>CM035161.1:148949926-149008905 GCA_020205615.1 Panax quinquefolius
AGTTTAAATACAAATATCATCTACTAGATATTATACAAACTCAAAAAAAAAAGTCCTCATTACAATTATTATCACACTATTTCACAAAATAGTGAGGGACTACTAATGCTATCTTCAGACCATCACTCGCTTCCCACTCGTCGTCGGCCTATATTCTCATTTCAAGAGAACGGTGAAAGAAAAGGTGAGCTCAACTAGCCCAAGAAAGAAATATTATGACTAAGATAATGCAGAATAAATTATCAATAGTCTTCAACAATGTTAAACCGATAAAATACAATGAACAACCGGTTTAATGCGGTGAATAAGCAATCCATTAAAAGAGTCAAGTAGAAAATAAAGTCTACTATCTTTAGGTTTTAAAAGGTTTTTCATCATCATTATAAATGAGACTCGGCTTTAATAAATATTCCACATCATCGAATCACCCTCGCACTACTGACCAAGGATATTCTTTAAGATCACGACCACAATTATTCATGACTACTGAGCCAAGAATATTTGTGTATTCATTAATGGTCATGATCATGCCAACAATCGTCCCACCAATGCACTACTACCCAATGAGGATTTTTATCACATCATTTGTAACATTACTGGTCATGATTACATAATCAATAGTCTCTCGGTCATAATCATACCAAGTCCATCTATGCACTACAGCCACAAATGACTTTCAACATAATATAAACATGAGGATGATGACAATGATATAAGAATTCAATAAAACAAGTTCAAGAATTATTTTATCCGGGAATTATTAACGTCCAAATTATCAACATGATCTCGTTTTTTTGTAGAGTAAAATTCAAGAATGATCGTAAGAATATTTCCATGAAAAGATCTTTGGATGAAATGCAAATATCAAGGATATACCACTAATTTCATGGAGTATAGAAGTCAAAGTTTTAACCAACCGGGTATAATAAAGAATAGAATAACAAAAGAAATCACCATGCATGCGATAGGCCAGCATGCATGTGTTATTCCAATAGAATAATAAATAACGGAACCAGTCCCATGTAAAAACCCATGCATGTGATGTTCCAATGAATAATAAAGAATGGAACCGGTCCAGCGTAAAACACACATGAATGGATGTTCCAACGAATAATAATAAAGACGGAACCCGGTCCCAAAAAAACACACAGCAGTGATGTTCCAATGAGAATAATAATAATAAAGACGGAACCGAGTCCCGTGTAAAACACAGACAGATGTGATGTTCCAACGAATAATAATAAAAATTTTAACCAGGTCCGTTAACAAAACACACGTACATGGGATGTTCCAATGAATAATAGAAGAATGTCACCAAGTATAGGTAAATCAGCGTATCTGAAAGTTATTCCAGTGAGAATAATAAGCAATGGAATAACAACAGTTCTCTTTCATGAATAATAAAGAATAACACCCCTTACATTTGGTAGGAGATTGAATCTTTATCGCGGTGTAGTAAGAACAAAATACTCTTCTTCTTTCTCTTATTCTCTCTATACTTTCTCTCTCTATAGCTTGAATGAATTAAGTGAAAAATAATGAAGCCCTAGGCCTCTATTTATAGAAGATTTCTAGCTTAAGACCTCACCGTGTGAAAAGGCAAGTGGCTTGACGACTAATGATGTGAAAAGAAAAGTGGTTTGGCGCTTTTGTAATGTGAAACGACAAGTGGTTCGGCGCTTTGTAATGTGAAACGACAAGTGGTTCGACGTCGGTAAAGGTAATTACTATTAACGAAGGTAAATACTATCGACGGTAAGGTAAATACTATTCACAAGGGTAATTACTTATTGACGAAGGTAATTACTATTGACGAAGGTAAATACTATTGACGAAGAGACTCTTAGATGATGACATATGAGCCCCCATAAAATAATCAAACTTACCACAAATCATTTTTTTTCATCAACACATATTTAATCTTTCAACAATTATTAATCATTTATAACTTGTCGTCTCAATTATTGATTTAATACTATAACATATTATACGATGATAATCTTTGTGACAATAATTGAATCAATAATATAAGAGATATGATCAAGAATTATCGTAGCAATAATTGAGCATAAATGAGTGACTTCTCACGTAAGCATCAATAATCAATACCGTGTACTTCTTGCAACCACGCCAGACATCGCATTTTACCACCGGTAGTTCAACAGCTTTAACGGTAACACCTCATAGTTATTTTATAAAAAATTTTGTCGTTTTCTCAATCCGATAATAATTACATTATGGGGTCCACCAATGATTGAGTAGTTATACGAATATTCCCTAACAAAAGAATATTCTCCGACCAAACGAATATTTTATAACAACTTGCATACTTTGCAAAATTTATAAATATTACCCACAACTATAACATTATATCAAATTTATTCCATAATATTCAAAAATAATATTTATAGAAAAATTCATCTTTATTTATAAAAGTTGGGGTCTTACATGAAATCACATCAGAAATTCAGAGAATTCTCTTCTATAATCTTGAGCGTATTTCTTTAGAGTTTTAAGAAGCTTTGAGCGTAGTGCAAGTTTTCTTCAAGTATGTCCCCACCCTACCCGTCAGAGTACTCTTCTTTATAAGGTAAGGGATATTATTTGTTGTACTCGTAAGAGGTATTATTTCTTTCGTATTCATGAAGAGAACTTCTATTATTCCATTCCTTATTATTTTGTTGGAATAACCTGTATATGCGAAGTACCGCATACATGGTGAAATTCTTCTGTTATTCTATTCTTTATTATTATGTTGGAATAACTTTCATATGGGTCAATCCGCATACATGGTGAAATTCTTCATTATTCCATTATTTATCATTATGTTGGAATATCCTCATGCGTGCGTTCTGCAATGACTAGTTTCCATTATTTATTATTCGTTGGAATAACTGCATCTGCGATAGCGGCCTATCGCATGCGTGGTGATTTCTGTTGTTATTCTATTCTTTATTATTACATTTGGAATATCCATGTTTTGTGAATTTCACTTTGACACGGTTCGTTTCTTTATTATTCAGCCGGAATATCCTATCTCGTATGCTTACGCACGTGACTGATTCCATTATTTATTATTCATTGAATAACTCAGATGTGCGATCTATCGCATGCATGGTGAATCCTTCTATTATTCCATTCTTTATTATTCTATTGGAATAACCTGTCTGTGTGGATTACCACATGCATGGTGAATGATCATTTGTATTCATTTCTTATTAAATTATGAAAATGATCTGGCTACGTGGATTACTGTAATGCGTGACGAAAAATCCATTTCATAGCTTTCATATATTCTATTATACACAGTTGGTTAAAGCTTTGGCTTCTATATTCCTTAAAATTAATGGAATATCCTAGATATTTGCGCTTCATCCAGTATTTTTTTCGTGAAAATATTTTTCTGAGCATTCTTTAATTTTTCTCCACAAAGCAGTATCATGTTGACAATTTGGACATAATTGAGTTCAGGATAAATTAACTTATAAATTTTTAAAATTTATTCTTGAACTTATTTTATTGAATTATTATGTCATTGCCATGATGAGTTATATTGGTTATTATGTGAAAACATGAAAAATTCTTAGAAATCACAAAGGGTTGAAAATCAGATTTTGGTGAAAATGGAATATGAAATTCAATTGACCATATCTCCTATTATATTTCAAAATCTTGAGTGTGGTCAAGTTCTAGAGTTAGATCTATGAGTTTTCTAACTTATCCAAGTGGAATCACTGAAAAAGGTGTTGTAAATTTTCGTGTGGACTGATTTTAGCAAAAGAGTCAAAAATTACAAAGTATCAAAAGGCTACTGTCTAGAAATTTAAAAGGGCATTTTCGGCCACTTAGTTTGTGAGAAAAATTCCGGCCTTTTGGGACTTCAAAATATATGGTATAAAGTACCTCCTGTCCAAAAATGAGCTCATTCCGACTTAAAATGAGTAAGTTATGACTATTTCAATATTTAGGATTTTTCGATAAAAAATGTTATAACTGGAGTTTTATAACTCCGATGACCATAAAATTTAAACTAGAAGCTCACGTTAACATGTGTAAGATCCTGCCAAAATTTGAGAATTTTTGGAGTTAAACTTGAGGTAGCTAATTTCTTAAGGAATTAATTAGAAATTGATTTTTAAAAAATACTTAAGGGAGTTGAAAAATTAAAAAAAAAAATACTTGTTGTATATGAAATATATGTATATATGTTTGGGCAAAGGATAGAAAAATAACAAGTTGATTTGGTAATTTTTCATGAAAATGGTTTAGTTACGAACATATGAGTTAAATATGTTATGTGAAGTTAAAAAATTAGTAAATAGAATTTTATGGCTTGGGAATCCTATATAGGGTATATGCAAATTTTTGATAAGGGATTTGATCATTGGTGATGAAATCTTATGAGTATGATAGTTTTGAATGATTAAATACATTATTTGGTAAAAGTATAAACAATTGAAATAAATTGTTTATAAGTTTAAGAAGTGATTAAAATATTGTTATAATATTAATAATATTAGATTATGAGTTTATTAAGTGATTGATAATATTTGGATAAATTTAAAGTCTTTAATATTTATCCTTATTTTCGTTGATTAATGCTTATATTATTGTCATCATTCTCATGTTTATATTGTGATAAAAGTCATCTTCGACTTACGCGTAGATGGACTTGGTGTGATTATGAATGAGAGATTATTCGATATAGTCATGGCCAAGTAATGTGACGGATGATGTGGTAAAAATCCTCGATGGCTTTATGTAGTGCATTGATGGGCGATTTTGATATGATCATGACGGGATTATTCTATATAGTCACGACCATTGATGATTTAATGAATATCTTTGGCCCATAGTGCGAGGGGATGATTCGATGATGTGGTTTATTTATTAAGTGAGTCTCGGTTGATTAAGTTGATGAAAATTTTTTTAAATCATAGAAGATAGTAGATTTTATTTTCTACTTGACTCTTTTAATGGATTGCTTGTTCCGCTGCAGTTAAACTTGATGTCTTTTGTATTTTATCAGTTTAACATTGTTGAAGACTAATGATAATTTATTCTGCATTATCTTAGTCATAATATTTCTTACTAGGCTAGTTGAGCTCACCATTTCTTTCCTTTGTTCTCTTGAAATAAGAATATAGGTTTTAGACGAGTCGAGGAATCCGGAGTGACCGGTCCAGATTATAGCATTAGTAGTCCTCACTATTCTGTTTAATAGTATGACAATAAATGTAATGAGGATTTCTTTGAGTGTGGATATTGTCTAGATGACAATATTCTTATTAAAACTCTCAGTTATGTTTTATCGTATTTTTACACGACGTTTGTATAATTAAGTTGTATTTGTATTTTGTACCATGTATCTGGCGACTCAAGATGGGTGATGTATACCTATTTTTGGGGGCATCACATCCCACATTCGCACCATTGCTCCACAGTGGCACCGACTTGGAAACTCTAGTGTAATCTATTCATTTTTATTGCATGAACTACAATCTTCTTTCCTGATTTCATTTACGATTCCACTCCAAGACGAGCTCATCCTTTTAATTAAACACTGAAAACCCCTTAATAAATATATGGGAACCAATAATCAATGGAGAATCGAGACAAGAAGAATGAGAAAAGAAGAAGGACAGAAGAAGAGAACCCTAATTTTCAAACAAAATAAAATTAAAATCCTACTGTTTAACAGAGTGTAATATTTTTCGAGAACAATCACCAATTTGTAATTTTTTTTACTTCGGATACCAAATTATAAGTTGTGTCCCTAATATTTAATAAAGTATAACATTTTTCGAATACAATCACCAGTTTATAATTTTTTTCATATCGTGTCCTAGTACAGGTACTAAAAATTTATTTATCCCGATATTAAAGATTCACTTGTTAAAAGAAGATCATCATCACCATGTTACGCATGAAGACGAGCCAAAAATGTTGCAGAAAAATAATAGACAAATTATGCAACTCACTTTACAACCAAAATATGCAAATTTATATCAAATCAGGAATTCAAACAGATAATATAACAGAACTAGAACTGGATATCTACTCAACATCCCCAACCTCACAGTCCCCTCACATATCTGCCACCATTTAATACTCTAGCCTGATAAGCTTGTAGAATGACGAAAGAAGAGAAAGTGGTAAAAGAACTAGGTAAATTTCGACTAGTAGCAATCCCACAAATCATTTTTTCAACCAATACAAAGGACCAAGGTATCTGAATCGCATAATGGATCAAGTTCACATCAGCTCCCTGCCTTCTTCTTCTTCTTCAACCTCATAATCATCTTCCTCATCAACAGTAGCATCCTGATATTGTTGGTACTCAGACACCAGATCATTCATATTGCTTTCTGCTTCCGTGAACTCCATCTCATCCATTCCTTCACCAGTGTACCAGTGCAAGAAAGCCTTCCTCCTAAACATGGCAGTAAACTGCTCACTCACTCTCCTGAACATTTCCTGAATAGAGGTTGAGTTTCCGATGAAGGTAGAAGCCATTGAAAGCCCCCTGGGTGGAATGTCACAGACACTTGACTTCACGTTGTTTGGTATCCACTCCACGAAGTAAGAGGAGTTTTTGTTTTGAACATTGATCATCTGCTCATCCACTTCCTTGGTGCTCATTTTGCCCCTAAACATGGCTGAGGCAGTGAGGTAACGGCCATGTCGGGGGTCAGCAGCGCACATCATGTTCTTGGAGTCCCACATTTGTTGGGTCAGCTCAGGGACTGTAAGGGTACGGTATTGCTGAGAACCACGGGAGGTCAGAGGAGCAAACCCCACCATAAAGAAGTGTAGACGAGGGAAGGGAATCAGGTTTACAGCAAGTTTCCGGAGGTCAGAGTTCAGTTGACCAGGGAATCGGAGGCAGCAGGTAACTCCACTCATTGTAGCAGATATTAAGTGGTTCAAATCACCAACTGTTGCATAAATAAAAGGTGGTCAGAGTGCTATTGAAGAGAAAGCTTATAGAGATTACACAAATCAGCCTATAAATTAATCAGCTCGTCATATTTTCTGCCGAGTGTTATTTAGCTACTATCAGCCACATAAACATAGGCAGACAAATCTCTTCCACAAACTTGATTACTTAGTTCCATAAATATGACTTCATTCCTGATAAAACAGCTTCCACATAATTAAGTAAAATAAATATGCAGAACCTTAACTTCAGCAACATAAGTAGGGGAAAACAGCAACTTTAAGGTATTTTTACTCACAGCTAGGAGTGGTAAGCTTCAGAGTCCTGAAACAGATATCATACAAAGCTTCATTATCTAGAACCATGCATTCATCTGCATTCTCTACGAGCTGATGGACAGAAAGGGTGGCATTGTATGGCTCAACCACAGTATCTGAGACCTTTGGTGACGGGAACACAGAGAATGTGAGCATCATCCTGTCAGGGTATTCTTCCCTGATTTTAGAAATCAGCAAGGTACCCATTCCAGAACCTGTTCCTCCACCAAGAGAGTGGCACACCTGAAATCCTGCAAAAAAAAAAACACTTTTAGAAACAAAGATGTATCCAAGCATCAAACACCAAAACCTGTTGGAAAGCTACACAATTTTTTTTAAAATCCCTACAACAATAAGGACTTCCATAAAATATTGAGAGTCAGAATCTCACAGCTTACTCTCTTTAAATATTAAGTTAGCCATAGATTGAAATAAGGATATTGATTAGAAAAGATTCAAAAGAACCAACTTAAACTATGTCAACAAAACTACTTCCATCGTTCTGCTTATTGACATACAAAATTTTCAATGCAACATTCAAAGGTGTACATTATATATACACTATTATCCCTCAGACTTTCAGGAATCCTCTATAGATAGAATGCACAATTTTGAGACAAAAAGCTCAAGTAAAATTGGGATACTAAGTAAATTTTACCTTGGAGGCAATCACAGTTCTCAGCTTCCTTCCTCACAACATCAAGAACTGAGTCAATAAGTTCAGCACCCTCAGTGTAGTGTCCTTTTGCCCAATTATTTCCAGCACCAGATTGACCAAAAACAAAGTTGTCAGGGCGGAAGATTTGCCCATAGGGTCCCGTTCTAACACTGTCCATAGTACCAGGCTCCAGATCCATGAGAACGCCACGGGGAACAAACCTCCCACAAGAAGCCTCATTGAAGTATACATTGACACGTTCCAATTGCAGACCCAATTTTCCAACATACTTTCCAGTTGGATCTATTCCGTGTTCATCGCACACGACTTCCCAGAACTTTGATCCAATTTGGTTGCCACATTGGCCACCCTGAACATGAAGGATTTCTCTCATTTTATCTGAAATTTAAAATAAGAAAAATAATTCAATTCACATGCAAAACTCTCTGATCTGAAGCCAGATGTAGGTCTTTCAAATATAAATATATCAAAGTTGTGTAAGTTTCCGTCAAAAAGGAAATTAAAGTCATAAAATGTGACAAAATGTTCAAGTAAAGTGTGGTAAATAAGAGTTCTTTGATCATTAAATTAAATAGATTAAATGATATCAAAATAATTTCAGATAGAATTCCTAATGAAATGTGGGTTACTCTGATTATAAACGATTGAAATACAGATTTAAGAAAGCAAACGCCAAACAAATTGAACAAGCACAGTAAGTTAAACATAATTCCACTGAAAACAAAAGATGTAGGACAAAATAGAACGAAACTCAACAGATCTAGCGACATCAGAAACTTAAACCCACACCAAGACAATACAGAATAATCCCCAGGGACAAAAGATCAGAGAAAGAAATGGCTTATCACGCAAATTCTAACAGAATTCTGACAAGTTTAACAACCTAAACCTTGAAACTGAAGAAGAAATCATATAGATCAACCATCCAAACGAAGATAAACACGATATGGTAATTATTAACACATATAATGTAAGAAAATCAGAACAGTGCATAATCTACCGCCAATTTACAAAAGAAGCCAACTCAAATTATCGGAAATTTTGTAAAAGAAAATGTACAATTAACGTGGTAAATACAATAGATAGATCAAAATGGAGAAATGTGATTCACATTGAGATTTATACGTGCTAATCTAATTATAAACAACCGAAATTGAATAAATCAGTTAAATTCAAGTACAAAGATCTATAAACATATACGAAAAACGAACCTGTTTGCTTGATCTGTAATTAGTGTTGAAGGAGAGTGAAAGAGAGCGTGCAGACGGTGGCAACCCTAGTACGATTTTATAATCGAGTGAGAAGAGAGGATGGGAGATCTAACGGCTGCTATTATTTCCCTCCTCTTTCTGTTGACGATTGAGTACCGTCCGATGGTGGAAATCAACGGTGGCGATGAGGTTTAGAGTTGTGATTAACTGAGATTTGAGTTTTAAAAAATGGGGGCGATTTTTGTGACAGATATACCCTTTGTCACCATCTATAAACAGACTAGTATATGCCCGTGACTAAAGGCACGGCGTAAAAAAAATTAAATTAAAATTCGAAAAATATTATATTACCTAAAGACACATACCACCACAACAATTAATACATATTCAATCATCAACACATGTCCAACTATCAAAACATCAAGCTAGTTGGTACTAATTTCCAAAAAAAATGATAAAATTTTCTTTAAAAACAGAGTATCTAAAAAATTCTAAACTCTACTTTAAAATGTTTCAATACATATCCAAACCACCAAAAAATCATCAACACATCTATCCACCAAAATATCAAGCTAGTCGCTACTAATTTTAAAAAGATTCGATAGAGTTTCCTTTAAAAATAGATATCCAGACAAATATAAACCTGTATATAAAACTTACAATCATCCATACATATCCAAACCACCAAAAAAATAATCATTCCATACCCAAAATCATCATAACCATGTATAATTAGTTAACTTTACAAAACACGGAACAAAAAAATACATACATGAAGAAATTAATACATACTCAATCATCAACACATTCAACCACTAAAACATCAAGCTAGCTAGTCGCTACTAATTTCAAGAAATTTCGACAGAGTCTCCTTTAAAAATAGATATCCAGAAAAATCTAAACCTGTTTATAACACTTACAATCATCCATAAATATCCAAACCACCAAAAAAACCATCATTCCATACCCAAAATCATCATAACCAAATATATACTACATGGTGTTATTGCAATTTAAATACCGTCATTTTTTTTTCAATTTATTGACTTTGGAGCACGCTGATTGTAATAAAGATATGTTGATGAATGTAAATGTAATTGGCCATTCTACAATTTATTTGCAATAGGTTACACACACATTACAATTGCACTTACATTAAAATCAACCTGTTACACGCACATTACAATTTATTTGTAAAGTCAATAATACTTTATTTTGACAAATTAGAATAAAAAGAATAGAACCTTTCTGCTCAAATTATTCCTCTCTCTCATAAACTGCCAAGTGCCTAGTAAGAAAAGGTTGAAACTTTCCTTCTCTTCTCATCTATCAATACACACACCCTGT
Source organism: Panax quinquefolius (assembly GCA_020205615.1). Taxonomy (NCBI): domain Eukaryota; kingdom Viridiplantae; phylum Streptophyta; class Magnoliopsida; order Apiales; family Araliaceae; genus Panax; species Panax quinquefolius. The sequence continues at coordinate 148,960,421 of CM035161.1, forward strand.
GATGCCCCCAAAATAGGTATACATCACCTATTCTGAGTTGTCAATACATGGTACAGAAACAACTACAACTTTATTATTACAACAGTAAAACTGTTTGAATACAAATATTATCTTCTGATAATATATATACTCAAATAAATACTCATCACATTTATTGATACATTATTTTACAAAATGGTGAGGACTACTAAATAATTCTTTCTAAAACCTTCATTCCATACCCCATTCCACTCGTACTCGCTATATTCTCGCCTCCGAGAAGAAAAATGGAACAAAAGGAAAAGGGTGAGCTCAACTAGCTCAAGAAAGAATACTATGACTAAGATAATATACAACAAATTATCGTTAGTCTTCAATGTGGAAAAATCTAATAGAATCAATAGACAATAAATTTTAAATCAATATTCACAATGAAAATAATAATTCATTAGAAGAGTTAAGTAGAGAATGCAACTACTATCTTCATGTATGAATTTAAAAGTTCGTCGCTCATCTTTTATCCTGTAACATCAATCAACATACATCCGAATCAAATATTCATCTTTTTGACTACAGGCCAAAGATATTCATCATTAGTCATGTTCATCTAAACACTGCTCATCTTTGCACTACTGGGCCAAAGATATTCTTCAAATCATTCATCTTTTACTACAAGCCAAAGATATTCCATAATATCATCATTTAAGGTCAAGATGATGAAAAATATTTTAAAGAAACGAATCCGAAGAAACAAAATGACAAGGATTAAGGATTAAGGATTCGTACTTTGTTTTATCCATGTCCAACAATACCTCAAAAATAATCATAGTGGTGTAAAATCCAAGAATGATCAAAACATGGATACAATCAAAGCTAGTATCCGAATAGATATTTTGACGAAAAGAAATTTTTTATTTTTCGATGAATAGTCTTAGATATCGTGAATAGTCAGAGTATCGTGAATAAGTAACTCAGACACCAAAAGATAGAAATTCCACAAAAAAAACATCTTCACGCTTCATGAATAAGACTCGTGAATAAGAACTCGTGAATAGTACTTTCGTGAATAAGAACTCGTGAATAAGAACTCATGAATAAGTAACTCGTAAATAAGTAACTCATGAATAGTAACCCACATGAAAAAGTTCCAAATTTGATAAAAGTTCCAACCAATATTTCAAAGATAATGATATTGAAGAAATAATATCATTTGAGAAGAAAATAACATCCCTTACCTCGAAAAATCAATACTTCTAAATTAAACACCTGATATAAAGGCTATGACTTGAACTTGCACCAGATATAGCAATACTTAGACTATACTCAAAATACTCACAAGAATACGCTCGATAATATAGAGAGAGAAACTTGATTTTGGTGTGATTTTCAATTCTAACCTAAGCACCCTATTTATAGGAAATTGCTTACAACACCAAAGCGAGAAAATTTAATAAATTAATATTATAATTTTTCTACATCCTCCTACGCATCAAGCATCTGAATTCAAAGAACATGACATGTGTTAAAGATGCCCACCAAACACAAAAAACGTTTTTCTAATTTTAAATATTTTAAACTTCCAAAAATCAATTATTTCGGAGCTTCGGAACTTCAATAATTCATAATAAATAGCCCTTTCATCAGAAAATTCGAATCTCTCGAGTTTTTATAGGAAATTCAATTCTCTACAACTTTTACGGAAGAAAGTTTTTCCAAATTCCAAATAGAAATTGGCCAAAATCCACAAACCAGGCGATTTTATAAAGTATAATCAAATTTCGATCGATAAATGGGGTCCACCGACATGTTTAACATTTATTGCAACAAAATACTCTTCCTCTCTCAGATACTCATATATCCCACATTCGTTGTAAAAATACCACCATTATTATATTATTAAAATATAATAATATATTTAAATAAATTATTTTATCGAGAAAAGATAAAATTTCAATTTTCAACAATTGTCACATTAAAATTTTCTCCATCTATATCCACATAAAATTAATATTTTCCTCATCATATGAATCAATAATTAATTATTCACAAATAATATTACGTAATCACAATATTGATGACCAGTGCGGTTCAGAAAGAGGGGGCTTTCGAATAAGAATTTCTTCTTCTTCACAAATTAGGTGACCAAACCTCTCCTTAGCGAACTTTCTAGACATTGCCAATAATGTTATCTAATAATATTATTCAGATAATATAAATTATTGCTTCGATAATGAAAAATACTTGTGTAATGACAATTATTGAAACAACAAAGAATATAAAATATCAACGAACAATTATTAACTCGATAAAATCTTTGAATAAGAATTATTCAGTAACCATTATTGAGTAGTGCCTTCTTCACGTAAGAATCAATAATTGGTGCAATACTGCGTAATACTTCTTGTTTTTAACCACCCAATTATTTTAACAATATTAATTGCAGAATAATAACCACGCTGTTATTTTTAAACAACTTATATTTGTCGCTTTCTTCATCCAATCGCTTTTTAAGTTATGGGGCCCACATTTTCGCTACATGGCCGGTCGAATATTCCCAGACATTTAAATATTCCCGACAACGAATATTCATTTGAATATTCCATAACCACCAAACGAATATTCGTGATCTTACCCCTAACTATTAATCAAATCAACCCTTAACCCTAACCACGATCAAATATTTTACCCCTAACCACTTAAATCAATAAAATATATTTTATTGAAATATTTGCCGCCATACATCGTCTTAACCACGTGTTTTAATAAGATAAGATCTTTATTTTTACCCCTTCTTCATAACTATTAATCAAATCAACCCTTACTATTTCAAAAAATATTTATGAATAAATAGAATCAACCCTTAAAAATTAAATTTCATTAATAATAAGTTGGGGTCTTACACACCCCTACCAAGAACACGGTAAAAAAAATATAATATTAAATGAGACAAACCAAAAACATATTGACAAATCAAACGTTCTACATAAAACGAAACTTAATTTTTTTTAAATTCAATAACATCTAAATCCATTGTAAAAACAGAGCGAAAAGAATATGATTAAAAGTGATACCAGTTGACAATCTTTATTTTTTGGGTAAAAGTTGTTTTGGGTTATTGTCCATCAAGCTGTTTGGCGTGGTGTGGAAAAGATAAATTATGAATGAAAAAAAAAGCACATAAGCCAATACAGTCTGTGTAATACTGAAATAGAATGCCCTTTCAAATGCTTTAAGCAATACAGTCTGTGTAATGGTGGAATTGCCCTTTCAAATTTGTGAAATTGCTTAAGCCAAAAATCATAAACTAAAGTTATGCCAACATAAGCCAAAAACTAACAACTGGTGAATGAATAGACTGACCAATTTGAGGCGCAACTATGCGAGAATTGAATTCGGGAATGGTCTTGACAAAGGCAAAACAAAAGTTATGCCAACATAAGGTACGACAAAAAGAAAAAGAAAAAGGTGTCAATTTGCTAATACCAAAGAAAAAGGCGTCAATTTTCCTTCGGCCACGGCTTCCTCTCAAGTGCCATCGCTTAGTTATCGCACCGACGAACAGCATTCTTACGCCCATGGAGAGAGAAGAGAGAGAGAGATGATCGCGACCAGATGCTAGAAGAAGAGAGAGACGCGTCATACATAAGAAGGAGAAAGACGAAATAAGAAGAAGGCGAGGCGGGGTTTATTTTTGTGAAATGAAATGTCAACCTTTGGATTAAGTTCTAAAATTGAGATACAATCTCAACCCACTATTGTGCTTTAGATTCAAATTTGGTTGTGTTTTATAAAATAGATATCGAATTCCAACATTTGATGAAGTAAAAACATGTACCCTACTTATGATTCCGACCAAATTTTTCACACGAATAAACGTGTCCGTATACATATAATAGAAATGAATAATACTACGTGCACAAACTATATTAAAAAAATGCAAAATAGTAGGATTCATATATTACTTACCAATGAAAATGTGTAAAACATCCAAATGTAGGTCTCGTCTTCTACCTTCTCCTTTTTTTATAGTGTTTATGCATAATTTTTTGTATATAAACATCGACAATACATGCCCATAGATGAACAAAAGAATTATTCAAACAATTGGGGTTTACTAACGTAACACATGAATCTGATAACTCATTTTTAACAAGAAACTAAAATTGCTTAATTATCAATAAGCAAAAACTATAGTAGTACAACGATAATTAGATGAAGCCTGGACAGCTCAATTATCAATAAAAAACTATATTGGTGGGAAAAATAGAAGTAATCAAATATAGTAGTACAACGATAATTAGATTCCAAACATGGGTTTGAAAGCTCATAGCACCATAACTCCTTGCAACTAAGAACACAAAGTTTGAAATAAGTACCTTCTCCAAGACACGTAATTCTCTTGGCCTACTAATTAAATCTTGTGTCATTGCACCATTTTCCTTCTCAGATTTCTATCACCAAAACATAAGAATCTATCAGTCATATCTAGACATAAAGAAGATGAAATTGATTAAAAAATATTATCATTTTATGTAATATACCTTGTTAATTTTAGTAGTGAATTTGATTTCCTATTGAATTGGATTCAAAGATTGATTATCCGTATTATTCCAGAGCTGCACATAGCTCATCCAATTCTTCTTATCTCTCCTCTCCATTTCCTTCCTAACCTCATCCTTTTCAGCTTCATCGCAACATTTGTTTTCCTTCAAGGCAACAATTGTTGCAAGAAACAAAAACATCCCAAGTCAACGAATAAAATAGCTATATCTAAAAGTAAACCAAACCAATAATTTAAAATCATCAAACCCAAAAACCCAAAAAAACAAAAACCAAAAAACAAACCTCTCCAAATCATCAAACGATCAAAAACCCCATCTCAAAGTATAGTCAAATTCACGCAAAACAAAAAACACCAAGTAATCAAAAATTAAAAATCATCTAAAATCAACAACCCATCACCCACTAAATTGAAATTTTATCAACAAATATCTATCTATACACAAATGAATTCATACACAAATATTTATCTATACACAAAAACGTAAAACCCAGCTCAGATAAGAAATGGTCAAATGAAGTTTTAAATAAAATTAAAAAACGAACCATCGTTGATCAGAAACACGCTAAGGGGAAGCTCGCGTTTAAAAGCATCCACACTTCTCCCAGAAATTATCCAACTTCAATAACTTCTCCGATACGTTACGGATCATCCATACTTCTCCCAGAAATTTATTGATTGTTCTAGGAACATAAGTTGGTTTAATATTTAAGCTCAGTTCATGCGGATTTAAAACTATTTTTGGGATCGTTCAAAAACTCTTGCAATTTTTATCCCTTTCAGATATTGGATCGGTTACAATCCAAACTTAGAATTATAGAAAACCTCAAAAAGGCGAGGGGTGAAAAAATTGGATAAAGACGAAGAAAAATGAAATTGAAACGGGAAGATTCTGTTTAACAACGTCGGGTCTCAACGCCGGACAGAAACCAATTTGATACTATGACACTCTTCTATCCCAGACAGAAACCAATTATTGCAAAAATTACTACTCCATTAATGAAATCAAATATCAAATTTATCTTTCTATGTAATCACTGTGCATAAACAAAGACCCTGTTCAGATAGCATGCACAAAAATAAAAATCAAACATCAAATATAGCATTCAATCAATCCAAGTAATAGTCAGTATTATCACCTCAAACAATCATTTCCCCCAAATTTCTGGACTTACCAAATTTTCGGACTCCATTCTCATAAGCGACACACAAACATTTCTGGACTTACCAAATTTCTGGACGCCACTGTCGAAGAGTTGAATTTCTCTCTCTTGGAGTTCTTCTCCACCACAAATTTCCTCACTCGAAGTTTGTTTTGAGACGACGGTGAGGCAATGAGTTTAGGGTTTTTCGAGACTGATTTATGGGACTTTTTAGAATCGATTCAGTTTTGGGTCTTCTTGCCGCTAAAATCCATCGAAAAATAACAGCAAAAGAAGAATGAGGTTGAGGAGAGGGTTTAGAGAGAGAGAACGGGGTGTGGTTAGTGTTTGATGAGATGGGGAGAAGAAGAACACTGTATTGGGTGGGATTTTTTTTTTTGGGCGGATGTTTTGTTGGGTTACACTAAATTGGAGCCTTTAGATTAACTTAAAATCAATCACAGCCGTTATTGTGCTTTGAAGTAAGAATAGATTCAAATTTGATTGTGTTTTATTATATAGATGTTTTGGCTTCATGACCACTCGTTTATTTTATAAACAAGATACATGCATTTAATTGTTTCATTTCATAGCAAAAAAAAAAAAAAACAGGAGACAGTGATTAAATAAAGACATACATAATTTCACCCAAATTTACCTACAAATATTAACAAATTCTATTTTTTCCTAGCTCATTGCTGAATTATCATATTCTATGAGGTTGCTAGGAAAATTCAAACTACATGAGCAACACAATTATTATTCCGTCATACAAGAAATAATAGACATACTTTGAATTTGTTATACTCCATATCAAATTGACAAAAAATAGGTAATCAGCGATTTAAAAAAATCATTTCATAAGATAGGTAAATGTGTCACCTACAAGGTTATCAATGTCATTACACTAGTCTAAAAGGAGCAGTACACAATTACTCCTTTTTTATTTAAATTTACTACAAGTGTCTCTTTGTCTGTAATCCCATTTATAGGGATAAATAACGTTTTTGTCATTATATTATGATTCGATTTTCATTGTGGTTATTGAATTTTTTTTTGTTACAATTGAATAATTGTACTTTTAAAATCTTACTGAATGGTCATTCAGATTCGATTTTCGAAAATCTAAAAAAACAGACGGAATCTTGTTATCTTGAAGTTGAGCCATTATTTTTCTTGGACGTGGCCTATTATTTTCTTGATGTGGAGGTTAAAATTTTCTTAAAAATTTTACTCTGATGCAGACCTCTAAACCTTTTTCAATTAAAACCTTATATTCCAACAAAAATCATTGTGTAATATTTACTATGCTTAAATTTATGTAATACTAATATTTAAACTAAGTAGGATCGCTTTAGGAATTATAATAATAATAATAATTATAATAACTGTAATAATAATTATTAATAAAAAATATTAACGCACACAAAAATGCAGTTTTTTTTATATAAAGCGCAGTTTTTTTTTTTAAAAACGCAGTTTTTTTTTATATATAAAAAATGGAGTTTTTTATATATATAAAAAAGCGCTTTTTTTTATATAAAAAAGCCGTTTTTTATAAATAAAAAAACGCACAAAAAAAAATCATGGGTTTTATTAAAAAAAACTGCATTTTTTGTGTGCGTTGTTTTTTTTATTATTAATAATAATAATAATAATAATTATTATTATTATTATTATTATTATAGTTATTACAATTATTATTATTATTACAATTCTAGAAACGATGCTACTTAGTTTAAATATTAGTATTACATAAATTTAAGCAAAATAAATAGTTGACATAATAGTTTTTGTTGGAATATAAGGTTTCTAATTTGAAGAGGTTTAGATTTCGAGACTTGTAACATTTTTTTTTAAAAAAAATTTAACCTCCACATCAAAAAATAACAAGTTACGCCAAAGAAAAATAACTCACTAACTTCAGATAATCAAGATTCTATCTGCTTTTTTGGACGGAAAAATCGAACTGAATTAATTATTTTGTAAGATTTTAAAAGTACAGTTATTCGATTATAATAAAAAAAAATTCGATAACCACAATAAAAACTAGACCCCAATATAATAACCAAAACTTTATTTATCCCCCATTTATACTACTACTCCACTAATTTTAATCTGGCTCTGGACGAATGTATGTACAACTACTACTACTATAAAGAGCGTAGCAACCACTCTCACATACCATGAATATAGATTTTCACAGGGCAACTTTGATTCAAGGACTTTTGAACGCGTGTCGCATGGTGGCGCGTGAATAAGTCAGTTGCATTTGGCAGGAATTAGACATATATAATGTTTACATATATGCATATTAAGGACTTCACATATCAGGTGGAAGCTTATAATATGCATGTGTTTCTATGCAAATATTATGTGATTTTTTTTTTGTGATAATAATATTTTTAGTTTTTGAGTAATGGAATAATAGTTGCACGGCACATGAGATTGAGAATTGACATTTGCCGGCATGTGACGTGGGTTGAACCAATTTCCCTCTCAATTATTACTTCTGTCCCAAAAATAAACCTCTTTATTTTATTTTTACAAGCTAAATTTGCCTTTTATATTGATGATAATCATTACCCTAGTTAATTACATATCTCTCCCTTTCAATAAGCACACGTGTGATGCATGTGATAGTAAATTATTTTAAATATATAAATAATAAATGTAACTTTCACTAAATTTCAAATTTTTTTCTAAAATTAACTTTTATTTACTCAATCTGCTATTTCTACTAAGGTTGTCATGTCAATATTTAAATGAAGAGTAAAATTTGTAAAACATTCTGATTCCAATAAAAAAAACTGAAATTTCAAATTTTATATATATAAAAATCAACTTTACTTTCCAAGAAAAATTAACAAGGTTTTCTCTCTCACAACAATTAACAAACATCGTCAAAAGCTTTTCTGAAAAACATAAAGAATCAATTAATAGTTAAGAAAACTACAAGAAAGATCATCATCACCACCCACATATAACTTCTTGTTCTTCACAAGGGTGGTGGTGCAGCAAAAGTCAAGAGACTCTTGGCCGGTGGAAGCAGGGCAACAGCACCTCTCTCAGCATTCAAGTATTTTCTGTAAATCACTTTCAGCTTATTCTCTGCAGCAACTGAATGGAAGCCAACTAGTGCTTTAGCACAATCCCTGCGTTTAGAAAAAAAAAAAAAAAAAAAGAAGTAAAACACCATTATTAGTAAACCCAAAATGATGCATTCATAAAAAAGCCAAAGTGGAAGAAGAAGATGGGTAAATTTTTGTTACTCACATTAGCTGTGGCTCTGAAAATCCAGTGTGCAATTTGAGGGTCTCATTCCAAAAAGGGGTCTTGTTTAGAGTGCAGCGTGCCCCATAGACTGCTGAGGCAGCAACCATGGATGGACAGTACATAACCGTGGCATAATTCATCATACCCAACTCAGCCAAGAAATAAGCCATATGTTCCATCACCTATAACAATATACGAGAGCAAATCAAAATGTAAGTACCATACAAAAGAAGGTACTGTATTTTTTTTTTCCAACTCCTTTACAAAAACAGAATAAGAAACAGCAATTTTGATGAAGTTTTTTTTTAACTCACATCAGGCTCATTAGGAACAGATGCTTTGATGAAACGAACAAGGAACACATAAGGAGTAGGCACCGTCAAATTCCATTCCAGTCCACTAAGTATCCTTTTCTCCATTACCAACACTTGCTGGTGGGTATAAGCTTTGTCTGAGATGCACACGAAATCATTCACCTCCGGTGCCCAAATTTCTTCATATTTGGAGGCCACAAGCATGGCACTAATGCCCACCAATTGTAATTCCTTTCTTGGCACTGTTTTCGTTGCGAGGTAGCGATCAACTATGTTGACTGTGAGGTAAAGGGTCTCTGGCATCAGCTCAAATTTGTTGTGAACTTCAGTTAACCAGTCCACTAGTATAGCTCTCATTCTCTCATTTATCTCAGGCTGCGAGTCCATATAGTCAAAAATCCGGCTCTCATTCTACAAACAAAGTTTATTTGTAAAATTTAAGTCAACCCATTAGATTTAAATGATTTTTATTGCAAATATTTGTATATGTATATATCAAAATGATGTACCTCAACAAGCTTATAAAACTTGTACATATCCTCAACATATTCAACAACTGCCAATTCATTATTGATATCTGCAGAATCAATGTCAACAATTTGCTCCTTTGGTTTCTTAGTCAATCCACAAGCAGCCTGCATGATTGAAATTAGAAACCTACAAGAAAAAAACCTGGCATAATAATTTAAGAGTTTTTAAGGACATAAAAATAATATGCACCTTGCTTCGAGCGGTAAGAGTTGAAGTGAAAGTCTGGCCTTTCTTCTTTGATGACCCTTCATTGGCCTTTTTCCTGTTCAAATGCTTCTCCACCTTATTGACCTCTTCAGTTTCCGGACTAATCTCAATAACAGTTTCCGGCTTCGGCCTGACCGTGACTTTCTTATGGTGAACTGCCTTAGGTACCGCAGCTTCTTTGCCTGCTGCTTTTCCTGCTAAGGCCCCATCCCCAACAATAGCCCTTTGTTTCTAAAAATCAAACAAGAAGATGCACAACATTCAACAGATGGAACAATAATGAAAATAAATCACAATTCTTTCTGATATGAACACTGAAGACATATAAATTATATAAACATATGCAAGAAAATGGGTTTAAGAAAACCTTTTTGTTTTCAGCAGCTGCAGCCTGTGCATTAGCTAGTAATTGGGCACAGAAACTCCTGAAAAAGAACAGAAACAGAAAATTAATAAAGATCATTCAAGAAGTATACTAAATATTGTATGATTTTAATGGGGGAGATATAAGAGAGAAGAAAGAGAGAGAGAGGGGACCTTGTGACAGGGCGAGAGACTTGAGGTAGTGGCTTGCCATCGATCCCACGAACAGTAACAAAATTTCCAATATCACCAAGTGCTCGGCGATTTCTCCCTTCAGCAGCCATGACTTTCTGCTGAACTCCTCCAGCGGCTGCCTCTGCTGTAAATTAACAATTCGATTTTGATAAACAGTGATGAGATTTATGACTTCAATTTAAGAACATAACCGAATAAAAATATAACCAGACAAGTTTGAAACCTCCCTAAAAAATCAATTAAAGATTACATATTGAATAAAAGATGGAATACAATAATCAAACCCAAGAAGTGAAATTCTTCGATAAATCAGATATAAAGCAGAATCAGTAGACAAGGAAAATTCAAACAACTCTCTTTCGATCTTTTCATATCAAAGATTAAGTATCAATGCAGTATAACCCATTTAATAAATTTACAAATCATAACCAAGAAATTAAATTTTTCGGTGGATATAATTAACAATGTCCACAGAGAAGGGAATATTTAAACGACCCACTCTCTTTTGATATCAAAAATTAAGCATCAATACAAGTAAAACCAAATCCAAGGACGATTCATATAGATGAAGATCCAAAAGGACTCAAAAACCAAGATTAGAATCATCTAAAAAAATCAATAACCCGATAATAGCTATACAAGAAAAAGAGTATATAAAAAGAACCCAGAACGCAAAATAAACCAACAGGCCAGATTTGATACCTCTATTTTGTTGAACAACGGGTTTTGAAGCCATTACAGAACCTTCAAACTGCGCAAGAACTCCGACGAACAGAAAATTACACAGACGGATCCTCCTTCCTTCTGTTCTCTCTCTCTCTCTCTCTAACTATCTGACTTTTTCGCTCTCTCACATGAATTGCAAAGAGTGAGGATTGAAAAAGGCTGAAGAAGACGCCCCTTTTGAAGCAGAAGAAACATACGCCTCCCCTCAACGGTCTTATTTTTTTTTGAAATTTTGGCCGTAGGATCTGCGTCCAATTTCAACGGTTTTGATTAGGTTTCTAAAATGGGTCTCGATTCCTATTTTAGCTTGCCCGGGCCACCTACCAATGTATAAGTTACCGTTGGTCAACTGATTAATTAAAAAATATATAAAGTGGTAAAAATAGGGAGGGCACAAATACAATACAACTCCCCCACATACTTTCTCTTCAGTCTTTTCCTCCGTATTAAAGTTATAAAAAGGAAATAATATTTGGTTTTTGATTTTAACAAATTATACTCCCTCCCTTGGTTTCGTTTCATATTATTTGTAAGTTTTATTGTTGTATAAATTTTATTAAGTTATCTCAGTTTTGAATTTAAAAATGTCTTAGTTTCTTCAAGACTGATCAATTTTTCTGGTTGCAAACGATATTATTTCCTCCTCCTCCTCCTCCTCCTCCTCCTCCTCCTCCTCGATATAAGAGCGATGCAATCATAAACTATTGAAAGATAATAAAATTGTTGCAACTATTTATTAGGCCTAGAAAGAAAGGATATAATAATATGTAACCCTATTACAATATAAATATTTTTTAGACATTTTCCATCCTCGCAAACAAATGAAACTAATCACACACCTCTTGATTGCATTAATTTTATAGTTGGTTATGCTAAATCATCTGACCCGGCCACCACCTGTCAATTCGGAAAACATTTCAAGTTGGCTTCATTCTACCATCCATCCATCATTCTTGCACTTATTTTTCGAAAAGGGAAAGCTACCCACACTGCAATCAAGAGCATATCTCCTGGCGAGCCGAGCACAATGGCTGGCTGCCTGCATATCAACATCCCTTAATAGTGGTCATACAACAGTGGTGCAATCAAGTCTATCATATCATAGAAGCAGCTGGAGGCATGCACCGCCATGGTATACTTCCAAAGCATTCAAGCACAATTCCAAGTGAATCACGTACGTTTGTTTTCTTAATGCATGCATGTAAATTTAGTATATGCTCAATTCACTTATATAGAAAATCTAAGACTTTAAAGTCAGATAATTGCTGATTAGCAGAGGTTGACAAAGCTTTTGTTAAGTCTAAAGGCCTCACACACACAAACAGATTCCCCGACTATGAATCAGGGTCAAATTCTCCACACACAGCTGTACTACATCTATTATTGCCTCTTACCGCAAATATATAGTTTGTTTTGGTGGAAAAGTTTATCAGAACATGACATACATATCTTTCAATTAGGATTATTCTAGTAATAAAAGCTAATGATAACGTACTCGGATAGTTTTTGAGATGAGAAAGGCTGCTGCTGCCTGCCTGCTACAAAGCGGCTATCAAAAGATAAAAAGGAACATAATTTGTTTGTCATTCTAATTAATTTCCAAGTTCATCATCAACCTAAAGTCTTGTGCTAAATGTGAAAAAAGTATGGGACTTCTAATATCGTTTGCCAAGACATAATTATCCCTTCTAAATCTTGGAAAGTTCACTCAATTTGTCTGGAAATGGAAAATTAAAACAGAAGAACAGCACATCACCTGTTTCTGAAGTTTAAGTGAAAATGTATACTTCTATTGAATTTGGAGTACTCTTGGTGCAGGAAGCTCATGTTCCATGTCCATTACCTACCAAAAATACCACAATCTCTCGTTATAAAACTGGTTATTTTTCATCAAACAATCACTGATAAATGTCATAACTGATTCATACAACAGAAATGAATATGATTACGCCGGCACTTATCAAGTATTAGCCATATATGAAACCTAGGGAGACTAAGGGGGTGCTTTGATAAAAAATGAATGAAATAGTTCTGAATCTCTAAGTAATCTGAATGAGCTAAATGAATCAGAATTCTAAATATTGAATGAAAAAAGATTGTTTGATAATTGACATGTCTGAAACATTTGAATAACAGATTTTTATTATTTTACCCCTCTAAAAAAATTCAAATTTGTTGTAATTTTATTTAATATTACTCAATATAATAGTTAATATTGTAAAAAAAAATTAAATGTAAAATACTTCATTCAGCTGTCATTCAACCCATTCAGCCAAAAAAAATTACACTCGGGGGCTGTTTGTTTAGGATTGAATAGCTGAATCGGTCAACTATTAAGTGCGTTTGTTTTGGAAAAAAAATCATCTGAATGTTAAATCGGTAAGACATTCAAACGATTTGGGCTAAATGGTTTAATGTTATTTTTTTGGTTAAATGGGTTAAATGAGGGCTGAATGAAGTTGTTTTTTTTTTTTACAATATTAACTACTATATTAAGTAATATTAAATAAATTTATAACAATTTTAAATTTTTTTAGAGGGGTAAAATAATAAAAATCTGTTATTAAGATGTTTCAGACATGTCAATTATCAAACAATTTTTTTTATTCAGATTCAACTCATTCAAATTTAGATTTAGATTTAGGGGGTGTTTGATAAAAATTGAATGAATCTGAATCTGAATGAGTTGAATCTGAATGTGAATGAAAAAAGTTGTTTGATAATTGACATGTCTGAAACACTTAAATGACAAAACTTTATTATTTTACCCTTTTGAAAAAACTCAAATTGTTGTAAATTTATTTAATATTATTTAATATAATAATTAATATTTTTTTAAAATTTTTTTAATTTTTTTTACTTCATTCAAATTGCTTCATTCAAATTTATTCAAATTAAAAAAAAAACGACTTAGTCATTCAAATATTCGCATCAAAAACAAACGACCGACCGATTCAAATTATTCAGATTCAACTCCATTCAGCCCATTCAAATTCTAAAAACAAATAGTCTTAGATTCGTGATTTATTCAATTTTTATCAAACAACCCCTTGGTCATTCAGCCCAAAAATCTGACCGATTCAGTCATTCAGATGATGATTTTTATTCAAAACAAACGTACTAAATAGCTGATCAATTCAATCATTCAATTTCATCCAACTCTAAACAAACACTCCTTAAAAATCATACAAGAAGTTAAAGGGTTACATGATATACAAAAATTTTGGATTCTCGTACACATACATCATTAGTTTATACTATTTATTGCTTTGTCCAAACAAAAATAGATTCCTCGGATTGAAAAATGTGGCTTAAATAATATGACATAAAAGTGTCCATGCTATAAAAATATTCAAAGAAAAAAGAAATAAGTGACGGGCAAAAGGAATTTAATTGAACTACTAGGTACACCCAAAAACTACAAAGCACGTTAAACCATAGAAATGCCTTTTTCCATATCTTCCTTGTTTTGACCTGTCAATCGTCCTCCCCAAGTTTACATGCCCCTCTAAAGAAGTATGTCTCTAAGTTCAGTCTGCATTCCGGAAAATACTTGTGTCAATTTATTTGTACATCTCTTCTTAGTTGAAATCAATATATTTTTCACAAAAACTAAATAAGGCTTATAATCCGGAAAAATAAAAAAAAGACGGTTCTACGTTTTTTTTTAAGATGAAAACTAGCACATATTGTTTTATATATAAGAATTAGAAACTAAGAAGAGAAATAATTTGTATGCATATAAGGAAATTAAGTTATTAATAATAGTTCAGTCATGCTGAAACAATCTGAGTCAAATCTCGGATCAAATTTAAAATCTCAAATTCGAATCAAATCAAATTCATTCAAATAAGGCCTTAATCATTGATCTAATAATTTTTTGTCTCTTTAGTCATTGTGGGATAATACCACCAGTTTTCGTATCTCCACCTCCAGCAACCCGATTGGATGACCCAACTCGATCACACACACGGTCCACAGATCTTTGTCTCTCTAGTTATTATGGGATAATACCGCCAGTTTTCATGTCCCCACCTCCGGACCTCCATTGTGGGATAATACCATCAACTTTCGTGTCCCCACATTCGGCAACCCGATCGGATGACCAGACTCGAGCTTTCGAGAGTCGGTTCTTACACCATATGAAACAACTTGGGTCAAGATACTATTGGGTTAGTGGTTTAAGGCCTTATTTGGATGAATTTGATTTAATTTGGACTTCGAATTTGATCTAACATTTGCTTCATGGGATTTGACCCGGGTTGTTACATATGATATTAGAGCCAACTCTCGAATGCTCGGATCGGGTCATCCGATCGAGTTGCCGGAGGTGAGGACACAAAGTTAACCAGTATTATCGGCAAAGATATATGGACCGTGTATGTGATCAGTTCTAACGAGGACTTCAGAAATTTAAGTGGGGGTGTTTATAACACCTCAGTCTCATATTAAAAGATATGAGAAAATTTTGTGTGTCATGACTTTTTGAGTAAGTTTGTGGTGGACTAAAATGACCCAAGAAAATACTATTGGGCTAGTGGTTTAAGACCTTATTCGAATGAATTTGATTCGATTTGAACTTCGAATTTGACCCAAGATTTTTTCAAAACTTTAGATTTGACTCGGGTTGCTACAAAAGTTATAATCCAAAAATACATTTAAGTGAGTTGAAAACCTCATTAGACAACTTGGCAACAGTAGAAGTTTCTTGCATAACCACCTTCTTTAAGGATGGGTAGTCTGTATCAACTTTTGCCTCCTCTAAGATCTGATTATCGGGTACTATTTTAAATTTTAGAAACTGATTTGAAGTAAAGCACAGATCAACAGACACATGAATTTGTTGCTCATCTCCAAAATCTGAACTTACCTTTGTTATTGATCTGGTTTTATGCTATGTTCGTCAATAAAATATATCCAATAAATATACAACAAACTATAATTACTGAAAAAATATTAATCAACTGTGTCTCAATAGAAACAGGTAACTGATAAATGTTTATACAAGAGTAAAAATATCTAAGAAATCTATTTACGTGCTGTTATTACCATAAGCTCGGGTCGGGTCATCTGATTGAGTTGTCGGAGGTAGGACACGAATGCTGGCGGACATTGGAGAGAGATCCTGAGTTGGGGACATGAAGCAACCAGTATTATCAGTAAAGATCTGTGGACCGTGTATGTGATCGGTTCTAACGGGGAAGTTAGAAATTTAAGTATGAGAGTTTGTAACACCTCAGTTCCACAAAAAAATATGAGAAAAATTTATCAGTATATAAAGAATTAAGTTACTAACAATAGTACCTTTAGTCATTACCTTTTGGGTGCGTCTGTGGTGGACTAAGATGATTCAAGAAAATACTATTGGGCTAGTTGTTTAAGGTATTGTTTGGATGAATTTGATTAAATTTGAAATTCGAATTTGACCTAAAATTTGTTTCGGACTCGAGATTTGACACGAGTTGGTGCAGAAGTTATAATCCAAAAATACATTTAAGAAGAGTTGAAAACCTCATTAGACAACTTGACAGCAATAGAAGATTCTTGCATGACCACCTCCTTTAAGGATGAGTAGTTTGTATCAACTTTTGCCTCCTCCAAAATCTGATTATCGGGTACTATTTTATATTTTGGAAACTGGTTTAAAGTAAAGCTCACATCAGAAGACACAAGCATTTGCAGCTCATCTCCAAAATATGAACTTACCTTTGTCATTAATCTGGTTTTATGCTCTGTTCATCAATAATATATATCCAATAAATATACATCAGACTATAATTACTTGTAAAATATTAATCAACCTGGTCTCAACAGAAACAAGTAACAAGTAACGGATAAATGTTTAAACATGAGCAAATATATCTAAGAAATCTATTTACATACAGTTATTACTATAAGTTCGGGTCGGGTCATCCAATCGAGTTATCGGATGTGGGAACACGAAAATTGACGGTATTATCTCACAATGGAAATAGATCCGGAGTTGGGGACACGAAGCCAACCAGTATTATCGGTAAAGTTCTGTAGACCGTGTGTGTGATCAGTTTTGACGGAGACGTCAGAAATTTAAGTGATAGAGTTTTTAGCACCTCAATCTCACATCGAAATATATGAGGTATATAAGTAATTAAGTTACTAAAATAGTACATTTAGTCATAACCTTTTGGGTACTCCGTGGTGGGCTAAGATGACCGAAGAAGATATTATTGGGCTATATAGTGGTTTAACGTTTTATTTGAATAAATTTGATTCGATTTGTAATTTGAATTTAATCTGGGTTGTTGCAGAAGTTATAATCCAAAAATACATTTAAGAAGAGTTGAAAACCTCATTAAACAACTTGGCAACAGTAGTCAGATTCTTATCAAATTTATTGGCCAGGTCACGAACGGGGAGATGTTTATGCTGATCTAATAACAGAGAAGTTCCCTGCATGACCACCTCCTTTCAAGGATGGGCTGTCTGTATCAATTTTTGCCTCCTCCAAGATCTGATTATTGGGTCCTTTTTTATATTTTGAAACTAATTTGAAGTAAAGCTCACATCAGCAAACACAGACATTTTCTCCAAAACCTGAACTTACCTTTTGTCATTGATCTGATTTTATGCTCTGTTCATCAATAATATATATCCAATAAATATATAGCAGACTATAATTACTGGGAAAATATTAATCAACCAGTTCTCAACAGAAACAAGTAAGTAATAAATGTTTAAACAAGAGCAAATATATCTAAGAAATCTATTTACGTACAGTTATTACCATAAACTAGTTGTAATGAAAGGAAGAAGGCGTAAAAAGATTAACTATGAAGGTAAGGAGATAATGACGGAGAGATGATATATGATCACAAGCAATAGAAAAAAATAATGTTTATCATTTTATTGTGCTCAACTAGTCATTATCATTACTACTAATTAAATCGTGGCTCACCCAAAGGTCATAACTGAATATATTATTGTTAGTAACTTAATTCTTTATACACAAACAAAATGTTTTCATACCTTTCAATGTGGGAATTAGGTGTTACAAACTCGCCCACTTAAATTTATGACGTCATCGTCAAAATCGATCACACACACGATACACAGATCTTTGTCTTTTTAACCATTGTGTGATAATACCGATTGATTTTGTGTCCCCATATAACACCCTTTTTCAATTCGTGTCACACTATGTGTGTTGTCGTATTTTGCATGACATTATAATAGTTGTAAATAGAAAAATTTGTGTTTCTAATATGTATTTTGACGACTCAAATTGGGTGATATATATTCGAATTTGGGGGCGTCACAATTGGTATCGAAACTTAGGGATATGATTTCTGGTGGAGATTTGTGATTAGAACTAGGAGGGAAGAGACGAATAGAATCTTATACTAGCGTGTACTACATAAGTAAAATTTCGTTAGCAATTTAATTGTGGAGACATGAACTAATATGTAAGTTTCTTTAATTAACTTTTGTTTTGTGGCTACATAGCTCGACTATGTTCTTTGGCAAAATCAAAGTTCTATGGAAGAATTATAATACAGAAGAAATGACTTAGGAACTATAATATGAAATGAAAGTTAAATATCCTTATATATATCTTCGAAATGTCATGTACATATATAAAATTCGGGGACAAAATTTCATAACAAGTGGAAATTTCTCGTGAATAGTGATTAAGAACCTGATTTCTTATTAAGCAGCAAGGTTACTTATGTTATAGGGAATTGTTATTTTTAAAAAAAAAAAATTTGATATTTCCACATAATCCTTTTCATATAAATAGTGAGCAAGTCTCATCTTCATTTAAGAGAAACTTATATAAAAATATCATTTTAACATATAAAAATATTAATTTCCATATTATATTGTAATCATGTGTTTTTTTTCTTGGTGGTTTATGTAAAGGTTGTAATCTCTATCAGCAGATTTCATAATAGAATATGGAGTATTATTTAGCAGGCATTTCATCATGGCATTAATGTGAATTTGGCATCAAAGTTTTGACCACTTTGAAGGAAAAGCTTGTTTAGATCTAACAACCAAAACCATGTGGCCAATTATGGCTTATATTTTAATACTACTACTAATATGCTTCTATGAAAGTCAATACACTAAATATGTTCATTTTCCTTACTTTTATCATTGCAACCAAAACACCCACACCACCAAGTAACATCGAGCACCCAAAATTGTTCTCTTTTCACACCCGGCCCCCACAAACCAAACCACCTTCAAATCCACATGAACAAGAAGCGGAACTTGAGCATTCATTTTCCTTCCTTTCTTTTCTCACAACTCCTTGTGAGTAATTCTTTTTCTCCCATCTCCCCGTACAAGCCCCACCCAACATTGATTAGACTTTAAAGACTCTGATATTACTATCTCCCTTCTTAAAACATTGTCATTTAATATTTTTATATATGAATTAAAAAAATATTATTTACCAAATAAAATTTATTTGAAATTTTATCACTATCCTTTATGAGAAATTAAAAATTATAAATACAAGGGAGAAAATTTCTTAGAACAGTGAGAGAAGGTAAGTGTAATATAAAAAAATAAATAATTTATTCTTCGCAAACATTTTAAAACAAATTTTTTCTTCTAAAAATAAATCTTTTAAAAACGGAAGAGTATCATATTAATAATACTTATGCTCGTGTTTTGCACGCGATGAATACAATATACACAACTACAATTTCTTGATACTACCTACGTTACTATTAATAATTGAATTTTAACCAAGAGAAAATGAAACATGAGTCTAATATAGAGAATTATTCCTCAACAAATATTGATAAAAAGATTATAATCCCAACCCACCTGGATTGATGGTAACTTTGTAAGTAGTGAGAGGGTTGATATCTTAGGATGGTGGGGGTGATAAATATGGGATTAAATGGAGGAGATGATACATACACTGAGTAATAAATATAAATATGAAAGTAAAGAACCCCAAATCCCGGAAAATGACCCCCCACCCCCACCTAAAAATCATACTAATAGCAACAGTCCGCTTTGCTTGTTTGTTAGTAGTAGTAGTATAAAGCTGAAAGAACAGAAAAAACAAGATCCTCCTCGATCGAACACCCCTCCTCCAACTCCGCCTCCGCCTCCGCTTCTTCTCTCTCTAAAACTAAATCTTTCCAGAGAGAGGGATGAACTGATAAATAATGAAATCCATCTCCACAATTCCATCTTTTAATATTCCCACTTCTTTGTTTATGTCGTGCTCACACCCAACTCTTGGTTTTTCTGTTAAACAATTGATACAGAAATCTTAACCCACGGAAAAAATTTCAAAATTTCCATTCTCATGTAGAAACACTCAACTGGGTTTTTATCAGAAGTGGTGAAAGAGAGGAGAAAAAAGAAATGAGGGAAGATGAGTCAAATTGGTTTTCAAAGTGGGAAGAACAACTCCCATCCCCTGACGAGCTCATGCCCTTATCCCAAACCCTAATAACCCCTGATCTTGCTATAGCCTTCGATATACGAAACCCAAATAATATTCCACAAACCCACCAAAACCCACAACCACCGCCCCCACTACCACCGCTTCAAACACCTTCTTCCCAGCCCAATTCGGGGGAATTTGACTCCTCTGAATTGGGCGGCGGAGCTGCAGGTGATGAGCCGGCCCGGACCCTCAAGCGGCCACGGCTCGTGTGGACGCCTCAGCTCCACAAAAGATTTGTGGATGCTGTGGGCCACCTGGGGATTAAGAACGCGGTCCCCAAGACCATAATGCAGCTCATGAGTGTCGATGGGTTGACTCGCGAGAACGTGGCCAGTCATTTGCAAAAGTACAGGCTTTACCTGAAGCGGATGCAGGGATTTTCTGCTGGTGGTGACGGCGGTCTTGCTTCTGCCGGGGACCCCGCCACAGATCATTTGTTCGCCAGCTCACCTGTGCCAGCTCATTTCCTACACCCGGGGCGTTCGAATTCCGACCATTTCTTGCCGTTTGTGCCGGTAGCTGCGCTGCAGCAGCAGCAACACCACCAGCAGATGGCGGCGGCTGTTGCCGGGCATCCACAGTATCGGCATGTGGGGCATTTTGGGTCTCCCCCAAATGGGCAATTCGAGCATCCATTTCTGGCTAGACAATCACAGCAGCAGGTTCATAGGATGGGAACACCTGTGCATAATTCAGTGCCATCTTCTTATGTTGAAGATTTGGAATCTGCAACAGCAGCCAATGGGAGGAAAGTTCTCACTCTATTTCCAACAGGGGATGATTGAATTGAATTAGGTAAATTACTGTTGCCCTTCTCTTTGCTTTTTTCTTCCATCAAATTCAGCTTTGTGGGTCTTATGATTTGTGTCTGCAGCAACTTAGAGTTGGAGTTTAGCACTTTTTCTTGTTATTGTGGTTGTTCCCAGTATCTGGATTGGAGTCATTGGAGTTGTGTTCGTGTGGGACTCCATCATGTTTGTTGAGAAAGGGAATGTATTGTTAGTGTCAATTCTCGTGTTCTTCAATATCATGAACTTCTACAAATGTAATTAAGTTGTGGATAGCAGTTTATGTTCCATCTGCCAGGTTTTTTCTGACTTATAATTGTCGTAGTGTCACTTTAAGCGGCAATAATGTTGCATTGGTCTTGGAAGGTAGCAGCAATAATGATGTGGGGTTAATCAGTGACATGGATTCTTAGAGGTGGCTGTTTTCCATGGGAACATGAGAAGCAGCTGAATTTCTTACTTCACCGTCTTCTTTCTGGATGATGTTGAGGCCTTATCTTTAGCTCTCAGGTAATAAGTGTTAACGCTTGCTGGCAATATCTATCAGAATGGGGTTAGTATCTATGGATGGCAAGTTTCTCGCCAATTTCCATTAATCTCCTAGTTAGTAATTTAAACATCTTTTTGATTAGTTTAGTGTTATCTAGACGTGAGTCCTGCTTGTTGTAAATTGTGTGATTTTATACCAAACTTTGGGGGATGCTTCAGGATCAATAACAAATCTGTTGTTTGTAAGAACTTAATTCTATTCCAATGCACATGAATATTGATGGATGGTGACTGCATTTCTTAAAGTTGCTAGTTATTCAGTTCTTTATATAGCTCTTGCCATATCAGTATGCTTTTCTAAAGTGATATGGGAATCATTCAAAAGGTGGTATGTTAAAGCACGTATCTACAGCTTTTAACTTCTATACTTCATAATCTTGGTTCCTCAGTCAAGTATAACCTTTTTTTCAGTTTGAGATCTTGTTGGAACTTGGAAGACTTCCAAAATAGGTTGTCCTATATAGGCGAAGTAGTCCCTAGGGGATAGCTTGGTGACCGCAAAGCTACCGCATAATCATTAGTTCATGGTTTCAAGCCTTACCTCAACCAGGAAGAATATTGAGGGAAAGATAACCTATATGTTACTTTGCTTCTCCTCTTTTTTGCGTTTCTATTTGTTTGTTTCCAATGCCGTCCTATGAGCTTTAATAATTTTTGCTGCCTGTGTTTTCCTTTACACTTGAGATAGTGGTTTTCCTTGTATTAGGTGCTGTACAGACCGTCTATCTTGGCTTAGTGATCTTAGTAATTGCAGATTTACCTTATCATTTACTTGGTGTGGGAGATGTATCACTTGAAAGCAAAAGATATTTAAACTTTTTCTTAATCAATTCTTAAGTTGTTGGGGCTAAATCTTTGGCTAGGCTCAAAAAAAATAATAACATGGTACTCTGGTCCAGTCTGAATTCACTAGAGTATTTCTGTTGGAACTTTGATGCATAATTAATGGAATGCTTACAGCATCTCCTATACCTGATGAAATAGTCTTGTCAGTATCGGTACGAATGTGTTTATTTTTGAATATGTTATAGATTAATATTTATATGTATGTGTATCAGTGTATGTGTGTGTGTACATACATATATATATTCTTGTTGTTTTCCTCCTTCCTTGGAAGAATTACCTACAGTTACTCGATTTTTGCTATTTATGCTGATGTGACTAAGCTAAATGATATACTAGTCTAGCTAACAGGTCGTGTAGACCTGACTAATTCTTTTGTTGATCTTTTGCTGTCTGAATGGTCTGTCTTTATGGACATAGAAAAAGCTTAACATTGTGTATTATTCAACATAAACATTAAGGTTATGTTCGTTTGTAAAAAACATGTTTGGGATTAGACTACTTGTCTTAATTTAATATTATTTCAGACTATTTTATCCCTTGATAGGTGATTAATAGTCCTTTAAATAGTCCTATGGACTATTTTTGTCATTCCTAAGGCTATTTATGAACGATTATATAATCACATGACATGATGAATGTGAGATTAATAGTCCCCCACATTTGAAGCTATCAAATAACTTTATGAGACTAATAGTCCCATAATGTTACGTTTGGATTGAGGGAATGGAATAGAGGAAGGAATAAAATAAAAATAGTGTATTTGAGGATCATTTTGAAGGATAAACTATTCCAATGGAATGAAAACTCATTACATCCCTTTGTTTTTTTATTCTATGTGGAGAAGGTGGAATAAAATCTATTCCAATTGAATGGATATATGTGATAATTTTGTCATTACATGACACCACCACCCACCACCACCAACCAAACATACACTTAAAATATCTTAAAATTATTTCATTTCATTTTTATTCTATTCCTTCAATCCAAAGAATTATATAATTTGAAAAGTAGTGTTAAATTAAGACAAATAGTCCGCCCTAGCCTTAGTGGTGTTAAAGCAGTTGGACCTAGGTTTTCACACTTCAACTGAATCTTGAAGATTGCCCAACAATTTGATCTTGTTGTCGAGCCTTTTGCAATCTTGACTCTAGTTGTTTAGCCAATGTGAAGATATTTTGATATGACAAAAGTAGTCATGGAAACGGAAGTTGTAACATTCTGTTTTCAACTCCAAAACCGAGTTAAAACAACCATGATCAGTGGTGGTGATAAATGAGAAGAATTTTGATGGCTTCACAGATTTTTTACTTCTATGTCATTACTTGGTCTGGTATAAATGGTGCTTTAAGATGAATGCAAAAGAATTTTATGGGGATTTGTCAGGTCTCGCAGAATAAAGTTAAGTACTCGAGTTGATTATTAATTAAGATGATAACTATATGTTTTGACAGTTCCTTTTCGGCTTGTTTAGAAAATTACCTTGTTCTTGAGTATATAGTAGTAATGTGTATATATACATATACACACTCATCTACCAGTACGGCCACTGATTTACTGGTATTTTATGCATATGATGATTGTTGAGATTTTAGTTTCTATGAACGATTATAACCTGAAATGATTTCATGCCATTTTCAGGACCTCGCCAGATTATTGATGGCATTAATTAATTTAGTTTTAGATCTCTTCATTTTTATTCATGAACTACGTCTGTATTCCATTAGGATTAGGGTGGACAGATGATAGCTAGCTGATCTGATCTGATCCCGGGGATACTTTGAATCTACAATTTTTATTTTTATTATTTATATATTTTGTACGACTAATAATTTGAATGAAGACTCCATTATCCTTGTGAAATGTACGTACTACTACTAGCTACTCCATAAATTAGCAGTAGTAATTTATTGAACATAAATAAACCAGTTGATGGTGATGCGTTGTAATGTGTACAACAACTATTCTCGTTGCTTACAGAAGAAAAAAAATAAGGTATTATATGCAGTACCGCATAATATTGCTTGAAATATCAGTGCCCCAGAAAAAAATTATATATAGAATAACACTACAAACAATAATAGTATATGAATTAATTGTGTAGTAATTAATATCCTTCCCCTCCCCCTCCAACAAAAACTAACACACAAACAAAAACTAAAACTAAAACTAAAACTAGTTCAACAAGAATAACAATGAGCCTACAATACTTGGTTGAGTTTAAGGCCAGTACCCTCTGATGCTAGTGGAGGATATTCAGTAGTTATGGGAGTAATCAAAACTCAGCGGCTGCTGGCAGAATGGGGCCTGCAACAAAAGTAAAATAAGTATTCATTATTAATGAAGTATAAAACTTGAAGCACACCAAAGCATGAACAATGCAGACAAAAATACACCCAGATGAGTGGTATTTTCTAACCTATAAGGTGACATCTTACAGCCTAAATATACGGCATCCCCCCCATTTCCAGATGGGAAGGTCGTGTTGAAAACATAAGCTTGGGGTCTGGGGATCATCTGACTTTTTATCCTTGAGGCACATAGGAAGAAAATAGGAAAGAGGTTTCCTTGAAATATGGTCATATCATTTATGAAGATATAAATGTCATTGAAGAGGCTAACAAAATTTAAACCGCGTCCATTACCCTCTCATGTACAACCCAAAATACAGATGAAAACGAGCATTCCTCTTCCTTTCCTTTGTCCTTTCATTCCTAAGATTCCCAAGGGTGAAACACCTTTTTGGATCCCACCATTTCCTTCCTCTCACTATTCCCCTCCTACCAAATGAACCATAAATGGAAAATGTATACTCCTGGAGAAAACATTTCCATCCCCAGCGGTAGGCACTCCTAAAATCCTAATAAACTGCAGAGAATTTAATCAACATAAGGGTTTACCAATAATCAGTTGCCTCTGCAGCAAACTTATAAACCCACTGCCAATTAAATCATTCTTAACAAAAATATAAAACCACTCTAGAAAAGGAACACCCAAGACATGCATAAACTGGCACTTAAGTTATCTGTAGGAACAGCTGCTAGAAAGTTTTGCTGAAAAAGAAAAACAATAGAATAAATTAAATAATCATACCGGCCCAAAATAATATAATACCAAATTTCCTAAAATAAAACCACCCCAAACAAAATCCTAGATTACCTAAATTTCAAAAGTAAAGTCCTTAATGTTACATGGAAACATTTTGAAGGAAAGGATACCAGAATCAATCAGAAACCCACCTGAAAGACAGCATGTCTAAACTGGTCATATGACTGAGCGTACACCATAGCTTGAGATGGCCAATGCATATAGACAGCATCCCTCGATGTCTGATTCAGTCTAATGGCACAATAAGGGCTCATAACAGGACTCCTATAACCCAGGGAAGCTTGAGAGCTTGGCATCTGTCCCAACTGAGAAAAAACAGAATCATACGGCAGATATGGAGGCTGAAACTTCTGCATATTATCAGGCATCAAGTTGACGTTTTGAGTGCTAGGAAGATTCCTGACATACCTGCATCAGTCGGAATTTTGGACGTATATTTCCAGTTACATAAACATATTAAATAACAACAATCAATAGGTAACAGTCATCAACTTAACCTAACCCAACCAATTTATTGATACATGGTATTAGCTCAAACAAGAATTTAATCCTTGAAAGTTTTGCAATCAAAACCCAGCCAACTCAAGATTCCATCCAATGTTTATTTCAAAAGGCAACATATACCATAAAACAGTTAATCTATACATTCACAACTTTATTAAGTTACTGCATCTTGTATTGCTATAAAATCTTTAATAGATCGTACAATTAGTTAAGTTTACTAGTTAAGTTTTCACGTAATTTATATTTTTTACTGAGCATGTGATAACAATGAGATACTTTACAACTTATTAGGGTGACCAAGATATATAAACATATGATAGCATTACAATCCCAAAAAGCAGTTCTAGTGCGGATCAACAGATTTGTAGGAACAATTACTAATAGTGCACACATATGACCCCCCAAAACAAGCAAAACAAGTGTATAGAGGGAATATAGGATGATGGGAAATGACCAAACTCAATGCACAACTAAGAAAAATCAAATGAAAATTATTCTGATGGAGCAGGAGGGATATACAGGACAATTTTCATAATACGTAGCACGTCCATTAAGAATGAAAGACAGAAAGTTATAAATGCCTAAGTATTAGTGTAAGATATCATTGCATCAATAAGATTGTCATTGTTGCACATTGCCCAAGCTTACACTACTTCCCCTATTTCAATACATAATACATACCTATCATAACTCCGATCATAATCAGGATCTGTGCGATCCTTCTCCCTATCTCTGAAAATGGCTACTCGTGAAGAAGTACCACCATCCCTGCCACTGAAGTTTCTCTCCATGTCCATGACAGTATTCCCTGACACTACATTTTCATCCCTAGTATAGTATACATTCTTCCCATCTACAAGGGCCTGAGACACTGTATATTCTGACTCGGGACTGTAAGGACCACTAAATATACGAGCTCGTGCCCTGTCGTACTCTTCCTTCCTCTCTTCCACAGTTCTTATGGAATTTCTTTTCCCCAACTCACTGGTTCCATTTGAGTAGTCTTTAGGCCTTGGTCTAATGACAATTTTTTTCTGCTCAAGTTTGTCATTTTCAGACTCTTTAACTGGTACATCAGACAAACACACAGCAGGGTATATACTTTCAGCCATTTTTTCAACAACAATTCTAGTTCCCTGACCATCTAAAAAGTTATCCTGAACCGTAGTGACCAGACCATAGTGTTGAGCAACACGGTGTGCTGCAAGACGAAGGTAAGAAGTCGGGAAATGCTGGAACTCAAACTGTTGTTGATCAGAGTTCCTCAGAAACTTTTGAATTTCGAGTTCCATTCGCAGAACTGCCAAAACCAAAGAAAGACAACGTCAATATAACTACTGCCATCCAAGGATATATCTCATACAATCAGCAGAAGTGAGAAAATAATTTCTCCCTGACTAAAAAAGCTCTCACGAACACCTAAACTCAGAGCAGCCTATTTTACCACATAAATGTTGCTTTACTGTCTTCCCCAGTTACTGAAACGCTACAGGTAGCAAGTACATATAACAAATGCAAGAGGCACATATGATGACTGACATATCCAATACGCATTTTAAAAAAGAAATAGAAGTGCAACTCAACATGCGCAGTCACTTGAAAATAAGCCTAATTTTTTTGTTGTCCTCTGATTAACAATAAAATTGCTAGCTTAGTTGGTTGTCACGTCAGACAACAAAAGGAAACATGTCAACCAACTAGGTTAAACATACTTCGAACAGAAGGGTTCAAAAATATATATCAATGAATGAGGATGCTATTTCTAGCAGGCCATCATAAACAACGTAAAATAAATAAATGAATAAGAACATCCAAATATATCATACCTCTCATGTTAGTTTCAAAAAAGGATACTTATTACTTAGTATCCAATCCAAAATTATATTAAATATATGGAGCAGTTCAATAGCAGATTTCATTCAACTTTTCTACTGTACTTCTATTTTTAGTGACTTGTATGACATTTTTGCAGTAGAAGCCAGAAGGTTGAGTTTGCAAGGGCAAAATGTATATTCGGACTAAGAGTTGCTTGCAAGTTCCAAAACATTTTCTATTGGCTTTCCATCATTTAGTAATTAAAGTACAAGCTCTAGATTTAATCAGTTTTGAAAAACAAGAAAAGGTTTGGTTATTTCTCTGCAGAACTCACCATAATGTATTGATGCTGAAAATCCAGCTCGGGAAACTCAACTGCGATAAAATTCACATGAAAATCCAATTCATCACTGGCAGGAACCCTGAGTGAGCCCGTGAACAGAGTCTAGCTGCTAGTGCATTCAACAGAAATCACATACCTTTTGCAATTCAACCATTTACCCCAACACAACATAATTGCAAAGACAATAAAGCATAAACTCAGGATAATAACTAGCATGGGGGCAGCAATTCAATTATTTACATAAACCCAGAGTAAACCAAAATTTAAAAGAGATTATGTTGGTTGGTTTATTTGTGTACAATTAACAGTTTATTGTGATTCACACGCGCCAAATCTACAGTGAAACTATCAAAACAAAGAAAAATGAAATTCCTTCCAGATCTGATAGACTACAATTCCTTACCGCTTAAAACCTAATTCAATTAACCCAACAGTAAAATACAAAAACATCAACACATACAATTCAAATCCATCTAAGAATTAAGTAGAAGTCGGGGCAAATAATCGAAATGAAGGAAAAAAAACAAAAAAAAAAGGAATAAACTGACTGGTGAGACGATGGCGAGGGCTTTGGAGAGCCTCAACCAAGAAGGGATCCATCATAGGTGCGACCACGCCTACGGAATCGGTGGTGACGGTGGTGGGTTGCGGGTGTGGTGAAGAAGTCGCGGAGTCCATTTTGTAGACAGAGAAAGTCTCTCTCTCTCTCTCTCATCTAAATCTAATAGTATATCCTCTATATATATAACGTCTAGCAAGTAATATCAAGCGGGTAAAAAAGGAATATAAAAGAGAGGGAGGGAGGAACGCCTTATTAATTCATTTTTTTTCTCATCTCCTCCGAAAGAAAAAAGAAAAAAAGAAAACAAAAAATAATTATATATCCAGTCCATTAATTTTATTTAAATTTAATTATATATTATTTCATAATTACTACTATAATTTAACAAAAAAATGACAATAATGTCGGCACTCAAAAAATATTATTTCCGGGGTGAAAAGAAAATTGGGTAAGATTACACGTATTCCATAACCCACACGCCTCCCTGAAGCGACGTACAAGCATACCATTCCCTCCCTAAATCTGTTTCAGGGCATTGCAATGGCGGACCACACGGTTGCCGATCCGCTCGCTGACTTCAACGCCATCCCAATTCCATCCCTAGATGACGCATTCTTCTCCGACGATCTCAATTTTTCTGATTATAACTTCATCTCGTTTGACGATAACGGTGACGTTTTGAACTTGGACTTCACCTTTGACGATATCGACCTCCCATCTAATCCAGAAGACTTCCTCCATTCGACTTTCTCCGATTCGATCCCCATACAAATTTCATCCGATCCCGACGTGATAGACTCACCATTGAAGTGCTGAGGTGGTCGTCACGCCTCGCTTTCTAAGATAAATACGTTGGGTTGAATCTTTGCAACACCTTAACCCCTCGCCTATATATGTATCAGTAATCTTGGTCTGAATCTTTGGCGTTCGAAATCAAGGCTGAATGGACACCAACGACACTCTCGACCCTCGCTTATATCGAAGCGATAATCTCTAGACAATCGATTTATCGATGCTAGAGAAGACGCCACACACAACTACGAATTGTTGTATGATAAGTCAAATCAATCTCAAAGAAGAAATAACTAAGAAAATACTTACTTAATTCTTCAAAGAACCAAAAGTAGAATAACCTCACAAATATATCAATAATGAATAATGATAATTGTATTTGATTACATTAACTTGCACTTCTATTTATACTACTCAAAAACAATCCAAATCCTAATAACAATAGAACAAATTATTCTAATCCTAATAGGAATTACAAACCATAACCCTAATTTCTAAGTAGAAATCAATTTGGAAAAGAAATTCCTATTTCTATAAAACAATAGAAACCTTATTTAGAATGTAAATCTAAACCTGGAAAGAAATCCTAATTATAATAAATTTGATAAGTATCTGGAAAATAAATCCCTAAAAATTAGGCCAATAGAATATGCCTAATATTTTAGAAACAAAATCTTTTTCCTAAAATCCCAAAAAATCCTTGCCACGTTAGGATCTTTTCATAGCGAAACTTCGCTTCTTTCTTTGCATGTAATCGATTATGTAAAGTTATAAAGACCCACATAATACTAGCTACACGTGAATAACTTCACGATCGAGATTGTATCATTCCTCCTCTTCAAAAGGATTTGTCCTCAAATCGCCCATCGTCTTCTAAAAATGATTCAACCACAAAATTGTTCCTACATAAAACAAACTAAGTTAGTAGCATCAAACCAATCATAATGCCAAAACTCAACTCGCAAAATGACATATATAAGCAACAAAACTCCAACTCCCGCTAAGAATATAACAATGCCTGACTTCTCTCCCGAATTGACAATTTGTAGACCAGCCAATCCCGAACACTAATTATATATATAAACTAATCTACTATCTACTAAAATAATCATGAATGCAAAGTAAGAAAGAATATGAAAAGTCTTATATCCTCCTCGGATCAAAAATCGCCACATAAAACTCTTCATGGTAGATTCTCCCAAATGACGAATTCCTCGGATCAAAATTCAATATAATGATCTCAATCCTTCGCAGAAACACATTCATCAACGCACTGGATCAAATATCAATACTTGAAATTTGTCATATTTCACGAAACTCTTTTAATTCTGGATTAAACACAAAATGTAACAAATCAATAAGTTCCTTTTGTCTAATCACAAAGAAATTAAATAAACCAAAATCATATGCATAGTCTACTAAAACAATATTCAAAACACTTCCCACAGTAGATGTCTTATGCATTGAATCGGATGAACTACAGGATCCATGCTTCCTCGATGAATATGATCCTATCACGAATCTGCAAAAACACAACCAACCTCCCTCATTCCATCGACATTAATATAATAAAGAACAAATAATGTTATCAATGGAGTAAAAGGTCATGATCATAAGTTGAAAATTCAATAAGATATCGACGATGATCACAAACAAACTCTACACATGCTAAAAGAATTTCCCAAAATATTGACAAAAATCTAATATCATCAAAAGAGAGAATAACAAATTTTCCCATGAAAAAATGCAAAATATAATTCAACAATTCCATGGAAGTATGCAATGCCTTAGCTAATCTAAGTGAACTAACTACACATACAAATAACTCATCTCTCAAACCATCTTGATGATAAACATTTCTTGAATCAGAACCATATGATAACAAATCATGCAATGAAGATTGATCCAACGAAACAACATGATTACTACCATTGTTAACTAACGATAATTCATGTAAAGATTGACTAGCATGAAACCCTAAGTCAATATTTGGATAACAAAACCTAGAATTAATTTCATGCAAGTAAACACATCGAAAACGAGAATATATATCATGATCATAAACTAACTCAACATAAATCAAATATCCTCCATAGTTTATGATAAAAATGATTCTACCATCAAAATAGCTAATAACAAATTTTCCAATAGAAGCATACAAAACATGTTTTAAATAACTCATGAAAACACTAGATGCATTAGTTAATCTAACAGAAATAACTAACCACCTATATAACTCACATGCTAAAACAATTTTCCATTTATCACAATCTCTCGTATAAATTGATTAGGCATCAGATCATTATCACATGTAGATAAAACACAAGTACTATGCAATTTATCAAGCATATTATCCAAACAAGAAAAAGAATAACGATACTTGTTTACCAATTCAAAATCGACGAACAAACTCGTTGTCCCATCCTCCTTAGATACTATGATCTCATAATCAACACATGAACTCATGTCTTCTCTCACGATACCCACTTTCACCAACTCTCCAACCCGCTTTGGTAACTTCGTTGTCTCCTGGGAATACTATCACCGACGCAGACGGAATGATAAGAGTACGGTATTTCATCAACAACTCCGCACAAGAGACAAAACAAAACTAGACAAAGAAGAATCATTAGTGTTAGTATTCAAAAGCGCCGGCTTTTGCATTTAATGTACACCATTGGCTTTTTAAAAATATAACTCACTTTTTCAACTCACTATCTTTTCATGGTCACATATTTCTTCTCTCTCTTCTTATGCTCACCCTCTCGCTTTGTTTTTCTCTCGCTTATCAAGGTCACTCTTTTCATTCTCTTTTTCTCAATCTCTTTTCTTTTCATTCTCACTCTTTTAATTTTTTCTTTTACATTATCAATCTTTTGAACAATTTCTTTTTTCGATCTTTTCCACATGTATTTCCTTTTACAAACTCATCTTCTTGATTACTTTCTTTTTCTTGATGTTCACCATCTTGCTTTAGATCATGGATTTCATCTTGAACACTCGAACCCAATAATTCTCCTTGACCGCATATTCTATAATTTCTTCCACCTCCCCCGCCGATCTTGTTTCTTTTCATACTTTAGAAGTATATTGTAATCGCATCCAATAATCTTCCTTGTTTACTTGTGTGCGAACCCTCCTATTATTATCTCATCGTAAATCGCCTTGAAGGTTGCTCTAATTGTCTTTGAGATGTATACTCCTCCCTCCCACATCATGTCAGACTGGTGCAAACCGCTTTGATCATTGCTTTTTTAATTCGCCCATGTCTCGAATCTGACGCTCCCCATGTTTTTGTTTGATAAGTCGCCACCATATAATTGTATGATCTGGAGAACTCTTGAATTGCCCGTCGACCTTCCTCCTCTCTGAGTAATCATGATAGTCAAATTCTCGCCCATTTTTCTCTCCCATCTCGGATATGCCTCTGTGATCAATATTGCCTTGGAAAGTATTCCTTCGAGACCCATAAGAACTTTCATAATTGTAGCTATACATGTTTGTTTGAAACACAAGGTTAGTAGATAAAAATTTTCTCACACACTCCTTACGTGTTTCGCTTCAAATAATGATGAATCACTCGTGTATCGCTTCAAATTTGGCTTTTACCTCTAATAATCTTACACTCTTGCCTTTTACCTCAAATATTCTCTCTAATAGGTTCTTATTGAATTCCCTAGCAAAATTCTTGGTTTTACTAATCAATTCAAAATTACTTATCACGAAACAAAATTATAGATGGTGTAACTATTAGAATATCACAAAATCAATGATGATCGATTGTCTTGTACTCTCTTATATGCGCCAGATTTGTAAATTATAGCTCTGCTTCGTAATTGATGATGATGGAACTAGATGAACTCTTGGTTGAAATTTGATGATTTGATGGTGTCTTTACAAATCAAGTTAGCACAATGATAGAATATGAATTTTTTCTTTTCCTTTTTTTTTTTTTCTTTTTTTTCTTTTTTTTTGTTTTTTTTTTGTTTTTTTTTACAATATATATTTCGGCTGTAAAATTAAAGATAAGTAACTTGCTAGAAAGGCTTAGCTTTGATACCAAATGATAGACTCCACTCCAAGACGCCATGCGTGAGGTCGTCGTCGCCCGATCGCTTTCTAAAGACAAATTGTTGGGTGAATTGCTTGCAACACCTTAACCCCTCGCCTATATATACCTTCGCATCTTGGTACAATTGTCGGTGGCTCGAAAATCAAGCGTTGAATGGACACCAACGACACCTTGACCCCTCGCTTATATCAAGCGGTAATCTCTGTGATCAATCGATTTATCGTTTAAGAAGACGCCACACACAACTATGAATTGTTGTATGATAAGTCAAATCAATCTCAAAGAAATAACTAAGAAAATACTTGGGAATTCTTCAAAGAACCAAAAGTAGAGAATAACCTCACAAATATATTGAATAAGGAATAATGATAATTGTATTTGATTACATTAACTTAGACTCTATTTATAACTCAAAACAATCCAAATCCTAATAACAATAGGAACAAATTATTCTAATCCTAATAGAATTACAAACCATAACCCTAATTTCTAAGTAGAAATCAATTTGGAAAAAAAATTCTATTTCTATAAAACAATAAACCTTATTTAGAATGTAAATCTAAACCTGAAAAGAATCCTAATTATAATAGAATTTGATAAGATTCCAAAATAAATCCTCAAAAATTGAAAGCCATCAGAATATGCCTAATATTTTAGGAAACAAAATCTTTTCCTAAAATCCCAAAATCCTCGCCACGTTAGGATCTTTTCACGCGTGAAAGCTTTTTCTTCTTTTGCATGTAATCTGATTATGTAATCAGGATTGTATCACGACGTTTCTGTCTTAAATCCAATATCTTCTGAAGTTTGTCAGGTTTCAGATGATCACAGCTTCAACATTGCCGGATATTTTAACGGCTCGTCCTCGGATTCGGGATATAAATCCTCGGATGTTGTTCCTAAGCTTTCGAGCTCGGATGCTGGCGCCTTTTTGAATGTTTCATCATCAGATTCTGGTGATTGTTCTCTGGAATCTGGAAATAAAACTTTGGGTGTTTCTAGGGTTTTGAATTGTGCCTCGCCGGAATTGGAAACTCAGAATAGGGAGTTTTCTGTGCCCACTTCGTCTCAGGGTTCTGATAATTGTGCTCGTTCTGTTGATTCTTCGACCGGGAATAACTCGACAAATGGGATAGTAGATCAGAAGATTAAACTGCAGGTACCGGGTAAAAATTATTTGTTGAAGAGAAAGAAAAAGATTGAAGATGTTAACCCTGAATCAAAGAGGACTATTAAAAGCAGAAGATCAAATGTTTCTGCTGTTGCTGATCAGTCCAATGATCTTAATGAAACAATTGATGAAGAAGAGAAGAGGAAGGCAAGGATGATTAGAAACCGTGAAAGCGCTCAACTTTCCAGACAGAGGAAGAAGCATTATGTTGAGGAATTAGAGGATAAGGTAAGGACTATGCATTCCACTATTCAAGATCTGAATGCTAAAATTTCATATATTGTAGCTGAAAATGCCACTTTGAGGCAACAAATGAACTGTGGTGGCGCTGTGGGCCATCCCCCAATGCCGGGGATCTATCCGCCAATTGCTCCCATGGGTTATCCATGGATGCCGTACCCCCCTTATGTTGTGAAGTCACAAGTGCCATTGGTTCCAATACCCAGATTAAAAACACAACAACAGCCAGTTAAAACTAATAATAAGAAAACTGAGGGTAAAAGTAAAACTAAGAAGGTTGCAAGTGTTAGTTTTCTAGGTTTGTTGTTTTTTATTTTGCTTTTTTGTGGATTAGTTCCCATGGTAAATGTAAAATATGGAGGTATACGAGATGCTTTCTTGGGTAGGTCTGAATATATTGGAGATAGGTTTTATGATCAGCATCATTATAGTAGGGTTTTGATGGTCAATGGAACTAACCATGACAGCGGGACAAGAGTTTCCAATAAAAATTTTGATGCTTGGAAGAATTATAATAACACGTTAAATTGCGGGAGAGGTCATGTTGGTAGAGTAGAGTCAAATAACAAGCAGTCTAGTTCTGAGGTGTGTGCTCATTCAGCAAATGCTAGTGAGCCTCTTGTTACATCTTTGTATGTTCCGAGAAATGATAAGCTTGTGAAGATTGATGGCAATTTGATAATTCATTCTGTTCTAGCAAGTGAGAAAGCCATGGCATCTCATGAAGATAGAGAGACAAAGAGTGGTGGGGGTACTAGTTTGGCAGTACCTTTCAATTTGGCTCCTACTATATCTATTCCAGGAGTTGGACAAAATAATGGAAGTCATCCTCAACTATACCGGATTACAGCTGAACAACAAAGGGCTCTTGCTTCTGGTTCTGCAAGTAAGAATAATTTGAAGTCATCACCGGCAGACAGTAAACTACAACAATGGTTTCAGGAAGGTCTTGCAGGTAATTGTTGCTCAATCTTGGATTGTTATTAAAGCTTATTTTTCACGTTGTTACTGTATATGATTCACAAGTTCATATGCCGTTAACTTATAGATATCTAATATGATCATTGAAGCACTAGGATAGTTACCGAAGGACCAGATGACACTATTAATTACATACAGTAATTACTTAATATCTAGTTTTGGTACATGTTACTCATTACACCATTTATCTCATCCGTAGTCAATGTCATTACTGAGAAATTATGTCATTATGTATGTCACAAAGTTGCAACTGTGTATGTTGTCCAAAATGAGGTTAACTTCTCAGACCTTCTAATACTAATAAGTCTTTAGTTGGCCTTCCATGTCCACCCTATATCACTTGTTTGCCCATGGCATCTCATGATGATAGGTCCTACTTTGATAGGTCTTCCCTTTAGGTTTTTCATCATTGAATCACAAAGATATACTTTACATATCGTCGATATCAATCTTGTTATGTTATAGTTATGCTTTAATTGCTTTTTGAACATTTAACTATTTAGAAATTACTTTTATAATTTTTTGTTTATGGCATCTGATGTTAATTGCGTTATGGTTATTGTTATTCTATGCACTTTGTATATTTTAAGGAGTTCATGCATTTTCTCCCTTGTTATATGTATATTGTCCTTTTTTTGTTGATTTTTGTCATCCATTTGCGTCTATAACTCGTGTGTTCCTTTTGCACATTTTTTGTCAGCAACTCTTGCTAGCTGACTTTAAGTTGATTATTTAATTGTAAAAAAGTGCCTATTCCTTGGTCCTCCACGGAAGACCTATTCGTTGGTCCTTCACAGAAATCCTTTTATAGGAATTACTGCTCCAGCATCCAACTTATGAACTAGTAATTATATATCCTTTGTATTTTATGTAGTGTCTTTTCATAATTATTGTCATCAGTTACCTTCAAACAATGCAATTCATTTTTTAATGGTAAGTCAATGCGTGACACATTGAGAAAAGGGTGTATTCCTATGATGCAAGGTTAATATGACACATTCAGAAATACCATTTTGTGTTAAGTAGAAAATGAAAACAATGAGATTATATTTATTTATTTTTTTGTTGTGCGAAATTGTATATTTATTGTTCACAAATGTTCTTCAGTCCTTTTGTAAGTTACAAAAAAAAAAAAAGTATGCTCATTCTACTGGTTGTACTGAAATATTTCAGTTTCTGCATCTATTCTGTTCTTGGGGTTCACTACAGTACTTTTTCATGCAAATATCCTCTAAAAAATCAAATTGTACAGGTCCAATGCTAAGTTCTGGCATGTGCACTGAAGTATTCCGGTTTGACGTATCACCAACTCCAGGAGCCATGATTCCCGCAACCTTGGTCAGAGATATTTCAATGGAAGAAAGTCGGAATTCTAGCCACCTTAACAAGGAAAGGAATAGAAGGATCCTTCATGATCTTCCTATTCCACTAGCAGGAGCTGCTAATAACATCAGTAAAGAAAATAACCGAAGTAATTCACAGAAAGAAAACTCCCATAGAAATAGTTCTCTTTCACCAATGGTTGTTTCTGTTCTTGTTGATCCAAGGGAGGTTGGTGACGCTGATGGTGCTGGTATGATGGGGACAAAGTCCCTATCTAGGATCTTTGTTGTTGTACTGTTAGATAGTGTCAAGTATTCAACTTATTTGTGCATGCTTCCGTTCAAGGGATCTAATCATTTGGTGACAGCTTGAGAAGCGGAAAAAGGATTTCAGGGGTACTAAAACGAAACCTATACCTATTTATACCTATACTCTTGAGATCCAGTTTTGTAAATAGCAAATTATTTCCATATATATATTATAATGGTCCTAATAGCTTCAAAACATGAATTTCTGTATCTCTGACTAATTTATGCACAGTATATGCCCCTGAATGGATTAATTATCAAACTTTTACTTTTAAATTTTAGACTTTGGGAATTACAAATCTCTCGGCCCTTATTTGTGAATGTCTGGTTGAAATTGAATATAATTAACTCTATAGTGCTAAGGGAGGAATTATCTTGGTCATTATGAAGTCTGAAATATATATCAAAGAGCAACTTTAAGATTATGAAAATGGATTATAGAAAGTTCTGAAATACTTAATTTTGGTATATGATATTTCCCAATTTGTTTTTATTTTGAAGAAATGATGTTTGTTCTCAATTGAATTTTGATTTTATGAGCCGTAAAATGTACGGATTATTGAACTTCATTCATTCATTCTCCTAACATTTTTATAGTACAATGTTTTTGTTTTAATCAGAATCAAGATTAAATTGATTCTGATGCCATAAGAGCTAAATGGTGAAGTGCACTTTTGGGCGGATGGAATCATACTTGGAGAGATTCAGATTGAGATTTCATATTCCCAATACAAAATGCTTTATTTAGGCATGTAAGCGGAAATGATCCTTCAACTATGTAGCATCTATAATTCTTTATTTTATAAAGATTAGTTTTCCGGCCTTGTGACCAGACCCAAACAAGGATTTTAATAACAAGCTTATGTCGCAGAATGCGATCGTGGGAGTCAAACTCAAGACCTCCCGATATAAGAGTCTGCCCAATTTACTCGACATAACAGGATTAATGCAATTGTAGAACAGTATAAACACAACAATTATTGCTGCTTTTCTGGCATGTGTTTTGACTACTACTGAAGGATAAATCCAAAGGGAAGACAAAAATTGATGATGCCTGTAGAAAATATTCTTTTTTCCACGTGAGAAGATCATAATATATATATGAAGAAAATACAAGTGAACAAATTGAATATAATAACTACACTTGGAAGGAGTCCAGCATAGCTTTTAGTGTTTTCTGTGATGAAGGCCACTGCTTATCGTTTGCACTTACCACGAATAAGACAACTGTGTTTCCCTTTGCTGTTGCCTTTGCAAGATTGTGAGAACCCGTCAATGCAAATGGAGTCTCAAGGACATATTTATAGTACTGCATACACCACAATGAGAAAGGTTATAAACTTTTCAAATTTAGGGATCAGTATCAGTTCAGAATTTTCAGTTGAAAAAGTACACAAATTACACACAGAAAACCCTAATCACATGAAAGAGGATGTTCCAAATTTCCAACACAGTGCTCACAAAAGCACATAAAATGTCTTAGTTGAGGAAGTGAACTTCCTTTTTGTAAGGAACAAGCTGCTGTTTCAGCTCAAACAAACAGAATCTGCAACTAAGTTGATGAGTGTGCAAGGAACTGATAGTATTCTCAGTGTTCAGATAGAGGGAAAGAGGGAGAGAGATTTTCGAGAGAAAGGGGAGGAAATTCAGAAGAAATTAGAGAGAAGGAATTTCCATTCAAATTTCACATGATCCAATACATCGATGTTCACACCCTTATATCTCAGCATGCACGCACCAAAGCAACAAACTCTCATAACAGATTGTAACAGGAAAAGACTAACAAGCCCTCAACTATTATAAGCCAATACTAAGTTACCCTTGCCTACTTTATCAGTCACTTAATAACTAACTATTAACTAACCTTTATCAGTCACTTAATAACTAACTATTAACTAACTGTGATTATTAATGGAAAGTGCACTAAAACAAAGATAAGCTATGATTTGGAACTGAGGAATGCTTTACAATCCCTCCCACTTGACAGCAGCCTTGTCCTCAAGGATGGAAGTGAGGAAACCTGCTATGGAAAAAGTCCCACTCCTCCCAAGTTGCATCAGAAGGAAGTGTGTTAAACCATTGCACTAACACTTCTACAGCTGCAGCATTGTCCTTTTTAACCAACTTCCTATCCAATATAGCCACAGGCTCCACCAAGAAGTTCCCCTGATCATTGACTGAAGGCAGTGTAGGTGAGCTGGAAGAATTTATCTCAATACATTTTTTTAATAAAGAGACATGAAACACTGGGTGTATCTTAGCATTCACTGGGAGCTGTATTTTATAAGCCAAATTACCAATTTTCTCCAATACAATGAAAGGCCCAAAATACTTAGGACTCAGCTTCCCAAATCTGGTGTGTGTTAAACTGATATGCTGATATGGTTTAATCCTCAAGCAAACCAAATCCCCCACCATGAAAGACCTCTCAGATCTTGCTTTATCAGCATAATGCTTTATCCTGGCTTAAGCCTCAACCAGATTCTGTTTGATCAACCTAAGAGAATCAGTCATGTCCTTGCAAAAATTTCTAGTGGTTGAGTCATGTACTCTTCCTTGTTGATGAAAATTAAAGTATGGTGGTTTATAACCATAGAGGGCTTCAAATGGTGAAGTTTTTAACTCACTGTGATGGTGGGTGTTATACCACCATTCTTAATCCACCCCATTGATTTTTGTGTCACCATACACCTCAAATAACATTCTAGTACCTGATTCAACCGTTTAGTTTGACCATCCGATTGGGGGAGGTAGGCTGAACTCAATTGCAGCTTAGATAATCTATAAATCTGAGCAATATAGGTGTGAGCCAGGTCTTGAGCTGAAAAAGGATGTTTGAGTGTGATGAAGTGGGCATACTTGGTGAGCCTATCCACCACTACCTAGATAACAATGTAACCTTGAGAGTTAGGCAGCCCCTCTATGAAGTCCATAGAAATGTATGTCCAAAGAGTTTCAGGCACAGCTAATGGTTGAAGAAGACCGAATGGCCACTGTCTCATGCTTCTGTTTTTGGCATGTGTCACAACTTCTTACCCACTGGGTTACATCAGCTCTTAAACTTGGCCAAAAGAAGTAC
Organism: Panax quinquefolius; assembly: GCA_020205615.1. Lineage (NCBI taxonomy): Eukaryota > Viridiplantae > Streptophyta > Magnoliopsida > Apiales > Araliaceae > Panax > Panax quinquefolius. Next base: position 149,001,650 of record CM035161.1, read on the forward strand.
TTGCTAATTCTTTCATAAGTTCCTCTAATGCTGAATGACCTCCTAGAGGTGAAGTATAAAATTCTGCTAGCAGTTTATTTCTTAGTATCAAATCAGGTACCACCACTAGTTTATCCATAAACTTGAGTCTTCCATTATTGTAAGAGTAGCCTGGCAGAGATTGAGGATCCAAGACTAGTTGAGCTATCATATCCCTGAGGCCATCATCAGCCTCCCAAGTAGAAGCTAGTTCTGAGATCCACTGGGGAATAGATGCAGATATGGCTGAGCAGGAAGAATGGTTAGAATCCTCACCTGTTGGTCTGGATAAACAATCTACTACTACATTTTCTTTCCCCTTTTTATAGATAATCTCATAATCCAATCCTAGCAGCTTAGTGATCCACTTTTGTTGGTTCACAGTAGACACTCTTTGGTCCAATAGATACTTCAAGCTTTGGTGATCAGTCTTTATGTGGACCTTATTCCCCAGTATATAATGTCTCCATTTGCTTATAGCATGCACTAGAGACATAAGCTCCTTCTCATAAGTAGACCATCCCAAATGCTTGGGAGCTCATGAAAGCTATTGGCCTGCCCTGTTGCATGAGGACTGCTCCTAGACCATAGTATGATGCATCAGCTTAGCTTCTAGCTCAAAAGGTTTTGAAAAGTCAGGCATTGCTAATACTGGAGATTTGGTCATTGCATCTTTAAGAGCCAAGAAAGCTTTTGTGGCCATGGGAGTCCAATGGAATCTGTCTTTCTTTAACAGCTCAGCTAGAGGCCTACTTATGGTTCCATAGTTCCTTATAAATCTTTTATAGTAATCTGTTAAGCCCAAAAATCCCTTAAACCTTAAAGTTTTGTGGTTGGGGCCATTTAACCATATAATTTATCTTGTCTGGATTAGTTGAAACCCACCTTTGAGATATGATATGCCCAAGATACTTGACCTGATCCATTCCAAAAGTGCACTTACTTTTTTTGGCATACAACTGGTTAGTCTCCAACAATTGTAATGTCATTCTAAGGTGGCCTATGTGATCTTCCCAAGTCTTGTTGTACACCAGTATGTCATCAAAGAAAACCAGAATGAACCTTCTAAGGAAAGGTTTAAATACTTCATTCATAAGAGACTCGAAAATTGCTGGTGCATTTGTGAGGCCAAATGGCATAACCAAAAATTCAAAGTGGCCTGAGTGAGTCCTGAATGCAGTCTTTTGTATATCAGGTTCATGAACTCTGATTTGGTGATAACCAAACCTCAAATCTAGCTTTGAAAACCACTTTGCTCTATGCATTCATCCAACAGTTCATCAATGTCAGGGATGAAATTTATCCTTAACAGTTTGCTCATTTAAGGATCTATAATCCACACACATCCTCCATGTACCATCTTGTTTTTTAACTAACAAAACTAAAAAAGCATAAAGGTTGTTGCTTGGTTGTATGACACCAGTCTACAGCATCTCATTTACTATTTTCTCAATCTCCTCTTTTTGCACATGAGGGTACCTGTATGGCCTCAGATTTACAGGCTGACTTCCCTCCTTCAAGTTGATATGATGGTTATGATTCCTATTAGGGGGTAATTGTTTAGGTTCTTGGAAGACTCCAGTAAATTCTTCAAGCAAGGCATCTAACTCATGACTTTTGGGGATTCATTCTCTTTTTTTCCAGAGTCATCCTTGCTGCTAGTGGTGGCAGCCTTTACCTAGTTATTATAGACCATACCAAACAAATACCCAAAATATCCATGGGTGGTGGTTTTGAGGATGTTATTGAATTCACCAGAGGACATGACTTTAACAGTGGGAACCACATAATCAGATTCACCTTGCAACACCACTGACTTGCCATTCTTAATGAAGGATAGTTGTAATTCCTTGAAATCAAATGTGGTAGGATTAAAATCCCTTAACCACTGCACTCCAAGTACAACATCAATTCCACCCAAAGATAGAATCTTAAAATCAGTGCTAAACTCGCTAAACTCCTCTCCTTGTGCTGTCCAATGAAGGCCCACACATTCCTCATTACTATTAACTTTGAATCCATCAGCTACAGACACAGTAATTGGTTTAGTAGACTGCACTGTGGCTCTCAATCTCTTGGTTGCCTCTGGATCCATGAAGTTGTGAGTACTTCCACTGTCAATTAGTATCTTGAGGAACTTTCCATTAGCCATTCCCAAAATTCTGATTGTATTGTTCTTACTGTGTCCAGACAAGGCATGTAAGGTTATATGAGCCTCCTGTGTACCCCCTTCATCCATAATCTCCTTAGCTTCTAGTTCACAACATTCTTCCTCCTCACACTCCTCAACTTCTACCTCAGAAGGCAATAACTGAACAAGTGTGTGGGGTCTTACATTTATGACCAGGGGTATATGGTTCATCACAGGAAAAACACAACCTCTTCCTTCTTTTCTCAACAATTTGCTCATTAGTCAACCCTTTGATAGGAAGTGACCTGTTATGCTCCAACTGTTTAAGAGGAATAACTAGATTGGTGCTACCAGTTATCAATGGAGGCTTAGCTGGAAATAACACTGTGTTTTTTTGTGAACTTCCCACCATACCACATTTAGTGCTCAACCTACTCCTTTTCAACCTACTCCTTTTCACCCAAGCCTCAAACTTAGCTTCCTCTACCCTCGAAACCCTGATTAACTCCTGTATACCAAGTCTTATCTCCTCCTTAAGTCCTCCAATATAACAGTCCATGAAAAAGGACTCATTGAGGGTAGGGTTCTTTAGTAGAGCCCAGCCTTGTACCTCTTCAAATTTTCTTCTGTACTCATCTACAGTTTCAACATGACGTAAGTTTTTGAGTTCACCAATTGGATTAGACTGTGCCTCAGGACCAAATCTAGCTAAAATTTCATCCACAAAGCTAGTCCAAGTCAGACCAACTCCTTCAGGAACAAATCCGGCATACCATCCCTCAGCCTCACCCTTCAAATTTATGGTAGCTAGATACAATTTCTGTTCCTCATCCACAACATGATGTGAAAACAATTTATTACACCTTCTAATCCAAGATCTAGGATTAGTTCCATCAAATTTAGGAAACTCAAATTTGATAGATTTGAAGATATTATTGCTATTTCCACTGTTATTGCTACTCCCATCCTTTTCATTATTACCCCCACTATTTATAGAGCCTAATATTGAACGGAATCATTGTGGTTACCTGTTCGATTCTGGTCAACCGGAAACCTTAGTGTTAACATGGCTTCTCTGCTGCATTCTCTAGTCCATATTCACATCAATATCCTGCTTGAGTTCATTCATTTGAGCTCCGAAATCATGTGTGAGGCTACCTATCTGCTCTTCCAAATTGTTGAGGTGGTTGATAGTAGTCATGGTAGGATCGACTGGCTCTGATACCAAATTGTAAGGAACAAGCTGTTGTTTCAGCTCAAACAAACAGAATTTGCAACTAAGTTGATGAGTGTGTAAGGAACTGATAGAATTCTCAGTGTTACCACTGTGAACCAGTGAGTTATGTATGGATTCTTAGGGATAGTTAGAACAGAAATTCAGATAGAGGGAAAGAGGGAGAGAGATTTCAGAGAGAGGGGAGGAAATTCAGAAGGAATTAGAGAGAAGGAATTTCCATTCAAATTTCACATGATCCAATACATCGATGTTCACACCCTTATATCTCAGCATGCACGCATCAAAGCAACAAACTATCATAACAGATTCTAACAGGAAAAGACTAACAAGCCCTCAACTATTATAGGCCAAGACTAAACTACCCTTGCCTACTATATCAGTCACTTAATAACTAACTATTAACTAACTGTGATTATTAATGGAAAGTGCACTAAAACAAAGATAAGCTATGATCTGGAACTGAGGAATGCTTTACACTTTTGTTGCTTGACTATATATTATAGTGAGCTCTACTTTTCCAGAATCGCAGATGTTCTAGAGACATAAAACCTGGTTTTCCAAAATGAGCGTCTTCTTAAATCTGTCAATCCATGGACTCATTCAAGAATTCATTTGCATTATATAATTGAGGCTCCTCTTTACTCGTGTTAAAGCATCATGGTGCCTCTAACAAGTTACACCTCTACAGCCGCACATGTAGCCAGTTTCTCATGCATAACTTCAGCAACTTGTGGCATAGTTTAACTTCAGAATTATAGGGGAAATGCTATGAATCTTCTTAAACACATATTAAGCACCTATGTATTTTTCTTTACCTTTATCAGTAAATTTTCTTTTAAAGAATATAGTGAGATAAAGATTCCCCCATAGTCCAACATATTCATGCTATCGGTAAACCAAATCTACTTCCTCCCCTACCCTTCCTTTTATGTCTAAGCTTGAAGAAGCGGGATTAGTTATTTATTCGCAGATATAATAAATAAACAATAATAACAAACAAAAAATGGGCATGTAAAGTAATTATACCGTTTGATCACCAAGCTTCTCAACTGAAGTTTCGAGGAGTTCATTGGAGTCAAATGTGTTTCCAGTGACAAAAGGACCGAGAGCAGCAATAATTTTCTCTGGGCTCCCAATATCTTCAATTGTTGCATTAGGTTTGTTGGTCAGGCGTATTAAAGGAGAAGCCACCACCTGAACTTTTCCCTGCTTTTCGTTTTCAAATTTTACCTCTATCCAAGGCTCTGCACACTTGGGTTGACAGTAATTTCCGGATAGTATATTTGCTATACGATCTTGTTTCCAAGTTGGTGGAAGGATGAATTGGTAGGGCTCAACATTTCCTGCAAGCAACTAAATTGAAATTTTCATGATTACCAAAGAGAGAATTAAACAACACAAATTACACTACATATACTGCATTGCTGTTTTATGTAGTTTCTCTTCCAGAGTTACAGAGGCAGTATGCTCATTAATCAAATTTGTGATAAAGCACTAAAGCCTAAGACACAGATGAAATTTTTCTCTACATGCATCTTATCATTTGTCTCCTCTCCTTGCTGTGGAAGCACAAGATTATTTTTATGAACTTTCAACCCTATATGACATAACAATGAAACACTAGCTTTAGAAGGAAAAAGACTGAGGAAACTAAAAAGGGTGGGGTTAAAGATGAAAATCCTTATATTAGTAGTTGAAACTGATGATGATAAAGTAAAAATGCAGCAGTCATACATGCGGCCTATATTCCCAGAAAATGCCTGTTAAAATAGGGACCCACATATGTGGCAAAATCATAAAGGCATCATCTTTGTGGTATGATGAGACATTGAGACTCCATTCCTTGGTCTCACCCATACAAGATAACTCCTTGCCCACACATCCACGAGACTAGCATTTGAGTAGATGCATCTTGTTAGGATACTCATTGATAATAGATATAAAGTTGAAGCATTCGGGGATTCGAGTCGAGGGAGGAATTATTGGGTTACTCCTCGAATCCTATTAAGAAAAGAATTGCTAATATGAAAATGAAGAATTCCTATTTTTTATAGGAGTATTATTTTGGAAATAAATCTATTTGTAGTAGGAGTTTTATTTTGAATAGGAAGAGGAAAATCTCTATAAATAGAGTATTATGCTGAGTTGTTGAAATGTAGCATAATAAAAAGTCATATAGCATCCTAAGAGTTGTGGGTTTTGTGTTTGTGTGAGGGAGAAGGGTTTTGCAGCTTTTATATTCCGTGCAAAAAAGTTGTATTGTGGGCGGGAGGATTTTGTAGCTTTTAGTCCGTGCAAAAAGTTGTGTCGCTGGTATTATGGAACCTTAGGGCGTAAAATTTGGGAGGATTATTGTAGATTTAATTTGATATAGTGGAGATTTAGAATTTGGCTTGTGGTTTTCCCCTTTAAGGGTTTTTCACATTTTGCGTGGACTTAATTCTCAACACATCTCACCTCATTGATGCAGACAGAACTAGGAATCTACTCCTACCTGAAAGGTTATTAACATAGGGATCATTCAAGTGAAGGCCTTCATTGTTGTCCCACAGATAAGATCGCGTCTTAAGAATACGTGCCTTTTACGTAGAGACTGACACTGAAAGCCTAAACAACTCATTGTTCACCAAGTCCAAGGGTAGTCATCACTGAATAAGCTCCTATATTAGCACTCTTAACGTGAAGATTGCAGCAAAATGGAAGATGAGCTTTCTAAAACGATTTTGCCTCGTTATTAGTAGCTGCTGCACCCAGCATGAACAATTGTGGTTAAAAAGATAATGTACCACACTCGCAAGAAATTCTGTACAATTTGTGTTTGATCCACTTTACCCTTCCTCTTTGGAAGTCCAAAACAGCCAAGCAAGCCTTCATCTTACACTACTTGAGAAACATCTCATGTCCACAAATAAATATAAAAGTGAAATGGCTTTGAATCTAGTACCAAAATTTATGAATGTACTGATTAATTGCAAGACACTGAGGAACAACCATGACTTTAAATGCAATGCACTAGACTTTGTTCAAATGCTGGAAATTGCTAGTTCTGTTATTCGAGATAATTTTACAGATTTTTTTTTTTAAACCAATCAAAATATCACATATCTTGCAGACCCGATTTAATAAAATGAGAGGTTGAAATCGATTGCAATTAGTGGAAGTGTAAAAAAGTTGGGGGTGTTGTGTATTTACCTGCCCGGAGAGCTGGAGTGTCTTTTGGGGAAGCTTTGAAGAGAACGAAAGAAGGGTCCGACGGCGACGGCGGAAGGAAAGAGCCAAACTCTACCTCCCGGGCCTCAGCCGGAGGCGGCGGCGGAGAACTAGTTATGACAAGCGGTGGTATCAGAGCCAGTACTGCTGATCCTTTGAGGAATTGTCTCCTCAGTAGATCAGGAGATGGGTGTTTCTTGTGGATGATTTTAAGGTTTGATGATGATGATGAGAAAATTGCGGTCAGATTGTGTATGACTGAAGCAGAAGAAGCAGCAGCCATGGTGGATTAAGTCGAGGAAAGAGAAATAGAATCGGAGAGAAGAGAATTTGTAGGTAAGTTGGTTGGGTGGTGTCCCGCTTTTATCCGTTTTTTTTAAAGTTTTTTTTAAGTGACGTAATTTTGTAGAATTTATGGGATTTTAATGATTTTCAAAGACTTTAAAGATTTTTTTAAAATGATTTTTATAGACTCTGTGAAATAAGTAACATACTTTTATAAACTTTTATCAGATTGTGATAGACTTTTCAGATACTTATAATATATCTTGTAACTTATATTAATTGTTAATTAAATAAAAGTATGTACAACATCTCTCTCTTTTTCATGAATCCCAGAGTAAATCTCATTATATTATTGTGGCGTAAGATTTTATATAT
>CM035161.1:149009005-149426658 GCA_020205615.1 Panax quinquefolius
GATTTATTCACAACCTGCTTAATATGGAGAACCTAAAGGGTCACACCATAAAAGGAAGAATAATTATTTAAGAAGTTAATGGCATAATCGTAATAATATGTTAAGTATATATAATTTAATCTATGGTGATAGAATAAATTAAATAGCTTAATATTTATTATTTAATATTTTAGAAATATTAAATATAAATTAATAAGAGGAGTCTTATTAATATTATTACAATTATTATTATTTTAATTTCTAAAAGAGTTTAGGAATTAATTTAATATAAGTACTCTCATTTATTCCTAATAGGATTAGGAGGAAAATTAGTTAAAGGAGTTTAATTAATTATCCCTAATAAGATTAGGAGCTTAATTAATTAAAAGAATTTAATTAATTAAATAAAACCCAATTCCTTAATTGTTAAGGTGGGTTGCTTTACATCTATTAATAAGAGGAGTCTTATTATGGGTGAGTGGGTTGTTGACTTTTTCAACATCGACATAATTCCAATTTGTTAGAGTAAGCACTTTTCTATAGAGATAGAAAACTAGGGTTTGAGCCAAATACCCCTTCTTCTTGAATTTTCTTCTTCCTTGGTGGATCACCTCTAGAGGCCAAACATTTGGGTGGCTAACGTTGATCAAAGGAAGGAACCAAACCCGGTGGATTCAAGTTGAATGCGAAAAGGATTGGAGGTGAACTTGTACCTGAGGAAGCTCGGATCTTCAAGGGTATGTTTGTTCTTCATATCTTTTCGTTTAATTAATAATTATACATAAAGGGTGATCCGGGTATATGGTTTGTAAATTTTAAACTCTTATTTTTACACGCTTCCGCATTATTTTGCAATTTGATTGCGTACATGAATATTACAAACCTACTATATTAGAGTCTCTATTAGCCAATTTCTCATAATTGTTTCATCTATATATTTTCAGGTAATTGTGGACTTTCTTTTGTCTTTCGAGGCCCATCACCTTGATTATATCTTGGTTTTTTCCATCGGAATTCATTAGAAAAGGCTATAATCTTCGCAGCGAAGGAGCATTCATTCCAAGCAGTTGATTGGTAGTGCAACAGGACCTCAAAGGTATGAAGGGGAACATCCTCTAGATAGCCGAGGCTTACATGGCCGAAGCCTACATGATTTTTTTTAAGGGTGAAAGGGACAACCCCTCGGGGGCCGAAGCCAACATGGCCGAACCCTAGGGGGCGCCGGACCCTATAAATTTTTGTTATAGATTGAAAGAAATAACCCCTAAGTGGCCTAAGGCAACATGGCCAGCCCCTAGGGGGTGGAAGGCAACATGGCCGACCCCTAGGGGGTCGAAGCCAACATGCCCTATTTTTTTTTAAGGGCGAAAGGAATAACCCCTAGGTGGCCTAAGGCAATATGGTCGGCCCCTGGGGGGTTGAAGCCAACATGGCCGCACCCTTATGGAAAATATGAAGTTTAAATGAAAAAAATGAAGTTTTGGAGGAACAACTACTATTTTGATCATAACTTTTGACTCGTTTGGAGTTTCGAGGCCCATATTATATCAAAATGAAAATATCGACGAGCCCTACAAAAGTCATCGCCTATGGCCATGACATATGCCGTTATAAGTCCAAAAAAGGCTCTGAAGGATGCTTTTTGACCGTCCGAAGATTTTTCAAAAATTTTTGGGAAATTTTTTCTTCCATAATTGTGATTCCTAACTCTTTCTGACATTGTTTCTTCTTCTTTTTAGGTGTCTTTAAAGTTAAATATCTGACTTTCTTCTTTGTTATGATAAGCATTCTATCGACCCGGGAATCACAAAGGAGGCCCCGTTTCTCAATGATTGGGAAAGGGCTCCCCTTTTTGGTCTTTCCGACGTCGTTTGGGAGAAAGTCCAGATTTATAACTGTTTAATTCTTCCTCTTCCAGATAAGGAATGCTTGTTCCTATATACAACGGCTTGTGGAGAGGTTGGGATGACCTTCCCCATTCCGATCGCATTCCTAGTCTATGCATAGAGAAACAAGAGTACCCTTTCAGTTCCCTTCACTTCTTGTCGGATTCATCTAGCCTCCTTCAGGAATGGCATCATTGGATTGACGAGGTACTTGGGAATGTTGACTATGTGGGTATACTAAAGAAAGAGCTGACATTCCTCAGTACATCAAGCTATGCAGGGACATTCGTATCCAACAGGACCATGGTGCTCCTCTACATGTCATTCGTATCCAATAGGACATTCTTCATTAGTCACGGCTTGGGGGAATATGCACCTCTACTTTGGAGGACGTCTATGTCATCTACTAATCTACCAGTAAGCATTTTCCCCCTGTGCGTGAGTCGCGCCTTTGGTGAGATGATCGTGCAAAAAATTATAAGTGTGGAAGTCTTGAATCTAGTGTCTGAACACTTTGCGGGGCTTGATGTTTTGCAAGCCTCGAAAATGAAAGTCCTAGGAGAGGGAACCTCTAGGGGAGCAAACCCTAGAAGGGCGAGCCTTAGAGGAGCTCTCCTAGGATATTGTGAAAAATCTTCGATGTAATCCGTCGTACCCTCTCTTGAAATTTCTCTTTTCTTTAGAATCAAGAAGTCGAAGACCAATGCTGATGAAGAGGATGATGATGTTCCCATTGGGCTCTTTGTGAGTATCGCAAATGAGGCAGTGGGTATCGAGTCTTCTTCGCCACATGACGCCTTTCTACAACTTCTCCACATGATAATTTTTGAGGGTGCCGATGAGACTCCTGCTTCTGAGACTATTGCTGATGTTCATCCTCCCAAGGAGGATCCCGCCGAGTTGGTGATTGCTCAGGAGGGTATTGTGGATAGCACTTTGGGTGGGTTGAATGAACTTCCGCCTCCCGTGGCCTCTCCTAACCCTCTTTGGACATGTCTTCCTTCCATGTTAGGTTGGATCTCTCCCATCATCATATTGGTGCACTTCGTTCGGAAGTCACTTCTCGTAACCATGGGAACGACTTACTTCATCATGTAAAACTTTAGGAGCTTCAAGATACCATGGATAAATTGAAGACCAATCTTTTGGGAAATTGAGTCAGCTGCCCAAGACCTTGAAGGCCTGACAGCCTTGAAGGCCTGATAGCCTCGAAGGCCTGATAGCATTAAAGGCCTGATAGCATTAAAGGCCAAACTTTAGCTATTCCCCTCTCTTCAATTTGACAGGTCATGGCCTTTAGATCATGAACTTTCGTTGTTTTTTCCATTTCCTGTATTAGAAAATTCATGTACATATATTTTATTAATCAAATTGTAATTTCTTTTATCCTTATTGATTGCCTTTAATTTGAACGATTCCTTAAAACTCAATATTTATCATTGAATCTCAGGTTATTCAAATTAATACTCCAAGACAACAATAGGTATTATAAACAAGTAAGCATGAATTTTGTCAAAAACATGTATATATATTATTTTCCACAAACCAACACTTGAATTTATACTCTTTTTTTTTAAGAAATCAGGAAAACATTCAAGTATAAGTGAAAATTTGTCAATTCGTTGATAATCAGATTGCTTTTAACGAAAAACATAACGTTTTATATAATAAATCTTACTTTTATCGAAGAAAGCGTAACGTTCGCCACTTTTAGAGATAAAGTGTAACTTTCGGGGTTAAGGGCTTATACTCAGGTGCCTCAATCACTTTTGAAGTTGAAAGTGTAACTTTCGAGGGCTGTTAGTCAGGTGCCTCGATTACTTTTAAAGGTGAAAGTATAACTTACGCGGACTTATGGTCAGGTGCCTCATTCAGTTTTGATGATAAAGTGTAACACTCGGGTGCCTCGTCACTTGGGTCGTCCAATTTCTTGGCAAGTGCGGTCTACGTGGACTTGAAATCGGGTGCCTCGTCACTTGGGTTGTCCAACTTCTTGGCAAGTGCAGTCTACGAGGACTTGACCACCATTTAGAGTGGACCACCATCTTGGATGGATTTTTTTTTTTTTTTATTTTTTTAATTCGTCAATTCTTGTGCCTCCTCCCTTGGTCATTGATAAGTTGGTTTTATACCTACTTATCCGGTATCTTTTACTTGAATTAGTTGCTTATATTCATGTTACTTAGTTACTTTTCATGCATTTTGTGTTTATTTTGTAGATCTTATGTTTGGGAGCAGTGTGAGCGACTATTGGTAAGGAAAAGCAAGGAAAATGCAAAAAAAAAATAATCTGGACATCATTTAGGCTTTCATGTTCTTGGTTTGGAACTTAGCTTACATTGTAGAGCGTCTTCGTAGCTTTCCAAAATATCTTGAATCGTTCTAATCAGAGTTCGGATGCAAGAGTTATGATCTTTGTAACAACGGACGTCCAACTTCGCTGTTTTGGTTAGCCATTTTCATAGCAGTTTCTTCCAGCCCAATTTCAACCTTCATCCAGCCAGAATTTCTCAATCATCAAAGAATGAAAGTTGTAGAGCTCGTCGATAGCTTCGATTTGATAGGTGGCAGGCACCGTAACTCTTTCCGGATCAAAAGTTATGGCCATTTTACCAAAGGACACTCTTAAGAGAAAATGGACGCTTGTGGGCGCTGATTTTGTAGTACATTTTCTACTGTGACGCGCGCGACTTCGGAGCCAAAAACGTGAATTTTACTTGAGCTGGCCTCGCCTAACTTCGGGCCAATTCTCGCCTTTCGGGCGCGACTTCGGATGTTGACCAAAGCTGACTTTTCATTAAACAGTGCAATTGAAGCGTAATTTGGAGAGGGGTTCAATTAGGGCTTATATATTAGACGTATTTTCATTATGTAAGAGATATTCCACCCCTTGGGGGCTCAAGCTACTGCTATTTTCTTTCTTCAACTTGGAATAATTAGATTAGAGTAGATTAGAGTAGTGATTTCTAGAGTTAATTAGATTGAAGACTTGAAGCAATTGGAAAGTACTGGAGATTCAACCTTGGATCAAGAGAACAGATTTGCACTACCATTCTCTATTCTTACTCTCTCTTTGATTCCTAATTGTATCTTATGATGTTTATTCAATATGTGGATGATAGCATTAATTCAATTATGATTTAAATTTTATTCTGAGATTGTAATGGATTCTATGGATTAGTTATTTCTGATATGTTCCATTGTTAGCCTTATTGATTACTATAGGATTGTCTATTAAGATTCATGCTTATTTGCTTAGTTTATTGGCCATCTATTACTGTGATAACCCATATGAACTTGAAAGACGAAGTATGGGTTTAGATCTAATCTTGATAGCTTATGATTGTATATTCTACATTGTGTTGAGATGTATGATTTGTGCTTAGGATAGACATATACCGAAGCGCCATTCGTAGTCAATTGAGAACTTGGGATTAAACCCTAATTATTCATAAATCACATAGACATATAGTGGTTTAGGTAATGTGGGTGTTCATGTGTATTCTATCAGCTGTGGATTATATGTGATATGAGTATGGTACATTGAGAGATGGCTATACCTTACTTTCGTGTTCTTGACTAACAATTCGATACAATTAGTTTGGCTTAGCATGAAATGTATAGGTTTGAATGAGTCAATAGATGAAATTATGATATCAGGTCTTCATTATCTAGTCTCACTCTAGGAATAATTAGGTTTATTTAATTTTATAGTTTTCATCATTATATAATATCATTCGTTTAAATAAGACTGAAATGGTTATAGGTTAGTGCTTGGTAAACTTTATTAGTTAATTCTCCGTGGGAACGATACTTTACTTACTCTTTATTACTTGTTGACCATGTATATACTTGCACGATATATTGATCGGTAAAAACGACCAACAAGTTTTGGCTCGATTCGGGAATTAGCTTAATAAATTTTTGCCAACATTAATTTCAATCAAATTGGTCTTAATTTAAACATTTTTTTTGTTTTAATTATCTTCTTATATTTCTCTCTTTTCAGGTATCATGGGTGACTTTGTTTATCAATGGCCTTATGCAAATATGATTCAACCAATGGACACAAGAATTGAAGGACTCAATGTATTTTTTACATTGTCAGCACAAATTGCAACACTTTCGGAGAGATTGGATGTTCTTGCAGCCCAACGCACTCAAAAGATAGCAGTTACATGTGAATATTGTGCTGGAAAACATCCGAGTTATCAGTGTGACATTAGAGTTGGACAAGTACAGTTTGGGGGTGATTACCTCAACAACAATGTTTATCCCAATTATCATCAAGGTTGGGGGTATCATCCAGATTTTGAATGGAGTAATATCTTTCAAGCCCAATAATGTGTCCCAAGTCCAACACATCCATCAGATTTCTCATATCCACCTCCAATGCAACAAGAAGAAAATTTAAGGTTGAAGGAATTCATGTCAAAAAGCATAACAGACCATGAAGTGATGATGATGAGTCAGGAGTTATCAAGCCAAACACCGCGCGGTCGCGCCATAGCTCAGTCACAGAAAAAAATTGATAATCTTTTAGAATTTCTGACTCAAGCATTCGGACAGTTAAAATCCCACACTCAGTTTCCAACTATAGAATATCTCAAACTTAGCCATCACTTGATATACTATCAGATCATGAGGAGGCAAACGGTGATGACATTGCCACTTAGGGGAGTATTCTTTCACTTTTAATTATAATGAGGGCATTGTTAATTTTAAGTTTGGGGTTATTGGGTTGTAGTGAGTAGTTGTTGCATATAGTTAGTTGCATATAGTTTGGTTGCATGTTTAAGTTGCATAATAGGGGTATTTTAGTATCTTTGTAGTTAAATTCTATATGAGAATTTTTTCAGTTTACTCTGTCTTGTTTACTTAAGTATGTGTTTAGTTGCATTACATTGCATATTCCCATGTTTTTAGTCAGTTGAATTCTAATTTGGCCAATGATGACATAGAAATTTGATAGATTTTTGAATTTAGTGGATAACATGAGCCTAGTTATAATGTTATACATGAGTTAATTCATGTTTGTTGCTTAGATGCTATCGGTTAGCACATAGGTGTTCATATCTACTTGTTGGTTTAAGAATAATTTGTTTGTTTACTGAGAGGAAAATGTTGTTTTTAAAGATGGAATTATGTATAAAGTAGACATAGACTATGAAAACACATATACTCAAACTTTGGGAACACATGGGTATGCTTGTTATTGGGACGAGATGGAGCGTAAAATGCACTCGTTTAAATGGAAATGGAAAGTGAGATGGAGTGTAAAACGCACTCGCTATATATAAAAATTAAAAAAAAAATTAATAAACACCGCGGGAAAGTGCGAAAATCGCCCTCGTGAGTAAAAATAAAGCAGAATAAACTCATTGTTGAACCTTAGTTTGTATTAATGTGTTGGAGTAGTTGATGTCTCATTAGTATATGCAGTTCTTGATTTAAACTTTAATTTTATGCCTTAAGCAATAAAGCATGTGGTATCTTCACCTTTGTCAAGCTTATCTGTGAACACATCACACACACAGAGCATCTTTATAGCAGGTTACGATTATCTAATTGTATGTCATTATGCCTTTAGCTTAGTTTGATGCTTTGTTCTTGGATCTTGATATTTCTCTGAGACATATCTTATTGAAATTCTTAACATGGCTGAAAATATGGGGATTCATTGTCATAGTAGCGTAGCTTGCATAGCATGTAGATTGCATTATATTGTGTTGCTTGGGGACAAGCAACGGTTTAAGTTTGGGGGTATTTGATAAGTTGGTTTTATACCTACTTATCCGGTATCTTTTACTTGAATTAGTTGCTTATATTCATGTTTCTTAGTTACTTTTCATGCATTTTTTGTTTATTTTGTAGATCTTATGTTTGGGAGCGGTTTGAGCGACTATTGGTAAGGAAAAGCAAGGAAAATGCAAAGAAAAACAATTCGGACATCATTTGAGCTTTCATGTTTACTTCATATTCTTGGTTTGGAACTTAGCTTACATTGTAGAGCGTCTTCGTAGCTTTCCGGAACATCTTGAATCGTTCTAATCAGAGTTCAGATGCAAGAGTTATGATCTTTGTACCAACGGACGTCCAACTTCGCTGTTTTGGTTAGCCATTTTCATAGCAGTACCTTACATCCAAATTTCAACCTTTATCCGGCCAGAATTTCTCAATCATCAAAGAATGAAAGTTGTAGAGATCGTCGATAGCTTCGATTTGATAGGTGGCAGGCCCCGTAACTCTTCCCGGATCAAAAGTTATTCCACCCCTTGGGGGCTCAAGCTACTGCTATTTTCTTTCTTCAACTTGGAATAATTAGATTAGAGTAGATTAGAGTAGTGATTTCTAGAGTTGATTAGATTGAAGACTTGAAGCAATTGGAAAGCACTGGAGATTCAACCTTGGATCAAGAGAACAGATTTGCACTACCATTCTCTATTTTTACTCTCTCTTTGATTCCTAATTGTATCTTATGATGTTTATTCAATATGTGGATGATAGCATTAATTCAATTATGATTTAAATTCTATTCTGAGATTGTAATGGATTCTATGGATTAGTTATTTCTGATATGTTCCATTGTTAGCCTTATTTATTGCTATAGGATTGTCTATTAAGATTCATGCTTATTTGCTTAGTTGATTAGCCATCAATTACTGTGATAACCCATATGAACTTGAAAGACGAAGTATGGGTTGAGATCTGATCTTGATAGCTTATGATTGTATATTCTACATTGTGTTGGGATGTATGATTTGTGCTTAGGATAGACATATACCGAAGTGCCATTCGTAGTCAATTGAGAACTTGGGATTAAACCCTAATTATTCATAAATCACAAAGACATATAGTGGTTTAGGTAATGTGGGTGTTCATGTGTATTCTATCAGCTGTGGATTATATGTGATATAGTTATGGTACATTGAGAGATGGTTATACCTTACTTTCGTGTTCTTGACTAACAATTTGGTACAATTAGTTTGGCTTAACATGAAATGTATGGGTTTGAATGAGTCAATAGATGAAATTATGATCTCAGGTCTTCATTATCTAGTCTCACTCTAGGAATAATTAGGTTTATTTAATTTTATAGTTTTCATCATTATATAATATCATTCGTTTAAATAAGACTGAAATGGTTATGGGTTAGTGCTTGGTAAACTTTATTAGTTAATTCTCTATGGGAACGATACTTTACTTACTCTTTATTACTTGTTGATCGTGTATACTTGCACGCATATATTGATCGGTAAAACGACCAACAATCATCTAATTACTTGGTAAGGGATATTCCTGAGGACTTAAACCACCATTTTTGGTGGACCACCATCTTGGGTGGATTTTTAATTCATCTGTAGTTCAGAGGTTTTTCGATGGTAGAACTAGTATTTGGATTCTTGACTTCCGGGACTGCACCATGGGTGATAGCGTTGCACGTTTCTTCTCCTAGTTCAATCTCCCCATCCGTCAGCTTCTCATGGTATATCCTCCGTAGACTATAACAGTCCATAGTGGAATGTCCTGCATATTGGTGGTCACTACTAAAAAAACAAAAATACGTAACGGAACTTTGTGACAGTTTTTAAAAATAGTCTCAAAAGATAGTAATTTGTGATGGACTTTTTAAGCAATCACAAAATAATAGTATATATGATGACTCTTAATGATGACTAATCTTGCCATCACTGTATAATAATTGTGATGGCCATGTCAATCACACCAATTTTTTCACGCAAAATAAATTTTCTTTTTATGACGCACTAAGTCATCACTTATAGAGATACCCTTTTCGTGATTGCATTTAAGCTATCACTATATATTTTAATGTAAGAAATATTTAAAACAATATTTTACGACGGCCGTGACAACCATTAAAAAGATTGATTTTTGTGACGACTTTTATTTGCAATTACAAAAAGAAGATATTTTGTGATGGAATTTTCAAGCCATCATAAAACAATAAAATATATGATGACTCTCAGTGACGACTAATTTTACCATCATTATAGAGTATTTGTGACTGCCATTGCAATCACCAAATCTTATGTGGAAGTAATTTTGTTTAGTAAGTCAACTCACATATGTTTCCTTTTATATTTTGTTTTAAAATTATAATCATGATCTGGGCTTTGGTGTAGTGGTAATACTCGTTATTTACTTTGCAAATGGGGGGAGGGTTCGAATCCTACAAGTATCATTTGATACAATTAATATAGATACAATTAATTAATATAGTGAAATAAATTATATCTAAAAAAAGATTCACATTCTTACATTTGATCCCTAAAGTTTTTTTTTTTTTGTGATGACTTTTACAATCACAACAGATTATGTGTTAATTTGATTGAATTAATCATCACAAAAGCAATAAGTATTTGCGTGATTGCCAAAACCATCACGTAAAACCTTTCATGATGGGCGTATACAAGATGACCATTGTGATGCTTAAAGCCATCACGAAAACCTTCCGTGATGGTTTTCCTACTTTTTGTAATGCATTTTGGCCATCACAAATGACTATTTTTTTTGTAGTGGGTATACACAGAAGTCCGGCCTTCTTTTCATCTCTTCCGTTACGACCAACCGGGGCCTTGGAGGCTTCACCACTCCGTGCTCAACCCATTGTTCATACAGGCCCCTGAATGCCTTCTCGCTGCATGTGATAGCCTCTGAAACTGGCATTCTGGTATACTTGTCACCATGCTTTTCTCTGCTTCGCTCAAATTTTTCATTCTTCTCCTTCTTGCCCCCTTGTGGTTTTGACTGATGATCCGCCAAAGCCACATTTGTTATCCTCTTGCTTTTCCATGTAACCATCGCATGACTATTGGGAAATGTCATGATTCCCCCCAAGTCTTGTGCAAAAGATGAGAGGGTCGCAAATGAATCACAAGCCTTGGTAATGAGGTGGGGTTTGAAGGCGTCTAAAACACCATTGTTGCATATGTTAACCAAATTCTTTTCTTCAATTGGCTCTACACACTTCTGTGCTTGGGCCCTGAACCTATCCACATAATCTAACAACTCCTCATTTAGCTTCTGCTTGAATCGTATGAGCTCGACGATGGTTACCTGTTTCTGCACATAGAAAAATTTCTTAAAAAATTATAATTTAGATCATCCCAATCATAGACTGATCCCTTCTCCAAGTTGTAGTACCAACTGAAGGCATTATCCGTCAAAGTCTTGTTGAATTCCCTCATCAACAAATTGTGATTGTTCACTTCATCATATCCGAACCATGGAGACATCGACTCCACGAACTTGGCGATGTGTTCCCTGGCATTTCCTTTCTCCCTATTGTATTTTAGAAATTACGGGGGATGCTCGATATACCCTGTCAAGTAAGGTTGTCTCCGAATGTGTGGCGGGTAAGGTGGAGTAAAGTCTAACTCCGAGGGTCGGGATGTCTGCCTGCGAAGTTGATTAATCACGTCGATCATATCATCATTCGTCACATACTGGCTCATGGCGTGAACTCTCTGGGGTGTTGTGATATATTGTTGTATTGGCGGTGTAACAACCCCAAAATAGGTCCATTCCATCCAACCTATTCCGAGAAGTCGTTAAATACATGGTACGTAAATAACTACAACTTTATTACAACAATTGTCGTTGCAAAATACAACAACACATATGTCGTGAGTTTGGATACCAATATATACCAAATGTAACTCGACACCAACTTGGATAACACGTCACCATGACACCTTATATAAAGGTACACTCAAAAACTGCTTTAGAAATTAGAATCTTTGGGAAGTGCTCAAGGAAACCTTCGTATACATGGGAGGCCATGCTTTTAGGTTATGGTAGATATCATATGGCCACGTAATTATCCTTGGTCAATCCAATAAACCCCAAAGAAAAACGAGAAGATTACTATCATATTCTTCCCAATGGTGAATCTTCTCGACATATCATTATCTCCATCGTCTCTAATTGGGTATTATACTCCAAACAAACACCAAGATTATATAGGTAGTTCTTGTAAATATATTCGTGTAAAGATGGATGAGCACAACCATGTCTTATGATAACACGAGGTTGTATGTCATTAGACATCTTGTATGATAAAGTGACAAAACACCCTTCCAAGTTAAATTCACCTCACCTCAACATCTATAGACCACCACTTTATTCCTCATATCCCCCGCTCGACCCGGATACACTTTTATTACCTCGAAAAGGAATTGTGAACAAAAGGGTGAGCAATAACTAGCTCAAGAAGAATATTATGACTAAAGATAAATAAATTATCAATAGTCTTCATCAAGAATAAATCGTAGATTTAGAACATATGGTAGATGATAAAACTTTTCAACCATAGTTGCAATGGAATGAAGCAATCCATTAGAAGAGTCAAATAGACTATAAAGTCTATTGTCTTCTCCATGTTAAAAATCCACCAACAATGTTTTATCCTCGTAACATCAATCAACAATTCTCGCCCACAATCACGTGTATAACTCATAATCGTAATTGTAGTTCTAAATTCCTTTCCTCATCCAAGACAAAGATAATTTTCATCACTGTCTTTACTCGAAACATCAAAGATCATGGTTATACCAAATCACGAGCCTCGCTCATAATCATACTAATAAATTCATCTTTGCACCACGTACAAAGATATTCATCAACAGATTCATCTTTACACTACAAAGCTAAAGATATTCAACAACAGTCATCTTTGCACACGAGCAAAAGATATTCATCAATAATTCATCTCAGACTACAAAAGCTAAGATATTCATCAACAAGTCATCTTTGCACTACGAGCAAAAAAGATATTCATCAATAATTCATCTTTTGCACTCGGGCTAAAGATATTCATCATCTACCATGTTCATCTCAACACTGCTCATCTTTGCACTAAAGGCCAAAGATATTCATTGATCGGCCACGTGTTCATTTAAACACTGCTCATCTTGGTGACTCACAGCCAAAGATATTCTTCGTAAATCATTCATTCAGACTACTGAAGCCAAAGATATTCTTGTAAATCATTCATCTTTGACCACAGCCAAAGATATTCTTCTTAAATCATTCATCTTTGCATTGGTTTTATCCACATTCAAAAAATACCTCAAAAATAATCATAGTGGTGTAAAATTCAAGAATGATCAAAAACATGGATACAATCAAAGCTAGTATCCGAATAGATATTTTGACTAAAAGAAAAATTTTCATTTTTTATGAATAGTGCCGTGATTCGTGAATAGTCAGAGTATCGTGAATAAGGCCAGTATACGTGAATAGTAACTCCGACACCAAAAGATAGAAATTCCACAAAAAACATTTTCACGCCTACATTTAATAAGACTTGTGAATAAGAATCGTGAATAAGAACTCATGAATAAGTAATCGTGAATAAGAACTCATGAATAGTAACCCCGACATGAAAAAGTTCCAAATTTGATAAAACTTCAGATCAACATTTCAAAGATAATGATATTGAAGAAATAATATCATTACGAAAAAAATAATATCCCTTACTATCCCTTACCTCAAAAGAGCAAAGACTTCCGACAGATATCTGGATATGACATCAAGGAAACTTGCATCGATGAATATCAACTCACCAAGTATCTAAATACTCACAAATTACACTCAATAATCTAGAGAGAGAAAGAGAGAAAACTTTGTTTCGGTGTGATTTTCAATTCTAACTTAGCCCTCTATTTATAGGAAAATGTTAGCCCTACCAAGCAGAGACTTGACTCAAGCACCGATGGCTTTTACCTCGCTACTATTCTACCCACCAAAAATCAGCCATCTTCCCCAACAACCAAGAGTGGGGCCCACTCAATTCTAGAATTTTCCACCAAAACCTAATTTCCGAATCATTTACCTCTTAAAATTCATAACAAATCATACGTTCATTTTAACGGTTCAAAATTTGTGGACATATACTCAACTTATATATGTATAACATATCCAAAAATTACAACGATCCAACTCATTCGGATCAAAATTTATAACTCACTTAATATAGTCAAGAACACCGATTTTTCGGACTATTAGTCCTTCTGACGATCGCCATTCAAAATTTCACCATGAAATATCTACAAAGAATTTTGGGTGATTCAAATTTCTCTGATTAGCTTACTTCTAGGGCTTTCTTTTGATATATGGCTCATCTCTTAACTCATTATACATAAAGAGTTATGGATTTTACAAAATCAAGTAATAAACTAATTTTTCCTCGAAAATCCCATATTTTGTTCTCCATTTCGACAAATACCGATAAAACACCTCATCATTAATTCCTTCACTTATAACCACATAAATAAATCCATCATTTATATCCACATCAAATAAATATTTTCTTATCATATGAATCAATAATTAATTATTCACAAATAATATTACGTAATCACATTTATGACAACCAGTAGCTCCTCAGAAAGAGGGGCTTTCCGATAATGATTTCTCCTTCATCGCGCCGCAATTAGGTGACCAAACCTCTCCTCGATGTAACTTTCTAGACATTGCCAATAATGCTATCTAATAATATTATTCAAATAATATGAATTATTGATCCGATAATGGAGATAATGTGCAAAGTGATAATTATTGAACAACAATAATATAAAATATCAACGCAGTTAATTATTGAATCAATAAAATAAAATATTGAACAAGAATATCGTGAAAATTATTGAGTAGTGCCTTCTTCACGTAAGGATCAATAATTCAACAATATTGTACAATACCGCAAAGCATCGCGGCAACCACGCCAGACATCAGATTTTAACCACGGGTATTCCAACAAATCTTAATTGATGAATAACTACGCCGTTATTTTTAACCAACTTATATTTGTCGCTTTCTTCATCCAATCGCTCGTTATGGGCCCACATACATTTATCGGCTACGCATGCATTTAATATTCCCGACGTAAAAGAATATTCCACGACCAAACGAATATTCCCCGACAATAATGAATACTTTATACCCCTCGCTTATTTTGAAAATTTTTTTTCATATATCACCCTTAACTTTAACTTTTATCAATTTAACCAATTCTTGAATAGAAAAATTGAATACTTTTATTTCATAAAATTCGGGGTCTTACAGGCGGTGTGTAAGGTAAAGAGGTTGGTTGATGCACACTTGCATCGTATAAAGCTGGCACTGGTGGCAGTTGATGGCTCACTCGCTGGACATGGCTTGGAATGATTGGCATTTGCACATGTGAAAATGCTGGGAGAGCAGTTGGGATGATGTTTGCCTGAGGTTGGCTTGCTTCCAACCTAGGTTGTGTCACGTCACCATTGTTCTGGGCCTCCAAGTTGATTATTGGAATCGATTAACTTTCCCTTGATGGAGGTAAAATTTGGTTTTCTTTGTGGTTACTGCCATTTTTGTTGTCCTCCACTTCTGCTTATTTTCCCTGCGAGCTACTTGGGAACATGGCCTTGAAGGTAGGGATCTGCATCAACTGCTAGCAGAAATTTCCCATCTCCTCTTGATTCCTTTGTATCTCCAGTATCATGGCCATCATCATCCCTTGTCCTTCCCGTGCTTCCTTCAATGCATTGAGCATTTCTAGTTGCACAGCATTTGTTTGCTCTCCACTTGCATCCTCGCCTTGCCTTCCTGCGTTAGTTTGTTGTTGATTGGCCATATGTGGTAATGTTGAACTCCCTTCTAAAGCGTCTTCAATAAGTGGTTGGTCAAAATCCAGGTTTGCGCCTTGGAATGCTTGAGTTACTTGCCTTAGAACTGGATTCGGTGAGGTAATGCTATTTGTTGGTGAAGCAGCTCTTCTTGTAGTTCTCCCACTTCGAGTTTTGGGCATAGCCTTCACGAATTCTACACCTCCTCAGCAGAGTCGCCAATTAAATATGGGCAAGGAAATCGTGTCTTGCTAGGGTTAGGGTTTCGTGTTGGCTGAGGAGGAGAGAAATCCACGAAGAGCACGGAATTGGTTAATTGATCAAGAGGGAGAACGACGGTGGCGATTATCTAACGACGCATGGCGTAACCCCCTAGAATCCAAAGAACCGTGTTAGGGTTATTGGGATTCTAAGAGCCTTCTTGAGTCTCCTTCGAGTTAAGAGAAATGTCCAAACCCCTTTAGTGCTTTTAGGTGGAATCTCCAAGCCTTTAAGTCACCAAAAGGGTCCCTTTAATCTTCCAAGAGTCCAAGTCTTGAGTCTGAAGAGAAGTCCCCTTCCAAATGGAATGGAAAGGGTATTTATAGGGTTTTCTAGAAAGTAGTCACGTGCAAGGCACATGTCTTCTGGGAAATTCTAGAAATACCCTTTAGTCATTAGAATAATGCCCATATTGCCATGTCCTTCTAGCCACCAATTCAATCCCTCAATCAATTCCCAAAATGAGCCGCCTCCACGAGTCTTCTACCTCGGGACACGTGGAGGCTTCTCCCGGGTCTAGTACATTTATTTCTGACCTTTTCGTCTTTATTCCATTAGGTTATGTGAACCCTAATTTACACATTTAATGAGGCCGTGGAACCCTAATTGTGCATTTAATTCAATTAGGTCATGTGAACCCTAATTTTACACTTGGGCCCACAAAGACCAACATAGGGTGACAGACCAAGCCCTTCTACTCACGCTTTATAAATTAGATCAATTGTGTGTGCAAATAAAGAAACAAAAATAAATTTATCAAGAAAGAATATTTAGGGATGAAGGATAGTAGCGCACGTACGTGAATTAATATCGGTTGTTAGTTTTTATATTGAATGATAGAGATGATGTATGCATATTTTTGATCCATACATTCCCTATATATATATATATATATATATATATATATATATATATATATATAATTGCCTTTGCCAGAGTAACTAAATCCTCCTCCTCTTGAAGACCCTAACTTTTATGAATAAAATGAATTTTCTATAAATATCATTTTTGAATATTATGGAATAAATTTGATATAATGTTATAGTTGTGGGTAATATTTATAAATTTTGCAAAGTACGCAAGTTGTTATATAATATTCGATTGGTCAGGGAATATTCGTACGACGGCACAATCATTGGTGGACCCTACAACAGAATTATTGTCGGATTGAGAAAACGATAAAAATATTTTTATGAAAATAACGGCGGAAGTTTTATCGTTGATACTGTTGAACTACTCGGTAGTAAAAGTACAGTAATACGCGTGGTTGCATAGAAGTAATTACCAGTATTGATTATTAATGCTTATGTGAGAAGTCACTCAGTTTGATTCAATTATTGTCGATATTTTATATGTTATTAAATCAATAATTGAGATGACGAAGTTGTTAATATTATTATTTGTATTATTAACGATGTCTGTAAGTTACGCCGAGGAGAGGTTTGGTCACCTAATGCGCCGCCAATAGGGAGAAATCCTTATTGGAAAGCCCCCTCTTTCCTGGGAACGACCTGGTCGATTAATAGTGTAAATAATAATGATGATGATGACGTTTTGTTTTATTCGTATTATTAACGTAATAAAACAGAAAAACTTTTTATATAAAAATGTAATACTTTTTATAAAGTTATTCGTTTTATTAGGCTAATAAGTAAAATCTTTTATATAAAATGTAATACTTTTATAAGGTTATCTATTTTATTAGACAATAATTAGAATATATTATATTTTATTATGCATAGTATTTGCATAGTGTTTGCAGATGTGTTTGCATAGTAAAAAATCTTTTTAAAAGTTATTCGTTTTATTAGATTATAAATAGAATATATTATATTTTATTTAAAAGATTTTGCTTTAAATATGGACTGATTCGATTAAAGTAAATCAATCTGGACCGCTCATGGATTGATTATTATTCATTCCATTGTTTCATAAATAGAAGCTCATTCCTTCATTATTTCTTACAAATTCACCGAAACTCTAGAGAGATAAACTATGTAGAGAAAAAAAAAGTATTTCGCTACTTCACTACTCCGATATCAAGTTTCTTTTTACTAGAAGGGTATTATTTCTTTTGTATTCATGAAGAGAACTTCTATTATTCCATCTTTATTATTCGTTGGAATAACTCAGATACGCTGCTACCCTATACTTGGTGAAATTCTTCCGTATTCCATTCATTATTATTCATTGGAATATCCTCGTCAGGCTTTTTACATCGGACCGGTTCCGCTGTTCTTTATTATTCTGGTGTGAACATCCGTTCCGGTATTTAGTACATTACCGACCGGTACCGCATGCATGGTGATTTCTATTGTATTCCATTATTTATTATTCGTTGGAATATGTGCGAATAACTGTTATTTATTATTACGATGGAATAACCTGCCTATGTCAAGTACCGCATGCACATGGTGATTTCTTTTGTTATTCCATTCTTTATTATACTCATTGGTTAAAGTTTTGACTTCTACACTTCATGAAATTAGTGGAATATTCTTGATATTTGCGCTTCTTCCAGTATCTTTTCATGGAAATATTCTTCTGAGCATTCTTGAATTTTACTTTACAAAGAAGTATCATGTTAACAATTTGGACGTTATTAGTTCCTGAATAAATTAATTCTTGAACTTGTTTTATTGAATTCTTATATCATTGTCATCATTCTCATGTTTATATTATTTTTGAAAGTCATCTGTGGCCTGTAGTGCATAGATGGACTTGGTATGATTATGACCAGAGATTATTCGGTGTAATCATGACCATAATGTTACAAATGATGTGGTAAAAGTTCTCATTGGCAGAAGTGCATTGATGGAAAGTTGTTGGCGCATGATCACGACCATTGATTAATACACAAATATCCTCGCCCGTAGTGCATAGATAATTTTGGTGGTTGACCTTAATGAATATCCTTGGTCGTAGTCAAGAGTGGATGATGTGGATTATTTATTGTCGAGTCTCAAAGAATAAAAGTGATGAAATTTTTTTTAAATCATAAAAGATAGTAGATTTTATTCTTTACTTGACTCTTTTTAATGGATCAGATGCGTGTCCGCTGCGCTTAAACTTGATGTCTATTGTATTTTATCAATTTAACATTATTGAGGACTAATGATAATTTATTCGCATTATCTTAGTCATAATATTTCTTCTTCGGGCTAGTTGAGCTCACCCTTTCTTTCAATGTTCTCTTCAGAAATGAGAACGAATCGGGACTAGTTGGGGAGCGAGTGATGGTCCGAGATGGTGTCTTAGTAGTCCTCACTATTCGTTAAATAGTATGATAATAAATGTAATGAGGACTAAATTGAGTGTGGATATTATCTAGATGTGACAATATTTGTATTAAAACTCACAAAGATGTATTTTGTCGTATTTTACACTTACATCGTTGTATAATCAAGTTGTATTTGAATTTAGTACCATGTATTTGGCGACTCAAGATGGGTGATGTATACCTATTTTGGGGCGCCACAGGTTGGTATCAAAGCTTAGGATATGATCATTTGGTCGAGATGTAAGATATGAACTAGGAAGGGAGAGACGGGAATTCTTTCGCTAGTATGACCTACCTAAGTTTATTTGGTATTTAATTGGTCGGTCAGAGTATAGGAATAATATGTGATATGTTAATTAACCCTTGTTTTGTGGAAGTATTTGAAAATGGCATCCGAGAATGTTGAGAACATCAATGGAGCACAGGAGACCGTTAAGTCTCCACAGATCAATAATCAGGATAATGTGCATCAGGAAGGCAACAATCCTAATACAAACAACAACACTGACCAAATGATGAACGGTGGAATGTTCCGAGGCTTCATGCAATTCATGCAATATCAGGTGAGAGTGGCTCCTGTCCAAAATAGGTGTGGAAATACTGGCAACTCTCGAACGGTCACCGCCAAACAGTTCAAGGAGTTGGGACCACCGGAGTTTTTTGGAGAGCCAAAACCACTTAAGGTGGAGACGTGGATAAAGCAGATCAACAAGATATTTGATATCTGTAAAGCGTACTCAACCTGCCGCACTGAAGATGTCTTGGGAGAAGTTCCAAGAACTGTTCAACGACAAGTAATTTCCCGAAAGTATTCGTCACATGAAAGAGGTAGAGTTCATTAAACTGGAACAAAACAACATGACCGTGTCACAGTACGAAGCCAAGTTTGCCGAGTTATCCCGGTTTGCGTCCCATTTGGTTGATAATGAGGAGAGAATGACACGAATATTTCTAAGAGGTTTGAAACCAGAGATACATCAATATCTTATCTCTCATAAATTGTGTTTGTATTCAGATGTTGTTAATAGGGCTCAGTTATTGGAGCGCGATAATGAGTCAACCCAACCAAAAGGAGCAAACGCAAGAAAATGATAATACCAAGAATACTTAGCCATCAAGCGGTGACAATAAGCGTGGAGGGAATCAACATGCCAAAAATGGTAACCACTTCGGTGGTAATCATGGCCAAAACAATAAGAATGGACATTTCAAGAAAACAAGATTCAACAATGATGGAAAGACGTCAAAGATCAAAGACTGTCGTTAAGGAAGGAGAACGACCACCTATCATATGCTTCAAATGTGGAGGGAGGACACATCACCAAACTGTGTGATGCCCTCCAAAGCATTTTACAATTGTGGAAGAGAAGGACACTTGGCCCGATTTTTCGCGGCAATCAAGACAAGTCCAAATTGGGATGGAGGAAGTAAAGGCCGTCCTAGATAAGACAAATCTGGTTGTTCAAGGGAGAGCATTTGTCGTGACCTCCCAGAAAGCAAGGAACCCGAACGAGGTCATCACGGGTAAGCTTATCATAAATTCTAGTGAAGTATATACCTTATTTGATACTGGTTCTATCCATTCTTTTATTTCTCCTACTTTCGCTCAACGTTTAAATTTGACTCCGGAGAAATTAGACTTTGACTTATCTGTTGAAACTCCGTTGGGAGAAACCTTCATTACATCCACTGTTTATAAGTCTTGTTTGGTTCAAATCGGTACCCTCACATTACATGTCGACCTTATTTCATTAAAAATACTTGCATTTGACGTAATTCTAGGGATTGATTGGTTAACTACTCATCATGCAAAAATTGATTGTTTTTGTAAGGTTGTTAGCTTTCATATTCCTAATCAACCTATTATGCGAATTCAAGCAACCAAACCATTAAAATCAATCACTGTCATCTCAAGCCATAAAGTTATTCATTTATTGAAAAACGAATGTCAAGCTTTCTTAGCTCATGTCACGGATCTAAACAAAAATACGTCAGTTTTGAATGATATTTCTATTGTTAATGAATTTCCGACGATTCTCGAAGAACTTCCTGGCCTACCCCCAGAGCGTGAAATTGAATTTTGTATCGACCTTGAAACTGCAGTAAAACCTATTTCCAAAGCCCATATCGAATGGCTCCTATTGAACTTCGTGAGTTAAAGACCCAACTACAGGAATTGTTAGACATTGGCTTTATTTGTCCTAGTACTTCTCCTTAGGGTGTTCCTATTCTATTTGTGAAGAAGAAAGATGGGAGTATGAGACTTTGTATTGATTATCGGGAGTTGAATCATGTCACCATCAAAATAGGTACCCATTGCCACGTATTGATGACTGTTTTTGACCACCAGCAAGGCGCCAAATTCTTTTCAAAGATTGATCTTCGCTTCGAGGATATCACCAATTGAAGATTGAACCGATGACATTCCAAAGACGGGCCAGAACTCAGTATGGGCATTATGAATTCCTAGTCATGTCTTTTGGATTGACTAATGCTCCTGCTGCTTTCATGGATATAATGAACCGAGTATTCAAGGAATATTTGGATCACTTTGTGGTCGTCTTTATTGATGACATCCTTATTTATTCCAAAAGCCGTGAAGATCATGAACAAACATGGGCCGATACTCCAAAAGCTTCGTGAATATAAGCTTTATGCCAAGTTGAAGAAATGTGAGTTCGGCTTGAGGAAGTAGTGTGACGCCCCAAAATTAGGTATACGTCACCCATCTTGGGTCGCCACTTACATGGTACATAAATTCAAATACAAACTTAATTATACATCTGTCGTGTAACATACGACAATACATAAACTGAGAGTTCTAATAGGAATATTGTCATTTAGACAATATCCATACTCAAGGAGTCCTCATTACATTTATTGTCACACTATTTAATGTAATAGTGAGGACTACTAATGCTATCTTCGGGACCATCACTCTTTTTCCCGACTCATCCCAGCTATATTCTCATTTCCTGAAGAGAACAGTGAAAGAAAGGGTGAGCTCAACTAGCCCAGTAAGAAATATTATAACTAAGATAATGCAGAATAAATTATCAATAGTCTTCAACAATGTTAAAGCGATAAAATACAATAGACAACCAGGTTTAAGCTGCAATGAATATACAATCCATTAAAAGAGTCAAGTAGAAAATAAAGTCTACTATCTTTTGGGTTTTAAAAGGTTTTCATCAATTTTTATCACTAAGACTCAGGTTTAATGAATAAACCACAATATCTAATCATCCCTCGTACTACCGGCCAAGGATTTTCATCAAATTATCAATGGTCATGACTATACCGAATCACCCCGGTCATAATCATACCAAAAACTATCCATCATTTGCATTACGAAGCCCATCGAGGACTTTTATCACATCATTTATATCAAGCCATGATTATACCGAATAATCCTCGGTCATAATCATACTAAGTTCATCTACGCACGTAAGCCAAAGATAACATAATATAACATGAGGATGATGACAATGACATAATAATTCAATAAAACAAGTTCACGAATTAATTTATTCAGAACTAATAACGTCAAATTGTCAACATGATCTTCGCTTTGTAGAGTAAAATTCAAGAATGCTCAGAAAAATATTCTCATGAAAAATACTGGATGAAGCGCAAATATCAAGGATATTCCACTAATTTTATGGAGTATAGAAGTCAAAATTTTAATCAACTGAGTATAATACCGAATGGAATAACAAAAGATATCACCATGTACGCGATTACTTGATGTAAGCGGTTATTCCAACAGAATAATAATAACGGAACGGTCGTCGTGAAATTCACACCGGCTGCGGGATGTTCCAACAAAATAATAAATGCGAATAATAAATGATGGAACCAGTCCCAACAGATAAAGATGCATGCGAGGATATTCAAACGTAGAAAGTAAAGACGGAATAATAAAAATGGAACCAGTCCGCCGTAAAAGCATGCATGTGATGTTCCAACGGAATAATAAAATAATAGAAGAATGTCACCAAGTATAGGGGATTCAGCGTGATACAAAAGTTATTCCAACAGAATAAATAAGAATGGAATAATATAAGGATTTCTCAAGTATATAGGTATTCCGCATATACTGGTCATGTATAGGGTATGCCACTTTTACGAGTTATTCCAACGAGAATAATAAAGAATGGAATAATGTAAGTTCTCTTTTGAATACAAAGAATAATATCCTTACTAGTAAAAGACTTCGGATATCGAAGTAGTGAAGTACTGTAATACTCTTCTTCTTTCTCTCTATAGATTTTCTCTTTATAGCTTCTCTCTATAATTCTCTCTCTAGAGTTTCAAATTGAATTGTAAGAAAATAATGAAGGAATGAGCTTATTTATAGGAAAATAGAATGCATAGTAATTAATTCATGAACAGTTCAGATTGATTTACTTTTAATCGACAAATTCCATATTTAAAGCAAAATCTTTTAATTAAAATATCATATATTCTATTTATATAAAAACATTTTACTATGCAAACACTATGCAACACTACGCAAAATACTACGCAAAAACACTACGCAACACTACATTATTATAATAAAATATAATATATTATATTTATAGAATAACTTTAATAAAGTATTTTGTTTTTATATAAAGATGTTTCGCTTTTATTACGTTAATAATATGAATAAAACAAAAACGTCATTATCATTATAATAATTCATATTATTAATCGACAATAATGGAATCAAACCGAAGGTGACTTCTCACATAAGCATCAATAATCAATATCGTCGTGTGCTACTATGCAACCACACGACATCGTACTTTTACTATGAGAGTAGTTCAATGAAGATTCAACGGTAAAACTTCCGCCGTTATTTCAATAAAATATTTTGTCGTTTTCTCAATCCGATAATAATTACATTATTAGGGGTCCACCAATGATTGAGCTATTGTATTTAATATTCCCTCGCTAAACCGAATATTCCCCGACCAATCGAATATAATATAACCACTGCATACTTTGCAAAATTTATAAATACTACCCACAACTATAATATTATCTCAAATTCACACCATAATATTAAAAATTATTTCGACAAAATTTAAATCTTTATTGATAAAATCTGGGGTCTCACAAGTAGCATTCCTTGGGCACGTGGTATCAAGTCATGGAATATCTGTTGACCCGACAAAGATTGAAGCCATTCAAAGTCGGGAGCAACCTAAATCAATGATCAAGTACGTAGCTTTTTCTCGCCAAATTGGTTATTATCGGAGATTCGTGAAGGTTTTCTCGAATCGCTACTCCCTTAACTTCGGTGACTTGAAAGATACAAAATTCGGTTGGAACGAGGAATGTGAGAAGAGTTTTCAAGAACTCAAAAGAAGACTCATTTCAAAGACATGTTCGACAATACCATCCAGCACGGAGGATTTGTCATCTACAAAGTGATGCTTTGTGCAAGTGGTTAGGATGTGTTCTCATGCAACACGGGAAAGTCATAGCTTATGCCTCTCGACAACTCAAAGAATATGAGAGGAATTATCCTACTCATGATCTAGAGTTGGCAGTTGTTGTCTTCGCACTTAAAATTTGGAGGCATTACTTGTATGGGGAGAAAGTGGAGATCTTTACGGATCATAAAAGCCTCAAATATTTCTTCACTCAAAAGGAACTCAACACGCGATGTTGATGTTGGCTTGAATCTGCTGAAAGATTATGATCATACCATCCAATACCATCCTGGAAAAGCAAACGTGGTAGCTGACGCATTGAGTAGAAGATCATATGCAGGTACAAGTGCGATATTGTCAACGCAAAGGACCATCTTGTATGACTTGCAAAGGATGGAGATAGAATTAAAGACTCCAGGGACCCATGTGATGATGGCGAATATACGAGTAGAACCGAATTTAATCGCTAAAGTTAAAGTTGCTCAAGCTACGGACCTGGAGCTGATGCATATGAGGAAGAAAGTACAAGAAGGTGTTATGCTGGAAGCAAGAATTGATGAAAAAGGAATACTTCGAGTCAACTCCAGACTTTGTGTTCCTAACGACCCTAATTTAAAGTATAAAATCATGATGGAGGCGCACAACACACCATTTGCAATCCATCATGGGAGTACCAAAATGTATCATGATCTTCGTCATACATTTTGGTGGAGCAATATGAAAAGAGAGATAAGCATTTGTTTATCTCAAGGTGTCTAACTTGTCAAAGAGTCAAAGCGAGCATCAAGTACCAAAAGGTCCATCAGAACCACTTGAAATTCTAGAATGGAAGCCGGGAGCACATTACTATGGATTTCAACATCGGTTTTCCCAAGGTTTCTCAAGGCATAGATGCAATTTGGGTCATTGTTGATAGATTGACCAAGTCCGCTTTCATTTCTTACTAATACTGAGAAACTTATACACTTGAACGTCTTGCTCAGTATGTACATAAACGAGATTGTAATATCGCATGGTATGCCAAGATCCATAGTTTTCGATCGAGACCCAAGATTCACTTCACGATTTTGGGTTAGTTTGCAAAAATCTATGGGCACTGATTTACGATTTAGTTCGGCTTATCATCCTCTGCGACGGACGGACAATCGAGAGGACTATTCAAACTTCAAGATTTATTAAGACTCCGTGTCCTTGACTTCAAGGGAAGTTGGGACAAGTTCATACCATTGGTGGAGTTTTCCTACAACAACAGTTATCAAGCAAGTATTGGTAAGGCTCCATTCGAGGCGCCAGATGGAAGAAAGTGTCGTTCTCAAGATATCTTTGGGATGAGGTGGGTGAAGCAACGTTGTTGGGACCGGAGTTGGTACGTATGACTACGGAAAAGATTCAAACGATCCAACAACGTATAAAAACCTCACAAGACTGACAAAAAAGTTATGTTGATCTTCATCGAAAAGACGTGGAATTCGATATTGGAGATCGTGTGTTGTTATTGATGTTGCTCCATGGAAAGGAGTTACGAGATTTGGAAAGAGAGGAAAGCTCAATCCTCGATTCATTGGCCCATTTTAATCCTCGATCGAGTAGGATCGTAGCCTATAGACTTGCTTTTACCGCCAAGTATGTCTCGTGTTCATAACTTTTTCATATATCCATATTACGTAAATATGTGAAAGACCGAACCATATTATTGAAGTTAGAACCGGATGAAATAGCGGAAGATTTAACGTATGAAGAGGTTCTGCTCAAATCTTGATAAGAAGGGAGATATTCTACGCTCCAAGGTTATACCTCAAGTTAAAGTGTTATGGAGGAACCACGATGTTGAGGAAATGACCGGGAGTTAGAATCAAATGAAATCAAGGTATCCTTACCTCTTCGACATACCAGTACGTACTCTAATTTCAAGGGTGAAATTTCATAAGAAGGGGAGATTGTAAGACCCCAACTTTTATGAATAAAAATGAATTTTCTATAAATATCATTTTTGAATATTATGGAAAAAATTTGATATAATATTATAGTTGTGGGTAATATTTATAAATTTTGCAAAGTACGCAAGTTGTTATATAATGTTACAAATGATGTGGTAAAAGTCCTCATTGGCCCGAAGTGCATTGATGGACAGTTGTTGGCATGATCATAACCATTGATGAATACACAAATATCCTCGCCCGTAGTGCATTGGATAATTTGTGGTCGTGACCCTAATGAATATCCCTGGCCGTAGAGTGCGGGAATGATGTGGATTATTTATTAAGTTGAGTCTCAAAGAAGAAAAGTGATGAAAACTTTTTAAATCATAAAAGATAGTAGATTTTATTCTCTACTGACTCTTTTAATGGATCAGATGTTCAACCGCAGCTTAAACTTGATGTCATTGTAATTTATCGGCTTAACATTGCTGAGGACTAATAATAATTTATTCGCATTATCTTAGTCATAATATTTCTTCTTCGGGCTAGTTGAGCTCACCTTTTCTTTCACCGTTTCTTCTTGAAATGAGAACGTAACCGGACTAGTCGGGAAGCGGAGTGATGGTCCCAGAGATGGTGTCTTAAGTAGTCCTCACTATTCGTTAAATAGTGTGATAATAAATATAATGAGGACTAAATTGAGTGTGGATATTGTCTAGATGACAATATTTGTATTAAAACTCACAGCATGTATTTTGTCGTATTTTACACGACTGTTGTATATTCAAGTTGTATTTGAATTTAGTACCATGTATTTGACGACTCAAGATGGGTGATGTATACCTATTTTGGGGGCGTCACACCCTCTCTCTCCGTTTCAACAATTTCAGTTTCATTTCCTCTCTCTCTTCCTTCCTCTCCTACCACCCTTTTCCGCTAAAATCAATTAGAATGAACCTGAATCGTTCTTGTGTTTTTTCACCCAAATTCAAAATAAGTTCTATCTTATTAACATATATATATATATATATATATATATATATATATATATCTATCGAATCAGTAAGATACCTTCTTTATCTTACTCAATTAGTGTTCACCCTTTTAGCGACGGATCCGTGACGGTTTGATCATATAACCGTCGTCTATACTTTTAGCGACGCTTATATGTTGTCCGTCGCTAAAAATATAGACAACAGTTGTATGACTAAAATCGTCATTAATCCAGAATTAAGGAATGAATGAATGTGTGAAAGTGAAGAAGATATGCAGATATCTGATCCGATCTCGCTATATATATATATATATACACCTCAACTACTAAAATTACATTAACAATATATTGAGCACTACACAAACACCAACTCATGAGCCGGTAGCCCTTTTTTTTGTCAACCTATGGTCATGATAGTACATTTACATATTTTTATTTATTTATTTATTTATTTTTAACTTCTTGTCTTAATTTATAACAAAAAAAAAATAATGGAGAAATTTAAAAAAAAACTCAGAACTTAACTGGGTAGAAGAGAGATCAGGAACGTACGTGACCAGTATTCAGTAAAGAATGTATACTGTTTTGGTCCAACTTCAGAAATTAAACTTTTTATTATTCAGAATCTTGTCAATCAATAAATTAATTAATGTAAAAAGGGAAGGAAGATTAATATCTCTCCAGTATTTTGTTGGTCCACTTGTTCCTAAAATACTGACATTAATTAATTAATTAATTAATTAATTATATTCCTATCAATAAAAGTAGTCTAGCTAGCTAGTTCATTTGAACGTCTTCGAATCGTTAAAACTCAATCCACAAATCACTTCATTCATTTTCTTTGACCATCATTATAAGCAAAGCTTTCCTTTCTTGCGGGACTTTTTCATATATATATATATATATATATATATATATATATATATATATATAGTCGGATCTTAAGATTCAGCCCTTATCTAGCTTCAATTCGTTTCACTCTTCTTTTTAAAATGGACCAAACGAACCAAATTCGATTATTATATATTTATCGATATATGTTATCATCTATCGCTATATATATGTTGTCTATCGCTATATATATGTTGTCTGTCGCTAAAAACTAAGATAACGGTTCTATATACAGCGATCGATCTAATCGTCATGCAATTCATTCTTTAAAAAGAATTAAGTGCTTGTGTTAAATAAGGAAGATTAAAATCGAGACAATATATATATATATATATATATATATATATATATATATATATATATATATGACACCACTCGGTCGGATTGATTGATTAATTGGCCTTTCTTTTCTAATTTTGTAGCTATCAACCTACCTATATATTTATAGCTGCGCTTTCAAAAAAATAAAAGTTGATACAAGAATTTTTATATTAATTTCAAAGCTTGCATGCAGGAGATAATTAGCTTAAATTAAGATTTCATGAATCAAAAATAAAAATAAAATAAAAGCAGTAAAGCAAAAGCTATATATATATATATATATATATATATATATATATATATATATATATATATATTGGTTTCGTAGATGCATGATTGAAATAAAGATTCATGACATTCAGTCAAAGAAATGAATCTTTGACCAGAACTACATGTAGACAAGTTACTTGCCTTTTCAATAATACATTCATTTTTCATCAGAGTAACGATAGTATTGGCAACTTCAAAGATGAAAAGGTTTCAATTAGAGAATTGCTTTGCATGAACGGACGACACCTAATTTTTTGAACGTGGATTCAAAAGTACCACTTTTAGGTATCTGGATTTATTGAAACATACAAAATGCATGGTACGTGCAACAAATTAGTAAATGATTAACAAATAATACCAGTTTAATTAATTAATTAGTGTGGTACGTACGTAGCTAGTGTTTTAGTCTTCAAAAGGTTGCTATAATTGAAAAGGAACACCGACTAATTTGTTAATTAAACCTTGAAGATTGGTTTTATTAACTGAAAGTTTATGAAAAAGGAATTAAGTAGGATCTATATATCTGCACGCACCCGTATGGTGTGGGACTTTAATGATGCAATTTAATTTGGTTGTACAACATGCATACAAGTGGTGATTATATATATATACCTATATTTCACCAAGTATTTTGTTTTGTAAACATTGATCACCAATTAATACATGATTAAGCCTAATGAATGTTTGAACTTCATTTTCTTAATTTTTATATTTCTTAATTTATTGCTTACAAAATCTTATATATATACAGTGTGACAGAAAATGGATATTGGAAATGTCATTTAATTTGGTCAATTTGTCATCCTTCGAACACTCCAAAAGCCTCTCGGTCAATTTCATCGATCAGTACCTGATGATAAACCGAAAAATGCCAAAAGAGACCAATGCAACAAGCCAACGTGCTAAAAATCATGCTCCTTTAAAGATCAAGCTAGCTAGCTAGCTAGAGTACCCCATCACCACCATTGCATGTGAAACTGATGAATCCATATATACACTGGCTGCTAGAGTATAAGTAGTTGTTCCTTTGCCTCTTGGAGGAACGGCCTAAAAAAAATCCAACTTCTTCGTGCACCCCGCTTTGGTTCCATTTTTCATCCTCATCTGATAGTGTAAGGACCCCTGCAAACCAACAACACTAAGTCTCTATTTTTACATCCATATAATTTCCTTGCCTTGCCATTTAATTGCAAAAATCATTTTAATCCGACAACAATGCGCAGACAATCATTAGTTGGTAGCAGCAGTGGTTGCACCATTTGTCGGTACGTTGGATCGTGTCTTACGTAGCTTGACATGACATGAGATGGTGATCTGTCACCATGATTGGGGCTGATTAGATGCCCATTTCCAACCTATTTGCTTCGTTTGTTTGGTGCTCCACTTAGCCATATGTGCACCATCTTAATTTTTCTCGGCAGGGGCAATCCATCTTTTATTAACCATAATCAGCAAGCTAGCTACACCACATTCCCTAGTGAGCTAATTTTAAGTTTATGGGCTGTGCAGTTGAAAGCTAAGAGGGAATTATTAACAGTATTCAAAATTATTAAGGACAGCCAGAGAGAGAGAGAGGGTAGGGTATTTGGGTTATTTGACATTTCGATTACACAGTTCTTGCGCAGTAATTTAAAATAAAAGTAGTTGGACATATGGGTCCTTGTGACACATGAAGTCACTCCAACTGTTGAAATTGTGGTGCAGAAGTATACAACAATGCTTTCCTAACTTGTGTTTTTTATTGTCTCATCGTCTTTGCCTTTTCTACTTCACCGACTTTATTTTTTTCTCATACGAATGTCAGAATGAAGTGACTCATTCTTATTATCGTTCCTACGAAATAAAAAAAATATATGTTTTGTTCTATTAAAATGGAATATCTCATTCTCATTCTTGTTAAATTTGTGAATTTATCACTAAGAGAATCAGAGAATCAGAGAATCAGAGTATGAATCGAAATGAATTATTCCGTAAAGAATGAAATGAATTAATCAATTCTATTTTTATAATTTAAACGTAGCATCCGTCATTATATTTTGGTCAATGGTAAACGGTCTACTCTACTCTTAACTTAAGGGAAGATGATGGGTTGCGCGCTACATTTTGCAGCTAGTGCATGAACAGGAACAGCACCACCGGACTCATTATAATTAATGCTGTATAATTAATTGGAACAATGATAATCTTTTCTACGATCACAACTTCGATCTCAATTGCTTGATTATCAATATATGTTGATCAATTTCAATTTGAATCATTTTTTATAAGGAACAGAAGATGATTGGTTTTCCTAAGCTTTTCGTAGGTCATAATCGCACGCAACAAATTTAATTGATCAAGACGTCCAGTTCTTTGATTTTTCCACTATAATATGCAAATAATGTTACACCTTT
This sequence comes from Panax quinquefolius, assembly GCA_020205615.1. Taxonomy (NCBI): domain Eukaryota; kingdom Viridiplantae; phylum Streptophyta; class Magnoliopsida; order Apiales; family Araliaceae; genus Panax; species Panax quinquefolius. Next base: position 149,040,254 of record CM035161.1, read on the forward strand.
GGTCCCTATCGATAAACCATGCTTATTATGGTCAAATATAGACATATAGAAATGGATTTGTTTATTGAATTTTTAGGATGTTTAAATTAACATGAGTAAGCTTTGTAGATTACACTGGGATATGCATGCCTTTGAAAAATAACAATATTCACGCGTAAAGCCCTCAAATCGAGCCTTTTTCTTGTTATTTCTCCATTCCCATCAAAATGAAAACCCAGCTATATATATTCCATGCGATTTAATTGTTGCCTACCCTGATATATATATATATATATATATATATATATATGGTAAAAATAAGAGACACAAATACAGTAAGCTTTTAAAATACTGTGATTCTCACGATCGTAGTAGAAATATATTACTCCACGATTTGTGAATTCACTCTACTATCGCGATTACTTTCTACTGACAAAGAGAATGAATTCACTCTACTATTCATGATTATTTCTACGATCGTAGAAAGAAAATCACTTCTACGATCGCAGAATCAGAACTTTAAAAGTTATAACGATCGTGCACCTCCATATTTCCTATATATATATATATATATATATATATATATATATATATATATACATTTGTTCTTCCCCATGTTCAGACTGATAGATTTTTTCCGACCTAATCGATACCCTCTTTTGAAATACTACTAAACTAGTAAGTATTTTTTGATCTTCTCCAAAAAATATGCAAGACATTTGCTAGTGGTAGCCTAATCAATACATCTTTCCGACCATTTTTGGAAATTCCTAAAGCACCGGACATATATACCCGCGCGAGCAAACTTTCGCCCTGGCTTGCTAGCTAGCTATACATGAATCAAATCGCTTGACACCAGAATCTTCATCCTTTTAGTGGTTTATCATTTAATTTATAGAAAATTTAGTTTAGCACATGGAAAGAGAATTTAATATATCACATAAACAGAAAATTCTTAAAGTTGTATGTATCATGGATATTGTGGGAAATTTACTAGTAATTTATGTATAGAGGAAATGGGAGGAAATTTCAAAATACATGCACATGCACAAACAACAACAAATAAATTCCTTGAATAATTAAAACTAGTTGTACCCTTAATTTCCATCTTGACAATTTGTAGTAATAATAACATGTTATTTAAGATGCTCTTGTAGTATCGATCTATCTACTATGTATTTTATAATTTTGTGTTACCTTTTTCTAAGTAATTTCCTCTTCTTCTTTTTTTATTATTTATAATAACGTATAAATATAGTTTAATTTTTTTAAAAAAATTGGTGGAATTGTAGTTTAAAAAGAATCTTACTAATTATTCGAGGCGTTGCCACAATATTAATTCCCAGCAAGCAACCAAAAGGAACTCAAAGGGTGGAAATGCATGTGTGAAGTCACCATATATTCTTCATATTTCGTAAGATGACCTATAAAGTACTAATAGGAGAACCATAAACTTGGGTTGGCACAGAATTTTTAGGTCTCATCAATGGAAAATCGAAAATTATATATCTCAACGTGAAAATAGTAGCGCGATTTTCTATTTCTTTTTCTTTTTCTATTATTTTTATTTTTATATCAAATCTAGAAATGGATAATTAAACCTTTTGTTGCAATGTGATCATATATATTACTATACTAAATTTAAAAAATATATATATGCTTTTTTGATAAAGAAGAACATCGATTCCCAAATTCGTATATGTTGAAATTCCTCACAATCACCATTGTGCAAGTTGATAAAAACAATTATGGTATCGCATGCAAGTACTGTAATCAGCTCCTGTCTGCTGGCAGCTCATAGCTAATTAATTAAGGAATCTTAAAACAATTCATTCACTCTAACGCACTATTAGCGATCCTATTAATCTAATCTAGTCGTAATTAAGAAATTTGATTGATAAGGTATTAAACAAATGAATATCTAAATATACATGTAATTTTCATCCTATATATACACACACACACTGAGGAATCATTTTTTTGAAACTCAAGTTTCGGCCATGTTATTAGAATCATGCCCACTTGGATGTATATAAGCCATACACTTGTATATTTTGTTTTAAAAGTTAAAAATTTGGTATATATATATATTTATACTACTACATCAAAGACATGTCCAAATTAAGATCTAATCGTAGATGAAATCAAATGAAGAACTTATCCCATTTACATTCTTCCAATAAGAAATGCAAAGGAAAAATAAGCTTTCCAATTAAAGTGTGCAACCTAGCTACATTTAACTAACTTATCCGGGAGGCCAGGGAATCAGAAAATTGAAACAGGAAAATCATCTAGAACCGATCGAGAATCAATCAAAATGATGCAAATTCATGATCGGAATAAATCTTTCTTTTATTATGATAGGTGCAAAGTGGACTAAGTTTAAGATTAATCATGTTATTTGTTCTTACGTGCAATCTAATCATCGTGATCAATACTTAAAACCAGCATTTGGTTACTTTTATTTATTTATTTATCAAGCAGTCCTATTAAAACTGTAATTTATTACAAAATATGAAAATATTATAATAAAAAAATTGAAATAACAATCTTTCTAAATAAAATAACAAATAATTAAGAAGATAGATAATGGTAGTAATCCAAAAAATTTTAAAAAAAATGATTAGTTCAACTTTTGGTAAGTAACTTAGCATGGTAAACTGAGTGCAGACACATTTAATTAGATCTGCAAATCTTTCATCTTTGAATTACGTACATTATTAACACAATCACGCACCACTACTTGTGACTGGTGGAATTGAACTGTTCCGATGGATCAGACGGAATGCCGCATCATGGGATGACGTCCGTGGGACCCGTAGTTGGGTGGAGCCCGTTTTTGGTCACCCAGAAAAAAATATTATGTTAGGCCCCCTCCAATTCCATATAGAGCATCAGAATGCACTAACCTTACTTTAGTAAGTAACTTATAAGTAGCTAGCTCTCAAATCAGTTCCCAGTTGCTGCCACGAAGGAAATAAATGAAAAATAAAAGCATTAAGTGGTGCCCGGCCAACATTATAATCCCCCAAGTACTATATATGGCCACGAGGAACCCATATCAACCGTATAATTCATATTTATGAATGGATATATACATACATACACATACACATACAGATACACATATAAAAATAAGTACTAATAATAATCAGAATTAATATTCACCTAGATGCATGGTTACTGCAACAACACGAGTCACGTGTGATCGAGAGTGAGATTCTCACGCTTGAAACTCCTGTTAATTAAAGTTGAACATTTTAATTAATTATATATAATAGTAGATTCTTAGATATATATACACACACATATGAATTAAATAGATAATAGAGGTTAGTTGTAGGGCTGGGTAGCTAGCTAGGTCGGCTATAAATACGAGGCTTCGTTCATTCACATTCCTTAGGACAAACACAAGCCTCTTCTTCAAGTGTTTTTCCCTTACTCCTCCATCTCCATCTCAAGAACAATCAATCATGGAGGGAAAAAGCCAAAGCCAAAGCCAAAGCCAAAGCCGTTTTGGAAATTTTATTGAGAAGGCTAAGCCTTACATAGCCATGATTTCTTTACAATTCGGATATGCGGGAATGAATATCATAACTAAAGTTTCTCTGAATAGAGGAATGAGCCACTACGTGCTCGTTGTGTATCGCCATGCTTTTGCTACTGCAGTGATCGCTCCCTTTGCTCTTGTCCTTGAGAGGTATAAACGTACAAATTAATATTAATATTCGTCCGATCGCATGACCAAAAATCATGCACTATATATATATATATATATATATATATATATGGACTAATTAATTCATGTGTCTATCTATATATGGTTTAATTATTACGTACAGGAAAGTGAGGCCTAAGATGACATTTTCGATCTTCATGCAAATATTTGTGTTGGGGCTCCTTGGGTGAGTGCTCAACTGCTTTTATATATATAGTTCTATTTTGCAATATGCTCAACCGGAAGATTGTGGTTGGTCATTTGTTCTGAAATATTCAATTCCTATTGTAAATTAATTAATTCACAGGCCCGTGATTGACCAAAATTTCTACTACGCGGGACTCAAGTTCACATCACCTACTTTTTCATGTGCCATGAGCAACATGCTCCCTGCAATGACATTCGTCATGGCGGTTCTATGCAGGTATATATAATAATAATAATAATCTACGTACATTAACCATTAAAATTCAATATTTATGGAGAATTAATTAAATTAAAGTTGTGAGTAACAAATGGAAATATTTAAATATATAGGATGGAGATTTTAGACATGAAAAAGATTAGGTGCCAAGCAAAAGTAGTGGGAACTGCAGTTACAGTGGCAGGAGCCATGTTAATGACATTGTACAAAGGAAATGTAGTGGAAATGATTTGGACAAAACACATTCATCCCCACGAATCCTCTGTCCCTGACACCGCTGACAAGGATTGGGTTAAAGGTTCCATTCTCCTTATCATTGCCACCTTTGCTTGGGCTTCTTTCTTCATCCTTCAGGTAATACTAGTTATAAGGAGGAAAAAAGAGTCTATATATATATATATATATATATATATATATATATATTATGTTTTCTAAATATTTTTCTGTGCGCTAACATAGAAGTAATTTTTTTTTTATGTTTTTTGAGGTACTAAATGTTTGATATTTTGATTGGGACAGAACGTGACAATGAGGAGGTACGCAGCTCCCCTGTCACTAACATCACTAGTGTGCTTCATGGGTACTCTACAATCCATTGCTGTCACTTTCGCCATGGAACATAAGCCCGATGTTTGGACAATTGGCTTCGACATGAACCTTTTGGCTGCTGCCTATGCTGTAAATTCCCCATCTCTATCTCTGTTTTTTTTAGGGTGCGGATTTTTTCACACATTAATTATGATAGTTAATTAATTATTTACTTTTGAAACTCAGGGTATAGTGTCATCAAGCATTGCATACTATGTACAAGGCCTGGTAATGGAGAAAAGAGGGCCAGTCTTTGTAACTGCTTTCAGTCCTTTGATGATGATCATCGTTGCTATTATGGGCTCTTTCATCCTTTCTGAAAAGATTTACCTTGGAGGGTAATTATTTAATTTATTCAATCTCTCAATTTAGTCCAAGAAAATATTGAAATAACAAATAACAAGATAAATTATTAATTATTACCAGAGAAAATATTAAAATTCAATCAAATCTTTATCAAATAATCTCTTAATATATAAATTTTTTATTCAGGGTTCTTGGCTCTGTACTGATAGTGATGGGGCTATACTCTGTTCTATGGGGAAAGTACAAGGAATACAAAGAGAAAGAGGCCGATGCAATTCTTGAACCGGTGAAGGGCAGTACCGTAAACAACATGATGATTGGAGATATTGAAGCAAACGATATAGAAATGCAGAAGAATAGTATTGAAGCCAACAGAGCCGCCATGGCGCCCTCCTTTGCCATCAGTGCACCCATTCCAACACCCCCCATGTTAGCAGTGGAAGCACCAAAGCCATAATCAATCAGCTGATGACAAGATAAGAGAAGGAATATATAATAGAAAGAAAGAGGAAGGGGAGAAATAATCAAGTGAGAAAGAAGATAGAGGGGCTTTTTTGTACTTCCATTCTCAGTGTTTTCTTCACTTCTAATTTTCTTTTTTTTTTCTTTTCTGTAGTTAGATATTAGGATCGTGTTGCAGTTGTCCTTGTTAATTAAGCAAATAGTATATATTTGTAATGAAATTAAATTTGGCGAATTAAAAGAATTAATTAAAAAAATGAAGGAGAATTATTGCATAACTTTATTCATGTCTAATAAATTACTATTTGTGCCCTTGTCGTACAAATTCTTAGAATCTCTTTATTTAATTAATTAAAGCTAGCATATATATGGAGCAAGTTTCTTGAAAACTGATTCAGATTCCACTCATTATATAGTGGGCGAGTGGTTGACCCTTTTAAGTTATGGAATCTTGGTTGTCGTTTCATATCAAAACTTAAGCTGTTTTTATTCATGAGATACGTACCCTACTTATATATGTAATTTCTTTCTCTTTTTTTTTAAACTTTTTCATAATTTAGATAATAATAAATAATAATTATTTTTAAAATTCAAGAGTCACACTATTAGGGTAAAATTGACTAGAGTGCCTTGATTAATTACGGAACAAATTATTTTCATTTATAATGTTTAGAGAGTGTGCTATATATCTTTCAATATTAATTATTAGTACTTCCGTATTTGAAAGGAGGCTTGTTTATTTTAATTAGACTACACGAATTTTTAAGACGTGTCGTGCTAAAAAGAAATTCCTGTTATGTGTTTTAATATAGTATAAATATAAGAAAACAAATGGAAATAGTGGGTAAGATCATAGCTTTTCCCATGTATATATAAACATTTTTCTAGCATGTTTCAAAAATGGTATATATGTGTTATGTATGTTTTTGCATGACCAAAAGTGTAGGACTCTTAAATTTTAAAAGGGTGGTGAAATAACAAAGGTCTCCAAGGAAAAACCTGAAAGGATTAATATATACAGAGAGAGGGTAGAAGTAATTAAAATTATTAATCAGAATTAATTATGCATCTCTGGTACGTATTTCAATCCTAAGTAAACGTGCATGTAGCTCAATTCACCGAAAACATGTAGATTATATAGCAAAAAATGTAATTTGCTAACTATTTTTGCTTCGAAATTGGAAGCAAAAAATCTATTTTGGTAGCAAAATAATGAAAAACACCAATCAGAAATTAACTTGCTTCTTAAATTTCGGATAAAACATGCATGACTTTAATAAGGTCGTCCAATAAATTTGCCTGGAAAAGCGTATGCAGATGACCCTGAGGAGATTCATGCATGTCAAAAACTCAAAGATAAGATCGATGATCATAGTTTAACTTTCTCTTAATTTAATTAAGTAATTGGACCTCACTTGGCGAGATTCCTATATACTGGCGAGTTGGAGTAAATGGCTTTTGCCAGATTACTTTAAAATGCAACCTAGCTAACATGTTGATGCACGTATATGCGGTAACTAATGAACTACATATAATTAATATCTATTTTGTTAAGGGAAAAAAAAAGTATTCCATATATATTATGCATGTGAAAATGAACCTTTAACTTTTCTTAATTTTATTACTATCATAGTGACATTGTGAAATTCGTATCTTTTTAATCCAACGTGGTACGTATTCGAGAATTCCCCAGTTGTTTTCATACCCTGAACAAGCTATAAATATTTATATATTGATTGGAATATATATATTATACATAGAAATATATATATATATATATATATATATATATATATATATATATGCTGATGGTAATGGCTATTCTGCTTAATCTGATCAAACAATATATATATATATTCGATCCATTGACATGTAGTACAATATTATTAAGTGGCCAAATTGTTGTGTTAATGTACCACCTCCTCGTCCCACTATTCCTGTTCAGTCTCTTCTTTCAGCTACGTCTCCATCGTGTTGTCACTGTTGGATGATTGATAAACGAGCCAGTTTATTCCAATTCTAGCTACTTCATGGCTTCTAGGAAGGATTAATGCTTAGAGAACAAAATCTTAAAATTCTGTTTACTTTGCACGAAATCACATATTACGTACTTATAATTTTATTAAGAACTTCATATAAAATATTTAATTTCATAAGTGAAGGTCGTGTGTGACAACCACCAAAAAAAAGCTTACAAAAAGGATTAGAATATCTCAAAATATATTTTCAAATTTACAAATATGGAGGAGGAAAAATAGATCTTATATATTTGTTTGGCTGCCGTGAAATTAGTGGACAAGAAGAAAACTAAGGGAAGAAAGAAAGGAATCGAATAAGCATGTGTGTGTGTGTGTGTGTGTGTGTGTGTATATATATATATATATATATATATATATATATATATATATAGAAGTGGATCATTAGCAAGATAGTAACATGCATGCATTAGGCAGAAAACACGTTGCGAATGAATGAATCTAGAAACTCGATGGTGAGAATGATAAAATTAATTAATTAAATTACTCCGCATCTTTGATCAGATATGAATGTTGATAATATGTCAGCAGCATCCACTGATTAAGGTAAAAGGGACGGTCCCAACATCCATATTGTATTAAAACTGTAGGAATAATTAGCCCCATGGACAAATTAAGTTCATGTAGTACTTATATAATTAGATAGTAGTACTACTTAAGTTCACATTATTTATGTGCATGTTACAAATAATTCCCGGCAAAGAATCACACTAATTTATTTAGATTTTAGCTCAGCTAAATAAATTAGTTTATGTAATTGCAAAATTAAAGAAAATCAATCATGTTCGTACGTACTGCTAGCTAGTCTGCCATTACATGATAAGCTCTATATATATATATCTCAAGAACAAGTTCACAAGGCATGCAAGACATTAAGAAAAATAAAATTAAAAATCTAAATTAAAATATAAGCTATCCGATCCAGAAGAAGAACACTAGCCTTCAATTTGGATAAATGTTACTCCAGCATTAAGGGCACTTGAAAGATGGTTTATCTGCATGGAAGTCACCATAATTTTTGGCATGATTTTGCAATAACGTTTCACCACATATATTATTTATTATTAGAAGACGTATACTAATTGCATGTCCCCATGCATGTTTCGTTTCTAAGCACTTATGTAAATATCGCCAATATTGTCCTTTTACTAGGAGTAGGAGACACTCAAAGAAAGCTTAAATTTGCATTTCCATGTTATGTATGTATGCATCACAACCCACTATCTTATTAATTAAGTTATATATTCTTTCCTGCAATCGTTACCCTAACTAAATTAATGGGTACTGTTGTATTTTTGTCACTTGCTCAATCTTTTACCATAATAATTCTCCATGCATTGCTTTGGAGAATTTCTTTGGCATAGAGAGAGATGAATTTTTGAAAAATCAATCTTCAAGTTATATTTATAAAATTTGTAAACATTAAAAATATACTTTTATAATTTCTTGTAAATAATAAGTTGTTAGTTTAAAAATATTAAGTGCTCTTTAGAATGAATTAAGATAACAAGTCCCAAGCATAATGATCACAAAGTGGCCGATATATCGAGTACAAACACTATTAAAAAATGGTCATTTATAATGGCCAAAATTTATCACAAAAAATAAAAAAAAATTATCACAAAAGGTTTTTATGATGGATTTATGCATCACAATGAGCATCTTGTATACGCCTAAAGGTTTTAGGTGATGATTTTGACAATCAAATGATAATTGTAGGATTCGAACCCTCCTCCAATTTGTAAACTAAATAACGAGTATTACCACTACACCAAAACTCAGATCATGATTATAATTTAAAACAAAATATAAAAGAAAACATATGTGAGTTGATTTACTAAACAAAATTACTTCTACATAAGATTTGGTGATTACAATAGCAGTCACAAATACTCTATAATGATGGTAAAATTAGTGATTGCAATGACAGTCACAAATACTCTATAATGATAGTAAAATTAGTAACCACTGAAAGCCATCATATATTTTATTATTTTGTGATGGCTTAAAAATTCCATCACAAAATATCTTCTTTTTGTAATTGTAAAAAAAAATCGTCACAAAAATCTATTTTTTTAATGATTGTCATGGTCGTCATATATAAAATATTGTTTCAATTATTTCTTAAATTAAAATATTAGTGATAGCTTAAATTCAATCAGGAAAAGGGTATATCTATAAGTGATAACTTAGTGCGTCACAAAAGAAAATTTATTTTCACAAAAAATTTAGTGTGATTGAATGGCCATCACAATTATAATACATTTGTAAGACCTTAATTTTATGAAATAAAAGTATTCAATTTTTCTATTCAAGTAAATGGTTAAATTGATAAAAGTTAAAGTTAGGGTGATATATGAAATTTTTTTCAAAATAAGCAAGAGGGGTATAAAGTATTCATTATTGTGGGAATATTCGTTTGGTCGTGGAATATTCTTTTACGTCAAAGAATATTCGTATCGACGGCCCAGCCAGTATGTGCGGCCCCATAACGGAAAGTGAGCGATTGGATGAAGAAAAACGACAAATATAAGTTGGTTAAAAATAACGGCGTAGTTATTATCAAGTAAGATCGTTGGAATACCCCTATGGTTAAAATATAATGTCTGGCGTGGCTATTTGACAAAGAAGCATACCAGATTGCAGATAAAGATTGTTGAATTATTGATTCGCACGTAAGATGGCACTACTCAATAATTTTCACGAAGAGTTACTGCTCAATATTTTATTTTATTGATTCAATAATTGTTCGTTGATATTTTATATTATTATTGTTTCAATAATTGTCACGCATCAAAGATTTTCCATTATCGATCAATAATTCATATTATTTGAATAATATTATTAGATAACATTATTGGCAATGTCTAGAAAGTTCTGGCTTAAGGAGAGGTTTGGTCACCTAATTGCGCGCCCAAGATAAGGAGAGATCCTTATCGGAAAGCCCTCTTCCCTAGGAACTACCGGTCATCATAAATGTGATTCTGTAATATTATTTGTGAATAGTTAATTATTGATTCATATGATAAAAAATATTTATTTTATGTGGATATAAATGATGGATTTATTTATGTGGTTATAAATGAAGAAATTATTGTTGAGGTGTTTTATCAAGATTTTATCTGATTCGAGGTATTAAAAATCAAATCGGGGTTTTTGAGATATATATGGGGTTATAATTTTTAATCCGACCGTTGGATTGTGGTAATTTTGGGTATGTTATACATACATAAGTTGAGTATATGTCAACAAATTTTGAACCGTTAAAATGCACGAATGATTTGTTGTGAATTTTAAGAGGTGTCTGATTCTAAATTAGGTTTATAATTGATTTTGGTGGAAAATTCTAGAATTGGGTGGGCCCCACTTTTGGTTGTTGGGGAAGATGGTGATTTTGGTGGGTGGAATAGTAGCAAGTAAAGCCATCAAAGTTACAGTCAAGTCCGCTTCTACGGCTAACATTTTCCTATAAATAGAGGGCTAAGTTAGAATTGAAAATCACACCCTAAACATGCTTTTCTCTTTCTCTCTAGATTATCGAGTGTATTTTGTGAGTATTTAGATACTTGGTGAGTTGATATTCATCGTTGCAAGTTTCCAACACGTCATATCCGATATCCAAATGTAAGTCTTCGCTCTTTTTGAGGTAAGGGATAGTAAGGGATGTTATTTTCTTCAGATGATATTATTTCTTTAATATCATTATCTTTCAAATATATTGGTTGGAATTTTTTATCAAATTTGGAACTTTTCATATCTGGGTTACTATTCATGAGTTCTTATTCACGAGTTACTATTCACGAGTTCTTATTCACGAAAGTACTATTCATGAAGCGAAGAAGATGTTTTTGTGGAATTGCTATCTTTTGGGTTTGAGTTCTTATTCACGATACTCAAGACTATTCACGATATCAAGACTATTCACTTAATATTTAAGACTATTCATAGAAAAATGAAAATTTTTCTTTTCGCTCTAAAAATATCTATTTCGGATACTAGCTTTGATTGTATCCATGTTTTGATCATTCTCGAATTTTACACCACTATGATTATTTTTGTGGTATTTTGGACGTGGATAAAACCAATGCAAAGATGAATGATTTTCAAGAATATCTTTAGCCAAGAAGTGCAAAGATGAATTATCGATGAATATCTTTTGCTCGAATGCAAAAGATGACTCATTGTAGAATATCTTTAATTTCAGAAAGGCAAAAGATGAATTATTGATGAATATCTTTGGCTCAGAATGCAAAGACGACTTGTTGATGAATATCTTAGCAGAAAGGCAAAAAGATGAATTATCGATGAATATCTTTCGCTCAGAATGCAAAGATGTCCCGTTGTTGAATATCTTTAGCCCAGAAGTGTAAAGATGAATTATTGATGAATATCTTCGCTCAGAATGCAAAGATGTCCCGTTGTTGAATATCTTTACCGAAGTGTAAAGATGAACTGTTGATGAATATCTTTGGCCGGCAGCAAAAAGATGAATTATTTAGTATGATTATGAACAGAATCGTGATTTGGTATAACCATGATCTTTGATGTTTTCGTAAAGACAAGTGATGAAAATTATCTTTGTCTTGGATGAGGAAAGGAATTTAGAACTACAATTACGATTATGAAGTTATTGATTGTGGATGTGAATTGTTGATTGATGTTACAGGATAAAACATTGTCAGTGGATTTTTAACACGGAGAAGATAATAGACTTTATACTATTCGACTCTTCTAATGGATCGCTTCTTCCACGCAACTATGGTTGAAAAGTTTTATCATCTACCATATGTTCTAAATCTCGATTGACATCGATGAAGACTATTGATAATTTATTTATCTTTAGTCATAATATTCTTTATCGAGTTTAGCTAGGCTTCACCCTTTGTTTCACAATTCCTTTCGTGTAAATAAAAGTGTAGTCGGGTCGAAATGGGGATAGCAAGGGAATAGAGTGGTGGTCTATAGATGTCGAGGGTGAGGTGAATTTAACTTGGAAGGGTGTTTGTCATCACTATCATACAAGATGTCCAATTATTACATACAACCTCGTGTTATCATAAGACACGGTCAGGCTTTCATCCATCACGAAAGTATATTTACAAGACTACCTATATAATCTTTGGTGTTTGTTTTGAGTATAATACCCAATTAGAGACAGTGGAGATAATGATATGTCAAGAAGACTCACCATCGGAAGAATACGATAATCTTCGCTTTTTCTTCGGGGTTTATCGGGTCAACCAAGGATAATTCGCGGGCTATACGACATCTACTATAACCCAAAAGCATGGCCTCCCATGTACGTAAGGTTTCGAAAGACTTCCCAAAGATTCTAATTTCTAAAATTTTGACTATACCTTTATGTAAGGTGTCGTGGTGACGCAATATATCCAAGTTGGTGTCCAGAGTTACATTTGGTATATATTGGTGATCCAAACTCACAAAGATACGTTATTGTCAGATTGCATTTACAATTGTTGTAATAAAGTTAGTAGTTGTTTTTTGTATATATATTATTCGTAGAATTTTATGGAATGGACCTATTTTGGGGTTGTTACAACATTGATTACAAGATTAATCATCACTAAGAGTATTATATATATTATTATTTTATAATTACTTAAAAATCCATTATAAATTACTATCTTTTATTATTATTTTTTAAAATTATCACAAAATTTCGTCACGTATTATGATTCAGTATGAAAAAATATTTCTGAATATGCATGTGTAGTTCCATAGCCCTCAATTTTTAGTTTCAAAGTAAGACATGATTGTTCTATATACGATGTACTTGTGTTATCCGAAACAATGTACTTCGTAATTTCATTTTGTCATCTATGACCCGATCACTTTCTGTTGTTATATTTTCACATGAATCAAAAATTAAATAAATTTAAAAATATAAATAAATTAATAAATATGTTGGCATCTTATATGTTAGTCTTAACATAATAAATATGTCTATATATGTTTGCGTTGCATTGATGTGGATAAATCTTTTTTCTTTTTTCTTTTCTTTTTTATTGATCTATTAATCACGAGTGCTTCGCCATTTTTCCTTAATTTCTTTCCAACTGGACCCCATCTATATATTGAAAATTTAACACATTATTTACTATGGGAGGGAAAAAAATAACACTAACAGAAACATAATTAAATTAGTACATAAATATGTATGTGTACGTAATCATGTTAACGGTCATGAACTGATGAAAGTCTATAACATTAGACGATAACTTGAGTTGAAACAACCGCATCAATAAAAATTAGTGTAGTGATAAATGCACACTAGTTTATTGTTGCACTCTTATATATTAAAGAGATTATATTACTTTTAATTAATAAAACTATTAATTAACGACAAAAATATTTTTTATGAAAATAACGGCGGAAGTTTACCGTTAATACTATTGAACTACTCGATAATATGCGTCAGAGATAGAAAGACACCATTTTGATTATTGACGCTACATTGAAAGTCTTTCGGTTTTGTTCAATTATTCGCTATAGTAATTTTCGTGATAAGATCTCACGTTATTTGATTCAATTATTGTCGATATTTTATATGTTATTAAATCAATAATTGAAATGATGTAATTATTAATATTATAATTTGCAATGTTAACGATGTGCAGTAAGTTCTACCAACGAGAGGTTTGGTCACCTAATTGCGGCCTAATAGGAGAAATCTTTATTGGAAAGCCCCCTCTTTCCTGGAAACGACCTGGTCGATTAATATTGTGAATTATAATAATGATGATAAATGTTGTTAAAAATATTGAAAGAATTTTTTTATGAGGTAGTTGTTGTAAATTTGGCATATTATTTAGACCCCCATTTACCTATTTTTCAACATTATTGACAAAAAGTTATTTAAATATAATGGGACCTCTGTGATATTGACATGTTGGGGGAGGGGAACATGTGGGGCCCACGGTATTGAAAATTGAATGGTTGGGAGGTTTTTTTTTCAAAGTTGTCAAATTGATTTTGGTTTATACGGAAGGTTTTCAATTATTATCATTATATATATATATATATATTATTTAAAAGATTTTGTTTTAAATATGAACCCTCCGATTAAAAGTAAATAGATCTGGACCATTCATGGATTAGTTACTATGCATTCCATTTTTCTATAAATAGCTCATTCCTTCATTATTTTTTCTTTAATTCAATCGAACCCTAGAGAGAAATTATAGAGAGAAAGAAGAAGAGTTTTTTGTTACTTCACTACTCTAATACCAAGTATTATTTTACAGTAAGGGGTATTATTTCTTTTGTATTCATGAAGAGAACTTTTATTATTCCATCTTTATTATTCTGTTGGAATAACCTGTATACGCGGAATACCCTATACTTGGTGACATTCTTTTATAATTTCGTCTTTATTATTTCATTGGAACATCCTCGTCATGTGTTTTACAATTTAATTCGGTTAAAATCTTTATTATTACAGTATTTATTATTACATTGGAATAACTCGCCTACATGCCAAACCGCATGCATGGTGATTTCTGTTGTTATTCCATTCTTTATTATTCATTTGGAATATCCATCGGTGTGATTTTCATCCGACACTCGTTTCGTTATTATTATTTTGTTGGAATAACTCGTACATCACAATCTGCGCATGCATGGTGATTTCTTTTATTATTCCATTCGTTATTATACCCGGTTGGTTAAAATTTTGACTTCTATACTCCATGAAATTAGTGGAATATCCTCGATATTTGCGTTTCATCCAAAGATTTTTCATGGAAATATTCTTACGAGCATTCTTGAATTTTACTCTACAAAGCAAAGATCATGTTGACAATTTGGACGTTATTAGTTCTGAATAACTTAATTCTTGAACTTGTTTTATTGAATTCTTATATCATTGTCATCATCCTCATGTTTATATTTTTTTTTTAAAGTCATCACGTATTCTGTAGAGCATGGATGGACTTGGTATGATTATGACTGGGATTATTGATTGTAATCGCTTAATCGTTATGTAACAAGTGATGTGGTAAAAGTCCTCATTGGCCTGTGTAGTGCATTGATGGATGATTGTTGACATGATCATGATTATTGATGAATACACAAATATCCTCGCCCGTAGGCATGAAATTTGTGGTCGTGATTCTAATGAATATCCTCGTCAGAAAAGGGGATGATGTGGATTATTTATTAAGCTGAGTCCCATCGATAAAAGTGATGAAAAACCTTTTAAAATATAACAAATAGTAGATTTTATTTTCTACTTGACTCTTTTAATGGATTGCTTGTTCCGCTGCAGTTAAACTTGATGTCTATTGTATTTTATCAGTTTAACATTGTTGGAGGCTAATGATAATTTATTCTGCATTATCTTAGTCATAATATTTCTTGCTGGGCTAGTTGAGCTCACCCTTTCTTTCACCGTTCTCTTCAGGAAATGAGAACTTAGTTGGGACGAGTCGGGAATTGGAGTGATGTTCTGGATGATAGTGTTAGCTAGTAGTAGTCCTCACTATTCTGTTAAATAGTGTGACAATAAATGTATTGAGGACTTATTCTGAGAGTGGATATTGTCTAGAATGTAATATTTGTATAAAACTCACAGCATGTATTTTATCGTACTTTAAACGACTGTTGTATAATTAAGTTATATTTGAATTTTGTACCATGTATTGGTGACTCAAGATGGGTGATGTATACCTATTTTGGGGGCGTATCAAAGCTTAGGGATATGATCCATGGCTAAGATGTGAGACAAGAACTAGGAGGGGAGAGACGGGGAATTCTTTCGCTAGTATGACCTAACTAAGTTTATTTGGTATTTAATTGGTCAGTCAAAGTATAAGGATAATATGTGTTATGTTTTAACTCTTGTTTTGTGGCAGTATTTGAAAATGGCATCCGGGAATGTTGAGAACATCAATGGAGCACAGGAGATCGTTGAGTCTCCACAGATCAATAGTCAGGATAATGTGCATCAGGAAGGCGACAATCCTCAGGCAAACAACAACACTGACCAAATGATGAACTATGGAATGTTCCGAGGCTTCATGCAATTCATACAACATCAGGCGAGAGCGGTTCCTGTCCAAAATACAGGTGGAAACACTGGCAACTCTCGGTTGGTCACCGCCAAGCAGTTTAAGGAACTGGGACCATCGGAGTTCTTTGGAAAGCCAAAACCACTTAAGATAAAAACGTGGATTAAACAGATCAACAAGATATTTGATGTCTTGGGATGCTCCGAGGAGCAAAAGGTTCCCTTTGCCACCTTCATGTTATGCGTGAGGCGATTCTTGGTGGTGGAAATCGTAAACGTACTCAACCTGCCGTACTGAAAATGTCTTGGGAGAAATTCCAGGAACTATTCAACGACAAGTACTTTCCCAAAAGTATTCGACACATGAAAGAGGTAGAGTTCATCAAGATGGAGCAAAATAACATGACCGTGTCGCAGTACGAAGCCAAGTTTGCCGAGTTGTCCCGATTTGCGTCCCATTTGGTTGATAATGAAGAGAGAATGACACGAATGTTTTTAAGAGGTTTGAAACCTGAGATACGGCAATATCTTATATCTCATAAACTATGTTTATATTTAGATGTTGTTAATAGGGCTCAGTTATTGGAGCGTGATAATGAGTCAACCCAACCAAAAGAGAGCAGCCGGTAAAATGATAGTACCAGTGAGAACAATCATCGAAGCGGTGACAACAAGCGTGGAAGGAATCAACAGGCCAGAAATGGTAACCACTTCGGTGGTAATCAAGGCCAAAATAGTAAGAATGGACATTTCAAGAAAAGGAGATTCAATAATGATAGAAAGACGTCAACACCAGCACCCGTTGTGAAGGAAGGAGAACGACCACCTATTATATGCTTCAAATATGGAGGGGAGGGACACATCAGTCCAAATTGCGCGATGTCGTCCAAAGCATGTTATAATTGTGGGAGAGAAGGTCACCTAGCCCAATTTTGTCGTTCACCAAAGACAAGTTCAGCTAGGATGGAAGCACCAAAGGCTGTCCCAGAAAAGTCAAAGCCGGTGGTGCAAGAGAGAGCGTTTGTTGTGACCTCTCAGAAAGCAAGGAAACCGAACGAGGTCATCACAGGTAAGCTAATCATAAACTCTAGCGAAGTTTATACTTTATTTGATACTGGTTCTACCCTCTCTTTCATTTCTCCTACTTGCGCTCAATGTTTAAATTTGACTCCGGAGAGATTGGACTTTGATTTATCTGTTGAAACTCTGTTGGGAGAAACCTTCATTACATCCACGGTTTATAAGTCTTGTTTAGTTCAAATAGGCACCTGCACATTACTTATCGATCTTATTTCTTTAAAAATACTTGCATTTGATGTGATTCTAGGGATTGATTGGTTAACTACTCATCATGCAAAAATTGATTATTTTCGTAAGGTTGTTAGCTTTCATATTCCTAATCAACCTATTATGCGAATTCAAGCAACCAAACCATTAAAATCAATCACTGTCATCTCAAGCCATAAAGCTATTCGTTTATTAAAAAACGGATGTCAAGCTTTCTTAACTCATGTCACGGATCTAAACAAAAATACGTCAGTTTTGAATGATATTTCTATTGTTAATGAATTTTCTGACGTATTCCCTGAAGAACTTCCTGGCCTACCCCCAGAGCGTGAAATTGAATTTTGTATCAACCTTGAACCCGAAGACAAAACCCATTTCCAAAGCCCCATATCGAATGGCTCCTATTGAACTTCAGGAGTTAAAGACCCAACTGCAGGAATTGTTAGACATTGGCTTTATTCGTCCTAGTACTTCTCCTTGGGGTGCTCCTGTTCTATTTGTGAAAAAGAATGATGGGAGTATACGACTTTGTATTGATTATCGGGAGTTGAATCATGTCACCATCAAAAATAGGTACCCATTGCCACGTATTGATGACCTATTTGACCAGTTGCAAGGCGCCAAATTCTTTTCAAAGATTGATCTTCGTTTCGGATATCACCAATTGAAGATTAGAACCAATGACATTCCAAAGACGGCTTTCAGAACTCGGTACGGGCATTATGAATTCTTAGTCATGTCTTTTGGATTGACTAATGCACCTGCTGCCTTCATGGATATGATGAACTAAGTATTCAAGGAATATTTGGATCACTTTGTGGTCGTCTTTATTGATGACATCCTCATATATTCCAAAACCCATGAAGATCATGAGCAACACTTGAGGCTGATACTCCAAAAGCTTCGTGAATATAAGCTTTATGCCAAGTTGAAGAAATGCGAGTTTTGGCTTGAGGAAGTAGCATTTCTTGGGCACGTGGTATCAAGTCATGAAATATCTGTTGACCCGACAAAGATCAAGCTATTCAAATTTGGGAGAAACCTAAATCGATGATCAAAAGTACGTAGCTTTCTCGGTTTAGCTGGTTATTATCGGAGATTCGTGGAAGGATTTTCTCGAATCGCTACTCCACTAACTCAGCTGACTCGGAAAGATACAAAGTTTGGTTGGAGTGAGGAATATGAGAAGAGTTTTCAGGAACTCAAGAGGAGACTCATTTCAGCATCTGTTCTGAAAATACCATCTGGTTTGGAGGGATTTGTCATCTACAGTGATGCTTCGGGCAAAGGGTTAGGATGTATTTTCATGCAGCATGAAAAAGTCATAAGCCTATGCCTCACGACAACTCAAAGAATATGAGAGGAATTATCCTACTCATGATCTAGAGTTGGCAGCTGTTGTCTTCGCACTAAAGATTTGGAGGCATTACTTGTATGGGGAAAAAGTGGAGATCTTTACGGATCATAAAAGCCTCAAATATTTCTTCACTCAAAAGGAACTCAACACGCGACAACGACGTTGGCTTGAACATTGAAAGATTATGATCATACCATCCAATACCATCCTCGAAAAGCGAACGTGGTAGCCGACGATTGAGTAGAAAATCATTTATGGGAATGAAAGTGCGATATTGTCAACGCAAAGGCCCATTTGTGTGACTTGCAAAGGATGGAAATAAAGATAAAGACTCCAGGGACCCACGTGATGATGGCAAATATACGAGTAGAACCGACTTTAATTGATAAAGTTAAAGCTGCTCAAACTTCAGACCTGGAGCTGATGCGTATGAGGAAGAAAGTGCAAGAGGGTGCTATCTTGGGAAGCAAGAATCGATGATGAAGGAATACTTGAGTCAACTCAGGACTTTGTGTTTCTAACAACCCCGATTTAAAGTATAAAATCATGATGGAGGCGCATTAACACACCGCTTTGCAATCCATCCTAGAGTACCAAAATGTACCGTGATCTTCGTCGTATATTTTGGTGGAGCAATATGAAAAGAGAGAGATATTTGTTTATCTCAAGATGTCTAACTTGTCAACGATTGGTGAGCATCAAGTACCAAAAGGTCCGTTGCAACCACTTAAAATTTTGGAATGGAAGTGGGAGCACATTACCATGGATTTCGTTACTGGTCTTCCCAAGGTTTCTCAAGGCATTGATGCAATTTGGGTCATTTTTGATAGATTGACCAAGTCCGCTCACTTCTTACCAATACGAGAAACTTATACACTTGAACGTCTTGCAGTATATATATAAACGAGATCAGAAGATCGCATGGTATACCGGTATCCATAGTTTCCGATCGAGACCCAAGATTCACTTCACGATTTTGGGTTAGTTTGCAAAAAGCTATGGGCGCTGATTTTACGATTTAGTTCGAATATCATCCTCGACGGACGGACAATCGAGAGGACTATTCAAACTCGGAAGATTTATTAAGACTCTGTGTCCTCGACTTCAAGGAAGTTGGGACAAGTTCTACCGTTGGTGGAGTTTTCCTACAACAACAGCTTATCAAGCAAGCATTGGCATGGCTCCATTCGAGGCGTTGTATGGAAGAAA
This sequence comes from Panax quinquefolius, assembly GCA_020205615.1. Lineage (NCBI taxonomy): Eukaryota > Viridiplantae > Streptophyta > Magnoliopsida > Apiales > Araliaceae > Panax > Panax quinquefolius. Next base: position 149,060,648 of record CM035161.1, read on the forward strand.
GTGTCGTTCTCCAGTATGCTGGGATGAGGTGGGTGAAGCAACGTTGTTGGGAACGGAGTTGGTACGTATGACTATGGAAAAGATTCAAACGATCCGACAACGTATAAAAACCTCACAAGATCAACAAAAGAGTTATGTTGATCTTCATCGAAAGGACGTGGAATTCGATATAGGAGATCATGTGTTGTTACGTGTTGCTCCATGGAAAAGAGTTACGAGATTTGAAAAGAGAAGAAAGCTCAATCCTCGATTCATTGGCCCATTTTTAATCCTCGACGGGTAGGAAGCGCGTGGCTATAGACTCGCCACCGCCAGTATGTATCGTGTTCATAACGTTTTTCACATATCCATGTTACGTAAATATGTGGAAGACCCAAACCACATTATTGAGTTAGAACCAGACGAAATAGCGGAAGATTTAACGTATGAAGAGGTTCCTGTTCAAATCTTGGATAAGAAGGAACATATTCTACGCTCCAAGGTTATACCTCAAGTCAAAGTTTTGTGGAGAAACCACGATATTGAGGAAATGACCTGGGAGTTAGAATCTGAAATAAAATCAAAGTATCCTTACCTCTTCGATATACAAGGTACGTACCCTAATTTCGAGGGCGAAATTTCTTAAGAAAGGGAGATTGTAAGACCCCAACTTTTTGAATAAAGATGAATTTTCTATAATTATCATTTTTAAATATTATGGAATAAATTTAATATAATGTTATAGTTGTGGGTAGTATTTATAAATTTTGCAAAGATGCAAGTTGTTATATTATATTCGATTAATCTGGGAATATTCGTTTTTAGAGGGAATATTTGCATAACCACAAGAATCATTGGTGGACACCACAAATGTAATAATTATCATCGGATTGAGAAAATGACAAAAATATTTTTATGAAAATAACGGCGGAAGTTTCGTTAATTATCTTGTTGAACTACTCGGTAGTAAAAGACATGAATATGGCGTTGTTGCATAAGAGTAGCACCTACGGTTTTGATTATTGATGCTTTACGTGAGAAGTCTTTCGGTTTTGTTCAATTATCGCTATAGTAATTGTTGCATAAGATCTCACGTTATTTGATTCAATTATTGTCGATATTTTATATGTTATTAAATCAATAATTGAAATGACAGAGTTATTAATATTATAATTTGCAATCTTAACGATGTCTAGAAGTTCTGCCAAGGAGAGGTTTGGTCACCTAATTGCGGCGGATAGGAGAGAAATTCTTATTGGAAAGTTCTCTTTCTTAAAGCGACACAGTCGATTAATAATGTAAATTATAATAATGATGATAAATGTTGTTAAAAATATTGAAAGAATTTTTTTATGAGGTAGTTGTCTAGAAGGCAATATTTATATTAAAACTCACAGCATGTATTTTATCGTACTTTACACGACTGTTGTATAATTAAGTTATATTTGAATTTTGTATTACGATATTGGTATTTCGAGATGGATGATGATACTATTTTCTGGGGCGTCACATTATGTATGGTAAATCACTTTAATAAGATAGAAAGAAAAATTATTTCATATATTAAAATATACCAACAAGAACGTGTACCACTTATAAATCTTTTTTCATTTTTTATTTTTCTAATGTTTTATGTGTTCTAATAATTAATTCAGATTTTGATAAATTAAATTGTAAAATATCTTAAATTTAAAAGAAATTTATTAATTAAGAAGACATTTTATCTAGGAAATATGATGTATAACAAACTTAAGAACAAAATAGATAAATAATACATGATTAATTGGTTTTATATATGCTAAGAGTAATATAGTCTCTTTTAACATATTTGTGTGTATACTTTTCACTTTTAAAATGTGCATATATCAACATCCTAAAATTATCCAAATTGGACAGCAAGCCAACCACTATTTATTATGATCAACTATTGCCTATTGACAATAATTAATATGACTATGTCATCGATCTGTGACATTTTTAATACTCCCCGTCTATTTTCCAAAATAGAATATTATTATTAATTTTTGAAAGTTAATTTTAGATATTTTAGATACAAAATTGATAAAGATTCATTTGGTTTTAATAATTAATAAAATGATGAATATATTAAATTATGTATTGTAAGAGTTAATTTTTATAATTTTAATAAATTATATTATATTAATTTTAAATTTAAAAATATTTTAATTTAATTTTAAAAAAAATCAAAAATATTAATCTTATAATTTAAAATAAAATTGACAAATTTAACTATAGAACAAAGGACTGAGGGGAGTATCAATTATTGGCTGTACGTTGACAATAATTAATTAATATACATGACTGTATATGTCTATGTAGGCAGCAAACAGATCTTTCATACGACCCCAAAAGAAAGAACCCCCCCCCCCCCACCCCCACCCCCACCCCCACCCCCAGAGATTGTATATATATATATATATATATATATATATATAATGCCTTTATTGGAAATTCCAATTGAAACATATTTAATCTGCATGAAAGTCACTATTTATACAACAGCAATTCTCCACATAATTATAATTAATAATATGTAAACCCGTCCTTTAGTTTTCTTAACTTTAAGCGCACTTAATTAAGCAGCCCTAATAATGATAGGAAGCGATGAACAAGGCTGACAAATCAACATTTGGACATCCTTGCACGAATTTAATCAACTGTATATTCTTTTATATATGCAATATATCTCATTATATATATGATTCTAATGACTTTTAATCTCAACTCTTTTGCAGAATTTCTTTTTCCAGATACCAATTCTGTGTGTGACCAATTATAAATAAATAAATGAATAAAGATAAATTGAGAAAATTCCGTGTGTTGCCAAATTAATTCTAGGACTATGATTATTTAAGTTTAGCCAGGATGATTTTAAACTTCTTCATGTATAGTAGACATTAGATTAAAGAAAGAAATCCAAATTTAGGGTTTTTTGGTTGCACAAAATAATCCTATTATAAGAGTCTCAAATTTGGCAGTTTGACAATAACAGATTGAGCAATAACTAGTCAAAAAAATAAATATTACTGAAAGTTCAAAATACTGCTGAAACAAATATTATAGAAATTTTGTATATATTTGCTCAAACAGCACAAATATATATTATCCTAATATTATCAACGTCCCAAATTACATTATATATATATATATAGGAAATGATTCATAGCAAGTATTTGTTATGAATGAAAATTAAACAATTAACATCATAACCGTCCATTTCAATAATCAAGAACGTAAATTAAATATGGAACAGCCCGTCCACTACTTGAAGTAGCGGAAGGTAAAAGAAAAATTTACTTTCCAAATTACCCTCTATACATAAGTTAGTTCAACCAGCGTACGAATACTTTCAACCCCCAAACCGTCCATGCGTTTTCTTGTTCAATATTTGCTAGCCCATGCGATTTCCTTCAATATTTGCGATTTCTTCTTCAATATTTGCTAGCCCATGCGATTTCCTTCAATATATGCTAGCCCATGCGATTTCTTCTTCGATACCAATGTGATTTCTTCTTCAGTATTTGCTATCAAATATTTGGGATGCTTCATATTCGAGATCTGTAGATTAAAAAGGCATAATATTTGCGACTGCTGCCCTACTGTTGCGACTGTTGCGATTGCGATTCCTAAACCTTGCTTCTGCGATTTCTTCAACGATTTCAACTAAACCCTCCCTTTCTCGATTTTCTCCTTCGAATACGAATTCTAAACCCTTTTGCGACTGTGCGACTGCTGCAATTTCGATTCCTAAACCCGGATTACTAAACCTTGCTAAGACTTATGCGATTTTAGCTTCGATTCCTCTGTCAAATCGTCAAACCCGCGTGCGTTTTGTTGTTGTAATAGACTTTCCATTTTTATGGACATTTTATTCCTCGACTTATATTCAGGTTACTGTTCCAGTAGGAAAGCATAATGACTTTCCAATGTCAGTTTCGTTTACTGCAAGCCATGGAGCTGATAAATTTCTTCTTGATACTGTGTTGGACATGCACTCATCTCTTCAAGATCAAGTTAGCATTGTCTCAAAAGTTTCAACTCTAATATGAGGGACAAAGGAGAGGGAATTGGTAACTATTAAGCAGATTGCACAGGGTATGAAATCTGAAAATCATTATATACCAAAGATTAAAAAATTTGGTTCAATTTGTTGTCTTAGTCTGCTTTTGGTTGTTTCTTTCATCTTCTTTTGTTTCATTCGTTCTCTTTTCTTAAGCTTGCTTTTCTTGTGGCTAAATGAGGTGTTCAAGGTTCTATTGTGCATTTTGTGGAATTTTTTGGGGAGAATTTTCCATATGGACCTGGTGTAGTTATTTTTTGGGAGTTTCCTTGACTTGATTGAGATCTGGCGCATAATTTTTGAGATTCGCGTATCTGGCATTGAGACTAGATCTAACGCAACTTGCTATGGATTCGCGTGCATTGAGATCTGGCGCATAATGCTATGGATTCGCGTGCATGATATTCAAATTCATAGATCTGATATTGCTTAACTATCAAATTGGGGGGAATTTTGGGAGTAAATTTTTTTTTTTACCTTCCGTTACATCATATTATATAAAAGGGTTAAGTTAGGATAATGGCATGGGGTTTTTTTGCGGTTTTCACTGATTGTAGTGTAATCAAGAAAGCTACATTTAAACTCTCGACTTTTTGAGTTAAAGTTTAAAAAAGCTTTCCGCCTTAACTCCGTTAATTTATTTGACTTTTGACTTAATTACCCTCACCATGGTAAATGTGAATTTTGCAAGGAAAAAGAACAGCACAAACGTAACCATAAAATTCTAAGGCACAAACATCACCATAAAATCCGGCAAGGAAACCAAATAGTTGGCGAAAGGCATGGTTTAGCAGCAAAAATCTTACATGGTTTAGCAGCAAAATCTTCCATACCCCAAGCTCAAATCACGTCAATCTGGCCATGGCCTACCAAATCAATCTCGTTTAAGCTTCACTAAGAACTACTACTTTTGTGAAGATCTGTTAGGAGTTAAGTAAGAAGAAAGGAAATTCAATTTCATTAGACCCATCTCAATCTCTCCCTCTTCACAGTACTCCTCATCCCAATTGATTAGATCCACATCTCAATTAATTAGATCCCCTTCAAAACCTCTCTCCACCACACATTCAAAATCAAGCCCCAGATCACAATTTGTATCAAAATGTAAACATAAATAGGTGAATTCTAACTTTCACTTTTGGACTGCCATTACGCTGCCTTCATCTACGAAGCATGTCGCTATGCCTTTCGCCAACTATTTGGTATGGCTATTCCGTCGAGCACCTTGTGTGCGCTGCCCAAACTGAACTACCTAGCCTCTGTTGCAGTTATCTCTAACCCAAAAAAATTTCAAGCTGATCAAATCAATCAGTCATAACAGCCCAATGCAATTAAAAACCAAAGGAAAGCAATACAAAATCCGAAAGTTAAATAAGCAGCCCCAATGCATATCCTCAATAATTAGATGGAATCCCAGTAAAAATTGAATACCTATAATAGTTTGTTATCTAATTCTATGCTAAATCACACCTTGTAAAAGTTACAATATCTCCAAACTCGACTTACTCAAATAAGAATGGAAGCTTACTCTATAATTGTCGAATCCATTTCCGAATAGGCTACCAGGTTAGGCTTGGATTAGAGTAGGACTAGTTTGATTTAGACGAAATTAGATGTACAACTGAAAATAGGTCTAATGAGATTGATGTGGGAAGCCTTGGGGCGACCTGGGTCTGATATGAGGAGAGTCGGCGATGGACATAACAGTACCATCGATAACATCCAATTTGAACAAATAAATAGAGCAATAACGAATAAATCCAGATCGAAAAACACAACAGATCTGAACGCATCCTCTTCCAAACCGAGATGAAATCAGTTCAAGATCTGAGAACTAAAATAAGTTCAAGATCTGAGAAAATGGAAAGGTGAATAGGGAGAAACCCCACAATCTAAAAGCCCATGCTTTTCCGGCGAATCCCACCACCGTCTCCGTCAACATCGCCGCCGAGAATCAAAGTAGGTTTGAAGCCTTGTCAAAAATCGGAGATTTGTTTAACTTTGATGAAGCCTCTTCATTTTCTTCCATGGCTAAACAAAGATAAAGAAGAAGGGCTATTTTGGACATTTAACAGTTGTTTTTGACTGTTACACCTCCTTCTCACGCGCTTTTTGGCGTCTGACATACACGCACAGTTAAGTTGGACGGAAAAGGTGACTTTTTCACTTTAACTCAAAAAGTCGGGAGTTTAAATGTAGCTTTACTGACTACAGGTGGTCATCTGAACTTAACCCTATATAAAACGCACATATTGAAATCGTTTCTAATATTATAGGCACATATAATATTGAAATCGTTTCTAAAATCCGGACTCCATATTTAATTTGCGCCCTTGATTATTGGAATGGACGGTTATGATACTATTTGTCCAATTTTCATTAATAGCAAATACTATAGATTATTTCCCTATATATATATATCATTGAAAACTAAAGTAATGATTTGAAGTATGAGCTAAGTGCAAAAATGACATCATTTGGAACACTAATACCCTACTAGTACTGTAGATTAAAATTTTAGGAATTAATTGGCCCATGGAGAAGATGAGGTAGTAACCTCATTTTCAGAAAACAAAATTAAGTGTAGATAATTAAAAGGTGAACAGTGCAGTACAGTAGTTCATATTAAAAAGGTAACTCGATCCATTTTCATAATGCTAGCTGGAGCATATCTTAATTTGTATTAATAATTAGCATGTTATCCATTGTATATACAATATGATGTCATCTGAAAGAGATCTGTTTCACATAATTAATCCCCAATCAACAAACCTGATCAGTTGTACTGTTTTCATTATTAAGTTTTGTAATGTATACTCATTTGTTTGGATCAGTTGATATCTTATCTGAATTAATTAAGGAATTACTGCTTGATAAAACAGAAATCTAAGCTGCTGAATTTTAAGAGCTTAATTAGTAGAAATGAAAACTTTAAGCTGTTGAATATTAAGTGTTGGGATATCAATTATATGCTGAAAATTAAGATTTGAAATTAACCAATTTGGTAGATATATGGTGAATATATATATATATATATATATATATATAATCATCCATGTAAGAAGATCTGCTATGGTATTGTCAGACGCAACAACTTTTTATGACGATTAATAAAAAAAAATGCTATAAAAAATTTCAAGTAAGAGTTCTTTCGAACTATAAAAAAAAAAAATATCAACTATATAAATGTTTGTTTTTATAAAACAAATGTTTTATTTTATTATAAAATATAGCAAATGTTTGTTTATTTTATAAAAAATATTTTATTTTGTTATAAAATATATTATAAAAACATTTGTTATAAAATATTTGTTTTATAAAACATTTTAGGAATTAATTTAATGAAAATAAAAAAAATGTTTTATAAAAACAAATATTTTATAACAAATGTTTTTATTTTTGTTATAAATATATTATAAAACATTTGTTATAAAATATTTGTTTTAATAAAACATTTTTTTTATTTCCATTTTCCAAAAATAAAAAAAATATTTTATAAAACAAATATTTATTTAATAATTAGCATGTTATCCATTGTATATAAAATATTATAAAACATTTGTTATAAAATATTTCTTTTAATAAAACATTTTTTTATTTTCCCCAATCAAATAAAAAAATGTTTTATAAAACAAATATTTTATAACAAATGTTTTATAATATATTTTATAACAAAATAAAAACATTTTTATAAAATAAACAAACATTTGCTATATTTTATAACAAAAGGAAAAACATTTGTTTTATAAAACAAACAATCTAAGCTATTTTTTTTTTAAGAGCTTAGATTAGTGACATTTTTTTTTTTTTTTTTTTGAATATTAAGCTCTTGTTGCTGGAAATTTTTTTTTTTTTTTTAAAATTAAGATTTGCAAATCGTCCAAAAAGGGTAGTTATATGGTACAAATATATATATATATATATATATATATATATATAGATAGATAAGCGATTTCATTAAAATAGCGTTAAAATAAATAACGTTCTTTATCAAAACGACGTAGTTTTGGAGGCACGCGTATGGCATTTTTTGTAAATACGCGATGACATTGTATTTATTAAAATGTCACCGCATCCTTCCTAAACGACGTAGTTTTAATAAAAGAACGCTATTTAAGCGAACGCTATTTAGAGAACGCTTCGATCCTCATATATATATATATATCACTTAATTTTTTTTCAGTTAAGCTGGTTATCAAACAAGAAGTTTAGTAAAGTTGATACGTATGTACATTAAGTCAAATATTGGAAAGCAGATGATGCATGGGTTATTGGGTAGAGGGTTTAGTATAATTAATTAGTTTTATTATGAGGTTGGATGGATGTCAAGTTCTTATATGCTAAATGTGTAGGATTTGCAATAGCCAATGCAAAACACAATAATTTCAACAAAATAAAGTACGTAATGGGATTCAATAGCCAGCCCAATTTTTACAGTATCTGACATTGCGGGATGACATTGCCATCACAATATTTTTTATATTCATTCAGAATCAAATCATCTCACTTTATAATCTATAATTACAAATATGATCGGTAATTTTAGAACAACTTAGAAGGAAAAATATATATTAATTCTCTAATTTTGAAAGGAGTAAAAAAAAGCTAGGGCATTTCTAATATTAAAACGCACATATTATATATATATATATATATATATATATATATATATATATATATATATATAGTTGGATCTTTTTTTATTTTATTCAACTCACCCTTTTTCACTCCACTTTAGTAGCGAAACACAATGACAGTTTGATCATACAACTGTTGTCTATACTTTTAGCGACGCTATATGTTGTCTGTCGCTAAAAGAGCGTCGCTAAAAGCATAGACGACAGATGTATATAAGGCAACCGTCCGTGGTTTAAGGCCGCTAAATGGGGGTGAGCTCGGGTGAGTTGGATAATGATGAACTAAGATCCGGATCAGATATATATATATATATATATATATATATATATATATACTATCAGTCGGATCTTAAACTCACCTTAAAGAAGCGAATCAAAGATTTAACCGTCGTTTTTGATGTCTATGGCGACGGTTCGATCCGTCGCTATTTGCCATATAGTCTTTTGCATTTAGGTGAATCGTCATATGTATAAACCAAAAGCACGACGATTCATCTTTGTTCATTTTTTAAGGCTCATTTTTAGTTTTCCCAGATATATATATATATATATATATATATATATATATATATATATATATATACCCCTGGGGCTTTATTTGGATCTAGTACGTAATGTTGATCTTTGTAATAATTAAGTTAATGACATTTAATTCCTAGCTAGTAGCTAGTGATGGATTTATACGGGTGGCTTTCAAGAAATTTACGCATGCACGCACTTAATTTCTGTGAAAAAGAATTGAAAATGGCCACTACAACTTGAATATGTGAATATTAATATATTAATTCGGACTAGTTTCAATTATTAAGTAACAGTAATTTCATCATCAATTATGAATCCTCCTCATGAAATCTAGCCTTAATTCAACATTACATGAGCTACAAGATTAATTGCGGGACGCGGCGGGGGATAGCTACTGTCAACCACGCCATTAGACTTGTCAAATGGGCAGACCAAGTCCAAACGAATCAGGTGAATGGCGGACTGGATCAAAAACGGATGAGCCAAAAAAGTCCGGATTTTGTTGTGCTAGAGGTTTTGAGGGGTTAGTAGTAGGTATGAGGGTGGAATTTTTTCTTATTTTGTGTATTAAAGAAGTCCAAAAATAGGATGGCGAGTTGTGGACTGTAGCGCAGAATATAGATAAGGGTAGGTAGCCAGAGTTTCGCATGCATTGACGAATAAGGTATGATATGATTTGGTAAACGGTTATATGTTTCGATGGATCCAATGATTCGTGAGGCAGTGTTGACTGAAACCCATAGTTCTCCATTTTTTATTCATTCGGGGTCTACAAAGATATATAAAGATCTGAAGGAAAATTTCTGATGGAGCGGAATGAAAAGGGATGTAACTAAATTTGTGAGTAATTGTCTTACTTGCCAGCAAGTGAAAATAGAGCATCAGCGGCCTGGTGGTTTGTTGCAACAGTTAGAGATTCCTGTGTGAAAATGGGATGACATTTCGATGGACTTTGTGATTGGATTACCGAGGACTTTTAAAAAGAATGATGTTATTTGGGTGGTAGTGGTTCGTTTGACCAAATCGACTCATTTTCTGGCTATTCGCGAGGATTTTTCAATAAATAAGTTAGCAGATATTTTTCAACATGAGATTGTTAGGCTTCATGGGACTCCAATTTCTATTGTTTCGAATCGGGATCCGCGGTTTACTTCTCGCTTTTTGAAAGGATTTCAACGAGTTTGGGGAACGCGACTCAACTATAGTACAATTTTTCACCCGTAGATAGATGGACAATCAGAGAGAACTATTCAGACATTAGAAGACATGTTGCGATCTTGTGCTTTAGAATGGACAGGAAACTGGGACGATTATTTGAGTTTGGTGGAGTTCGCATATAATAATAGTTGGCAAGCTAGTATTTGTGACACCCCCAAAACAGGTATACATCACCCATCTTGGGTCGCCACTTACGTGGTACTTAAATTCAAATACAACTTCTTTAATTATACAACTGTCGTGTAAAATACGACAAAACATATGCTATGAGTTTTAATACAAATATTGTCATCTAGACAATATCCACACTCAATGGAGTCCTCATTACATTTATTATCACACTATTTAACAAAATAGTGAGGACTACAAATGCTATCATCTGGACCGTCACTCCGTTCCCCGACTCGTCCCAGCTATATTCTCATTTTCTGAAGAGAACAGTGAAAGAAAGGGTGAGCTCAACTAGCCCAGTAAGAAATATTATGACTAAGATAATGCAGAATAAATTATCATTAGTCTTCAACAATGTTAAACTGATAAAATACAATACACATCAAGTTTAACTGCAGTTGAATAAGCAATCCATTAGAAGAGTCAAGTAGAGTATGATATCTACTATCTTCTATAATTTAAAATGTTTTCATCAATTTTTATCGCTGAGACTCAGCTAAATAAATAAACCACATCATCGAATTATCCCTGCACTACGGGCCAAGGATATTCATTAAATCATCAATGGTCATGACTATACCGAATAATCCCTGGTCATAATCATACCAAAAAAACTGTCCATCAATGCACTACAGGCCACTGAGGAATTTTACCACATCATTTATAACATTACAGGTCATGATTATACCGAATGATCCCTGGTCATAATCATACCAAGTCCATCTCTGCACGTAAGCCAAAGATATACAACTATAAAACCAATAATTAACAGTCCATCTTTGTGACGCCCCCAAAATAGGTCTATTCCATCCAACCCATTCTGAGTCGCCAAATACATGGTACAGAAATAACTACAACTTTATTATTACAACATATAAACTGTGAGTTTAAAACGAGATATTGCCATCTGTATAATATCCACACGCAAATAAATCCCCATCATAATTATTGATACATTATTTTACAAAAATGGTGAGGACTACTAAACAACTCTCTTTAGAACCTTCATTCCATACCCCGACTAGTACTCGCTACATTTTCACCTCCTGAAAAGAAAAATGGAACAAAAAGGAAAAGGGTGAGCTCAACTAACCCAGTAAAGAATATTATGACTAAGATAATATACAACAAATTATCGTTAGTCTTCAACAGGGAAAAAAAACTAATAGAATACAATAGACAACAAGTTTTTAAACCAATATTCGCAATGAAATAATAATTCATGTAGAAGAGTTAAGTAGAGAATGCAACTACTATCTTCTATGATAAATTTAAAAGTTAAATGCGCTCATCTTTTATCCTCGTAACATCAATCAACATACATCCGGACTCAAATATTCATCTTTGCACTACAAGCCAAAGATATTCATCGATTGGTCATGTTCATCTAAACACTGCTCATCTTTGCACCACGGGCCAAAGATATTCTTCAGAAAATCATTCATCTTTGCACTACAGCCAAAGATATTCCATAATATCATCATTTAAGATCAAGATGATGAAAAATATTTTTAAAGAAACGAATCCAAATTGAAACAAAATGACAAGGATTAAGGATTAAGGATTCGTACTTTGTTTTATCCACGCCCAAAAATATCTCAAAAATAATCATAGGGTGTAAAATTCAAGAATGATCAAAAACATGGATACAATCAAAGCTAGTATCCGTAATAGATATTTTAGACTTAAAAGAAAATTTTTATTTTTCTATTGAATAGTGTCGATTCGTGAATAGTGTCAGATACGTGAATAGTGCCGTATACGTGAATAGTAACTCGACACCAAAAGATAGAAATTCCACAAAAACATCTTCACGCTTTCATTAATAAGACTCGTGAATAAGAACTCGTGAATAAGAACTCGTGAATAGAGTAACTCATGAATAGTAACCCCATGAAAAAGTTCCAAATTTGATAAAAAGTTCCAACCAATATTTCAAAGATAATGATATTGAAGAAATAATATCATTTGAGAAGAAAATAACATCCCTTACCTCGAAAGACAAAGATTTCTAGTTAAAACACCTGGATATAAAGCTATGACTTGAACTTGCAATCAGATAGCAATACTCAAAGTATACTCAAAATACTCACAAGAATACGCCGATAATATAGAGAGAAAACTTCAGCTTCGGTGTGATTTTCAATTTAACCCAAGATCCTATTTATAGGAAATGCTTAGAACACCAAAGTAAAATTTAATATAATAATAATATATTATATATATATTCCTACGCCCAACCAAGACTCTGAAATAAGCATGTTTACAACACATGGGGGCCAACCAAAACAATAAAACGTTTTTGTTGATATAAATAATTAAAACTTCCAAAATCAATTATTTTGAGTTTCTAACTTCAATAATTCATAATAAATAGCTCTTTTATCAGAAAAATTGAATCTCATGAGTTTTATAGGAAATCCAATTCTCTACAACTTTTTAGAAGAAAGTTTTCCAAATTCCAAACAGAAATTGACCAAATCCACATACGGATAATTTTACAAAGCTATAATCAAATTTCAAACCAAGAAATGGGGTCCAATTACATGTTTAACATGTTTTAAACATTTATTGCAACAAAAAATACTCTTCCTCCTCAGATACTCATATATCCCACATTCGTTGTAAAAATATCACCGTTAATATATTATTAAAATAATATATTTGAATGAATTATTTTATCGTAAAAAGATAAAATATTAATTTTCAACAATTGTCATTTTAAAATTTTTCTCCATCTATATCCACATAAAATCAATATTTTCTCATCATATGAATCAATAATTAATTATTCACAAATAATATTACATGTAATCACAATATTGACAACCAGCAGCTTCCTGTGAAAGAAAGGGGCCAATAAAAATTTCTTCATCGGCCAATTAATTAGGTGACCAAACCTCTCCTTAGATGTAACTTTTTAGACATTGCCAATAATGTTATCTAATAATATTATTCAGATAATATGAATTATTGCTTCGATAATGGAAAAAATGTGTGATGACAATTTATCAAACAACAGTAATATAAAATATCAACGCAAAGAATTATTGAATCAATAAAATAAAATATCGAATAAGAATTATCGTAACAATTATCGAGTAGTGCCTTTCACGTAAGAATCAATAATTGGTGCAATACCGTGTCTTCATCGTTCAACAACGCCAGATTAGTGTGTTTTAACCATTGGGTATTCCAACAAGATAATCTCAGAATAACTACGCCTGTTATTTATAAACAACTTATATTTGTCGCTTTTCTTCATCCAATCGCTTTCGTTATGGGGCCCATATAAAAGATCGCTACCGTCGCATTTAATATTCCCCGATAAGCACGAATATTCCACGACCAAACTAATATTCCCGACAATAATGAATATTTTATAACCACTTGCTTATTCGAAATATTCATGTATTTTACCCATAACTATCCACATTAATCAAATCAACCCTTACTATTTCAAAATAATAAATAGAGGAAAATAAATTTTATTTATTAATAATTTGGGGTCTTACAATCTTTGCACGTAAGCCAAAGATATACAATTCAATAATCAATAGTTCATCTTTACACGTAGTTCAAAGATAACTTTCATCACCATATGTTATATGAGGATGATGACAATGATATAAGCATTAATCAAACGTAAAAACAATGATAAATATTAAAGACTTTAAATTTATCCAAATATTATCAACCACTTAATAAACTCATAATCTAATATTATTAATATTATAACAATATTTTAATCACTTCTTAAACTTATAAATAATTTATTTCAATTGTTTACACTTTACCACATAATGCATTTAATCATTCAAAATGTCATACTCATAAGATTTCATCACCAATGATCAAATCCCTCATAAAAAATTTGCATATACCCTATATAGGATTCCCAAACCATAAAATCCTATTTTTCAATTTTGTTACTTCACATAACATATTTAATTCATTTACTCATAAATAGTTTATTTTCATAAAAAATACCAAATCAGTCCTAAAAATATTTCTTTTCTGGAATTTAGCAGAATATAGTCCCATATTGAACATATATTTTTCTCAAAATTTTTAAAATTCATTTACTATTTTTTATATGGCCAAAATCTTCTGAATATTTAGACATTTATCATAAATTATACTTTTGTCCAAAAATTCAAATTTCTGTGGTATACTCTTGTTATATACATGTACTCCCAATAAAAATTTCACCAATTTTGGAGTTAACCACAAGGAGTTATAAGGGTTTATTTTTAAAATAGTCTTTTCCCATAAAATCCATAACTCTTAATCTATACATCCAAAAATCGTCATCTTTGGACACAATATAGAAAACTCATCAAATTATCATTTCAAATTTTTCTAGAATTTTTTAGGGTCGGAAAAATTACGAAACTGCAAATAGATTTTCACTCGTCATGCGGTAATCCACGTAAACATATCATTTTCACAATTTAATAAGAAATGAATACAAAGGATCATTCACCATGCATGTGGTAATCCACATAGACAGGTTATTCCAACAGAATAATAAAGAATGAAATAACAGAAGAATTCACCATGCATGCAGATCGTGATGGACAAAGTTATTCTCAATAGAATAATAAATAATGGAACCAGTCACGCCAGAACGCGCGTATAAGATATTCCAATGTAATAATAAAGAATGGAACCAGTCACGCGTAAACGCATGTATAGGATATTAAATGAGAATAATAAAGAATGGAACTGTGTCATGCGTGAAATCACGCATGCATGTGATATTCCACGTAATAATAAACAATAGAATAATAGAAGAATTTCACCATGTATGCAGATTGCAGACAGATAAAAGTTATTCCAACATAATAATAAAGAATGGAATAATAGAAAATTTTCACCATGTATACGGTAGTTCGCGTATACAGGTTATTCCAACAGAATAATAAGGAATAAAATAACAATAGCTCTCTTCATGAATACGAAAGAAATAATACCCCTTACTTTAGAATAAAGTTGGATACTAGAATAGAGAGGTAGTAGACTTCTCTTATTCTTTCTCTCTAATATTTCTCTCTATAATAATTGCTCTATAGCTTTAGTGAATTGGTGAGAAATTAAGGAAGAATGAGCTTCTATTTATATGAAAATATAGTTTCGATAATTGCACATTTTGGGGCTCGAAATATTACAGTACAATACCTTCAACTTTTCTTTCATTTTTAATTTAATCCTGCAAGTATTATCAAACTTGCACCACCTCCCCTAATAGTAAATCATGTGAATCAATAGTTCTAGACATGTCATGAAAATACGAATTACAATATAGTACCTTTATCTATACCTCCATTTTTAACTTAGTCATACCAGTATTATCAATCTTGCACCAACTCCCCTAATAGTAAATGAATGTGACTCAATAGTACACACATGTGAACAAATAGTTATATAAGCATGTGAATTAGTAGCAATTAATTGCTCATTTATCCGATTAATTACCCGATTTATCAATATAACCCCCAGACATCAATTATCATCAGAATAGATATCAATTTCCACTAACACTAATAATCCCAACAAAATGGAACTATCGAATTCATTTTTAATCAACACGAACTTATTCATCATTAATATTATAACTCACAATATTTAACAACTAGGTCTTTCCCAGGAAAGAGGGGGCTTTTCGATAAGGATTTCTCCTTATTGGCGCGCAATTAGATGACCAAACCTCTCCTTGACAGAACTTCTAGACATTGTAAATATTATAATTTAATAATATGAATAACTTTGTCGTCTCAATTATTGATTTAATAATATATCATATTATGTAGATGATATTGTGACAATAATCGAATCAATAATACGAGAGATATGATGCAACAATTACTCTAGCAATAATTGAGTATAACCGAAGTGACTTCTCACGTAAAGCATCAATAATCAATACCGCAGGTGCTACTATGCAACCACGCCAGACATTGTACTTTTACTACCAAGTAGTTCAACAGTTTTAACGGTGTAACACTTCCAAGTTATTTTTATAAAAGATAATTCTCGTTGTTTTTAAATATGACAATACTTCCGTTGTGGGTTTACCAGTGATTGTGCCGACGTACGGATATTCCCGACAAAAAGAATATTCCCCGACCAAACGAATATTTTATAACAACTTGCTTACTTTGCAAAATTTATAAATATTACCCACAACTATAACATTATATCAAATCCACACCATAATATTAAAAAAATATTTTGCAAAATTTAAATCTTTATTCATAAAATTTGGGGTCTCACAATCTCCCCTCTTTATGAAATTTTGCCCTCGAAATTTACGTACATACCTGGTATGCCAAAGAGATGAGGATACCTTGACTTCATTTCAGATTCTAACTCTTGAGGTATAACCTTTGAGTTTTGAATACAATCCTTCTTATCCAAGATTTTAACACGTATCTCCTCATACGTTAAATCTTCTGTTATCTCGTCTAGTTCTAATTTAATAACATGGTTCGGGTCATCCACATATTTACGTAACATCGATACGTGAAAAACGTTATGAACACACGACATACTTGGCGGTAAAACGAGTCTATAGGCAACAGTTCCTACTCAATCAAGTATTTCAAATGGGCCAATAAAATCGAGGGTTGAGATTTCCTCTCTTCATCGATTCTTGCTTCTAGAATAACGCCCTCTTGAACCTTTTTCTTCATATTCATCACCGAGTATGTAGCAGATCGCTTTAACTTCATCGATTAAAGTCGATTCTACTCGTATATTTGATATCACCACGTGGGTCCTTAGAGTCTTTAACTCTATCTTCATCATTTGTAAGTTATACGAAATGGGTTTTTATGTTAACAACATCGTACTCGTAAATGCATACGAAATTCTACTCAACGCGTCAGCTACCATGTTCTCTCTTCCACAATGATATTGAATGGTATGATCGTAATCTTCAACAGCTCGAGCCAACGTCTTTGGCGCATGTTACGTTTGTTTTAGTTGAAGAAATATTTAAGGGTTTTAGAAATGGGGTTTTGTACTGGGGTCAATATAAAATTTGATTTCACGCTCTAGGGTAGGCTAAGAAGTTTTCAGGAATACGTCAGGAAATTTATTAACAATAGAAATATCATTCAAAACTGTGACTCTCATCCAAGACTTGGATAACACATGTAATGAAGGTTTCTCCTAACGGAGCTTCAAGAGATAAGACAAAGTCTAATTTCTCCGGAGTCAAATTTAAACGTTGAGCGCAAGCAAAAGAGATAAAGGAATGGGTAGAACTGGTATCTAATAAGGTATGTAGACTTCAATAAGAATTTATAATTAACTAACCCGTGCTAACTTCGTTCGGGTTACTCGCTTTTGAGAAGTCACGAAAAGCGCTTTTTCCTAAAAACCACCAACTTTGTTTTGTCAGATCCGCCTTTTGGTGCCACCGTCCCACTGGACTGGACTTGACTTTGCACATTAAAATTGAAAGCTAAATGACCTTCTTTTTGAAATTTCTATTTCTATTATTATCTTGGCCCATGATTACCACTGGCAAGTGGTTACCATTCTTCGCATGATAATTTCCCCAATGGTTATCATTGTTCGATGGTCATTGCAACCGAATGGTGATTACGATTATTATCGTGTTGTTGGTCGTTGCCTTTTGGTTGTGCTGACTCATTATCGCGCTCCAATAACTGAGCCCTATTCACAAACTCTAAATATAAACAAAGTTTATGAAAAATGATGTATTGACGTATCTCGGGTTTCAAACCTCTTAGAAACATTCATGTCATTCGCTCCTCATTATCGACCAAATGAGATGCAAACCGAGATAACTCCGCAAATTTAGCCTCGTATTGCGACACGGTCATATTGTTTTGCTCCAACTTGATAAACTCCACCTCCTTCATGTGACGAATACTTTTGAGAAAGTACTTGTCATTGAACAGCTCTTAGAACTTCTCCCAAGACATCTTGAGTGCGTCAGGCTGGGTACGTTTTACAGATTCTCACCAGTAATCTGTCTCTTCACGCAACATAAAGGTGGAAAAGGGAACCTTTTGCTCCTCGGAGCATCCCAAGACATCAAATATCTTGGTGATCTGCTTTAACCACGTCTCCGCCTTAAGTGGTTCTGGCTTTCCCAAAAACTCTGGTGGTCCCAGCTCCTTAAACTGTTTAGCAGTGACCAGTCGTTGGGTTGCCATTGTTTCCACCTATATTTTGAACATGAGTCTCTCTTACCTAATGTTGCATGAATTGCATAAAGCCTCTGAACATCCCATCGTTCATCATTAGATCGGTGTTGTTATTTACCTGAGGATTATTGTCTTCCTGTTGCACATTATCCTGGGTATTGATCGTTGGTGACTCAACAGTCTCATGTGCTTCATTGCTAATCTCAATATTTTCAGATGCCATTCTCAAGCACTGTCACAAAATAAGGGTTAATTGACATATCACATATTATCCCTATACTCTGACCGACCAATTAAATACAAAATAAACTTAGGTAGGTCATACTAGCGAAGGAATTTCCCGTCTCTCCCCTCCTAGTTGTTGTCTCACATCTCAGCCAGGGATTATATTCCTAAGCTTTGATACCAACTGTGACGCCCCCAAAATAGGTATACATCACCCATCTTGGGTCGCCACTTACATAGTACTTAAATTCAAATACAATTTCTTTAATTATACAACTGTCGTGTAAAATACGACAAAACATATGCTATGAGTTTTAATACAAATATTATCATCTAGACAATATCCACACTCAATGGAGTCCTCATTACATTTATTATCACACTATTTAACAGAATAATGAGGACTACTAATGCTATCATCTGGACCTTCACCCGTCTCCCGACTCGTCTCATTTATATTCTCATTTCCGTAAGAAACAAGTGAAAGAAAGGGTGAGCTCAACTAGCCCAAGAAGAAAAATATTATGACTAAGATAATGTAGAATAAATTATCATTAGTCTTCAATAATGTTAAACTAATAAAATACAATACACATCAAGTTTAACTGCAGCTGAATAAGCATTCCATTAGAAGAGTCAAGTAGAGCATGATATCTACTATCTTCTATAATTTAAAATGTTTTCATCAATTTTTATCGCGAGACTCAAATTTAAATAAATAAACCACATCATCGAATTATCCTCGCACTACGGCCAAGGATATTCATTAAATCATCAATGGTCATGACTATATCGAATAATCCTCGGTCATAATCATACCAAAAAAATCGTCCATCAACGCACATGTGCCATCGAGGACTTTTACGACATCGTTTATAACATTACAGTCGTCATGATTATACCGAATGATCCTGGTCATAATCATACCAAGTCCATCTCTCGCACGTAAGCCAAAGATATACATTTGTAAAACCAATAATCAACAAATCCCATCTTTGCACGTAAGCCAAAGATATACAATTCAATAATCAACGATCCATCTTTGCACGTAAGTTAAAGATAACTTTCATCACCATATAAGCATGAGGATGATGACAATGATATAAGCATTAATCAACGAAAACAAGGATAAATATTAAAGACTTTAAATTTATCCAAATATTATCAACCACTTAATAAACTCATAATCTAATATTATTAATATTATAACAATATTTTAATCACTTCTTCAACTTATAAACAATTTATTTCAATTGTTTACACTTTACCACATAATGCATTTAATCATTCAAAATGCCATACTCATAAGATTTCATCGCCAATGATCAAATCTCTCATCAAAAATCTGCATATACCCTATATAGGATTCTCAAACCATAAAATCTTATTTTCCAATTTTGTTACTTCACATAACATATTTAATTCATTTACTCATAACTAGTTCATTTTCATGAAAAATATCAAATCAGTCCCAAAAATATTTCTTTTCTGGGATTTAGCAGAATATAGTCCCATATTGAACATATATTTTTCTCAAAATTTTTAAAATTCATTTACTATTTTTCATATGACCAAAAATTTTGAATATTTAGACATTTATCATAAATTGTACTTTTGTCCAAAAATTCCGAAATTTACAGGGTATACTCCTGTTATATACATGTACTCCCAATAAAAATTTCACCAATTTTGGAGTTAACCAGAAGGAGTTATAAGGGTTTACTTTTAAAATAGTCTTTTCCCATAAAATCCATAACTCTTAATCTATACATCCAAAAATCTCCATCTTTGGACACAATATAGAAAACTCATCAAATTATCATTTTAAATTTTTTCAGAATTTTTGAGGGTCAGAAAAATTACGAAACTTCAAATGGATTTTCACTCGCCATGCAGTAATCCACGTAAACAGATCATTTCCACAATTTAATAAGGAGTGAATACAAAGGATCATTCTTCATGCATGTGGTAATCCACATAGACAGGTTATTCCAACAGAATAATAAAGAATGGAAAAATGAAGAATTCACCATGCATGCGATAGATCAAGATGTATGTGTTATTCCCAATGTAATAATATATAATGGAACCAGTCACGCGAACGCACGCATGTGATATTCCATGTAATAATAAAGAATGAAATGTGTCATGCGTAAACGCACGATAGGATATTCCGTTGTAATAATAAAGAATTGAACCAGTCATGCGTAATCCATTTACGCATGTGATATTTCGACGTAATAATAAAGAATGGAATAATAGAAGAATTTCACCACGATGCAGATTCATTGCATAAACATGTTATTCAAATATAATAATAAAGAATGGAATAACAGAAGAATTTCACCATGTATACGGTAGTCCGCGTATATAGGTTATTCCACAGAATAATAAGGAATGAAATAACAATAGCTCTCTTCATGAATACGAAATAATCAATACCCCTTACTTTAGAATAAAGCTGGATACTATAATAGAGAGGTAGCAGACTTCTCTTCTTCTTTCTCTCTAATATTTCTCTCTATAATAATTGTTTTATAGCTTTAGTGAATTGGTGAGAAATGAAGGAAGAATGAGCTTCTATTTATATGAAAATATAGTTTCGATAATTGCACATTTTGGGGCTCGAAATATTACAGTATAATACCTTCAAATTTTCTTTCATTTTTAATTTAGTCCTGCAAGTATTATCAAACTTGCACCACCTCCCCTAATAGTAAATCATGTGAATCAATAGTAAATCATGTGAATCAATAGTTCTAGACATGTCATGAAAATACGAATTATAATATAGTACCTTCATCTATACCTACATTTTTAACTTAGTCATGCTAGTATTATCAATCTTGCACCAACTCCCCTAATAGTAAATAAATGTGACTCAATAGTACACACATGTGAACAAATAGTTATATAAGCATGTGAATTAGTAGCAATTAATTGCTCATTTATCCGATTAATTACCCGATTTATCAATATAACCCTGCACATAAATTATCATCTAATAGATATCGATTTCCACTAACACTAATAATCCCAACACAATGGAACTATCAAATTCATCTTTAATCAACATGAACTTATTCATCATTAATATTATAACTCATAATATTTAACAACCAGGTCGTTCCCAGGAAAGAGGGGGCTTTCCGATAAGGATTTTTCCTTATTGGAGTGCAATTAGATGACCAAACCTCTCCTTGACAGAACTTCTAGACATTGTAAATATTACAATTTAATAATATGAATAACTTTGTCGTCTCAATTATTGATTTAATAATATATCATATTATGTAGATGATACTGTGACAATAATCGAATCAATAATATGAGAGATATGATGCAACAATTACTGTAGCAATAATTGAGTATAATTGAGTGGCTCCTCACGTAAGCATCAATAATCAATACCGTGTGCTACTATGCAACCACGCGTAACACTTTTACCGTTATTTTTATAAAAAGATAATTCTGTCGTTTTCTAAATACGACAATACTTCTGTTGTGGGTTTACCAATGATTGTGCCGTCGTACGGATATTCCCGACAAAAAGAATATTCTCCGACCAAACAAATATTTTATAACAACTTGTTTACTTTTCAAAATTTACAAATACTACCCACAACTATAACATTATATCAAATCCACACCATAATATTAAAAAAATATATTTCGAGAAATTTAAATCTTTATTCATAAAATTTAGGGTCTCACAGTATTAGTATGGCTCCTTTTGAAGCATTATATGATAAGAAGTGTCGAGCTCCGACTTGTTGAGATGAGGTTAGAGAAATGATAATAGAAGGACCCGATTTGGTTAGGATTACTACAGAGAATGTAGCAGTGGCTAAAGAAAAATTGAAAGAAGCTAGATCGCTACAAAAGAGTTATGCTAATATTTATAGGAGGGCGCTTGAATTCACACCTGGTGAACACGTGTTTTTGAGAGTTTCTCCATGGAAAGGTGTTCGAAGGTTTGGTTTGAAAGGGAAACTTAGTCCGCGTTTCATTGGCCCTTTTGAAGTCCTTGAGAGAGTTGGAGAAGTGGCATATAGAGTGGCTTTGTCTCCACAGTTATCTCATGTACATAATAACTTTCATGTTTTGGTGTTAAGGAAATATAACTATCATCCGCTTCATGTTGTGCAATACTCGTTGCATAAGATTCAAGAACGTCTTACTTGTGAGGAAGAAGCCGAGAAGATTCTAGATCGTCAAGAACAGATTATGAGAAGGAAGACAATTTCTTTTGTTAAAGTCTTGTAGAAAAACCATTCGGAGTGAAAAACTACCTGGGAGATGGAGGAGTTTATTCGGGTGGAATATCCGCATCTTTTCGATAATTAGATATGTTACATTCTTTTGAGTCCGGGGATGGGATCCTTTTTAAGGGAAATGTGATGTAATACCTAAGAAAATAATAAAATATTTAAGTAAGCTTTAAAATATTTAATTGGGCTTTTCTTATATTTGGGTCAAACTATAGTTAATTTATTTGGGCCATAATAAGTAAATATTACATTAAAATGGGTTATTAAAATTAATTGGGTCTAAATTATATTTTTATAATTTTAAATCCTAATAAAATTAAAAAAAAATTAATAAAACATGCTAAATAATTAAAACCTAGCTATACCTCATTACGCCTGATGAGTTGTGGGAATAAAGCGAGAACAAAAAAAAAGAGAGGAAGAAGAACGAGGAGGAGAACGAGAGAACGTGGCTGAAATTACAAAAGGGTTTGAAAGTAAAATCTTAAAATTTTATTCACCATATTCTTCTTCTCAAAGGTAATTGTTGGACTATTTTTGAATACAAAATAATTATTTTGCTACTGTAATTACAATTTATTTTCTTGTTGTGTTTGCAATCTATTGTAAAAAAATTTGTTACGCTGCTTGAAAAATTGAGATTGTTAAAAAAAATTAATTTACAATTGGGGTATATGATATATATATATATATATATGTGTATATAGAAAATAGATCAGGTTCGGACTCCCTGATGGGAGAAAATTTGGACCCTATATTTATTTTTATTTTTTTATTTTTTTTAAAACAACTAAAAAAAATTAATATTTTATGGAACTGAATTTTTTACATAATACAGTGTTTTGGATGTGATTTGGATACGATAACAAAGCAGTATATGCATACCATGCAGCATCGTGCATACATTTTTAGTATAGGTATCCAAATCACGCCCAAAAACATCAGATTATGGAAAAATTCCAGCCCATAAAATATTAATTTTTTTAGTTGTTTAAAAAAGCAAAAAATAAAGTCCACATTTTAAGAAAATACGGAGTCCTGGACCGATCTCGACTCTCTCTCTCTCTCTCTATATATATATATATATATATATATATATATATATATATATATATATATATATCTCTATTTTAAAGTTAACCTTAAAGAGCGAAACAAAGACTTAACTGTCGTTTTTGGTGGTTCATGGCATTGCCTCAACCCGTCGCTAAAGACTATATGGCTGGCTATGGCGATGGATCGAACTGTCGCCATAAACACCAAAGATTATAGCTTCATCTTCGTTCGCTTTAGAAGCCTCCGTATATATATATATATATATATATATATATATATATATATATATATATATATATATATATATATAAACTCGCTATATTTACGATTTGCGTTTATATATATAATGGTATAACTTCGCAGATTCATTAATATATATGTATACTGCTTTCATTATATATATATATATATATATATATATACAATATACGTAAATTTTAAAAAGGGATAGTAATAAATAATATTATAATATTGTTGTTATAATTAAAATATATCTTTTGATTACAAACTGAATATAATATATTAAAATTATTGTATTTATGAAAATATAAACTGTATACGTTCATAATTTAATTTTATGTATTGTATTTTATTTTGATAATTAGATCGGATTTAGGAAGTTTAGCACGTGATAGTTGGATTCGGTGAATTATTTTGGTACTATATTAAGGTACGGATTCCGTACTTTTTCAATGATACTCTTTTAAATTTAATTCGTTCGTTTGTTACTCGTTTAGAAATTTGGTATTGCCTCTCAGGATTATTCCTTGTCAAATTTATTGTGATAGTTTCGTTTTGGTGTTGATATTAGAATTCGTATTTGTACTCTTTGAATTAATTAATTGTGTCAATATATTTTGGAGACTTTATTCATTTGTATCATTCTTCGTATAATTTTGTTCACATTCGGGAGTTATTTTGATTATTGATATTTTATAATAATTGGGTATGTTCGTATTTGATAATTCGATATCATTCGAAGATGGTCATGTAAGTCTTGTGATTTGAACAACTTTTGGCATACATTTTGTAGTTTGATTCTTAAGGTATACTTGAGCTAACCACTCGTGGGGGTACCACAGACATGTCCTCTTGACACAAGGGCATGACACCTTCCGTGACGGTGTGATCAGTCCACGGCGTATCCTTTCGTATGCTAGCTCTGGGTATAAGCTTTGGCCATTTGATATATTTGTTAATGATACGTATGGGTTGACCTAGTATTTGATTTGATTTGATTTGTTTGGTGGATTAGTGACATATGTGTCGTGCGTACTATCCGATTTGATTTGTATACAACATGGTACCGATGTATTTTGTTAGCCTTTGGCTATTTGTATTTGAGCTCAGTATGAAATTGTTACCTTATAATCATTTGATTCGGCCTTATTTTGTTTGGAATTCCTTTGACTATAGTTGTTGGTTTGACAGTGTCAATCATTTGTATCTTGTTTCACTAAATTCGATATATTCATATTTGGTTAGTAGTTGTAATTGTTCGTTCATTCACTTCTTTCGGTACATATATATATTGTTTTATATATGCACATTTTTATATCCGTACTGGACAATTGGCTCACGTTGTGTTCTTTTTTCGGCAGATAATCAGGGGTGATCAGGATTTATGAGATGAGAGCTACCTTTGTTCCAAATGAGTAGATTAGTTTTGAGACTTATTATTAGACTTGGTTCTCCTAATATTCTGTATGTGGATGTTTGGGCCATTTTGGCATTTATTTTTAATAGTAGAGACTATGTGTAAGACCCCAACTTATTATAAATAAAATCAAATTTCATCTATTTATTATTTTGAAATAGTAAGGGTTGATTTGATTAATATGGTTAGTTATGGGTAAAATGCGCAAATATTTCAAATATGCAAGTGGTTATAAAATATTTATTTTTATCTGAGAATATTCGTTTGGTCGTGGAATATTCTTACCGTCTTTGGGAATATTCGCATTGACTACATTTTGCCTTGTGTGGGCCCCATAATGTAAAGTTTATTGGATGAAGAAAGCACAAGTATAAGTTGTTTATAAATAACTACGTAGTTGTTACAGTATTATCATTGTTGGAATACCCTTTATGGTTAAAACATAGAAAGACGCGGTATTGCACCAATTATTGATTCTTACGTGGGAAGGATTACTCAATAATTGTTACAAAGAGTTATCGCTCAATATTTTATTTTATCGATTCAATAATCGCAACATTGATATTTTATAATATTGTTGTTTCAATAATTGTCACTACACAAGATTTTCATTATCGATCAATAATTCATATTATTTGAATAATATTATTAGATAATATTATTGGCAATGTCTAGAAAGTTCGCTTCAAGGAGAGGTTTGGTCACCTAATTGCGGCCCAAGAAGGAGAAATCCTTATTCGAAAGCCTCCTCTTTTCGGGGAACCGCTCGGTTGTCAAGATTGTGATTTCGTAATATTATTTGTGAATAATTAATTATTGATTTATATGATAAGAAAATATTCATTTTATGTGGATATAGATGGAGAAAATTTTAATGTGACAATTGTTGAAAAATTATTATTTTATCTCTTTTCGATAAATAATTCATTTAAATATATTATTATATTTTAATAATATAATAATGGTGATATTTTTATAATGAATGTGGGATATATGAGTATATGAGGAGGAAGAGTATTTTTGTTACAAAAATTATTTAAAACATGTTAAACATGTTTGTGGGCTCATTTCTTGACTGAAATTTGATTATAGCATGTAAAATCGCCCGTTTATAAATTTCGGTCAATTTCTGTTTGAAATTTGGAAAAACTTTCTTCTGCAAAGTTGTAGAGAATGAAATTTTCTATGGAAAGGACATGAGGTTTGAATTTTTCTGAGAAAATGGCTATTTATTATGAATTATTGAAATTCCGAAGTTCCAGAATAATTGATTTTTGGAGTTTAAAATATTTATTTTAAGAAAAACATTTTTTACATTGTGTGGGCCTCATTAAACATGTATTAAGTTGATGAATTCAGATTCTTGGTGTGTGTAGGAAGTTTATATAAATATATTATTATTTTATTAAATTTTCTACTTTGGTGTTCTAAGCATTTTCCTATAAATAGGTTGCTTAGGTTAGAATTGAAAATCACACCGTAAACCGAAGTTTTTCTCTTCTCTCTATATTATCGAGCGTATTCTTGTGAGTATTTTGATATTTTGAGTGTTTCTATTTGCAAGTTCCCTTCAAAGACTATATCCCGTATTCCAAATTTAAGTACAATTTCTTTTCAAGGTAAGGGATATTATTATTTTTTTAAATGATATTATTTCTTCCAATATCATTATGCCGAATATTGATAGTATTTTTCTTGTGAAATTCTTGTCTTTTAGTGTTGGGTTATTATTCACGATATCTCACTATTCACGATATCTAAGACTATTCATTAATACTAAGACTATTCACAAAAAAATTAAATTTTGTTTTTTTGCCCAAAATATCTATTATGGATACTAGCTTTGATTGTATACATGTTTTGATCATTCTTGAATTTTACTTCACTATGATTATTAATGAAGTATTTTTGAACTCGGATTGTTTAAAGTACGAATCATTAATATTTGTTCTTTTGTTTCATTTTGGATTTTTCTTTAAAATATTTTTTATCATCCCTCATCCTAAATGATGGTATTATTGAATATCTTTTATTCAGAAGTGCAAAGATTAATAATTTTTGATGAATATCTTTGGCCCAGTAGTGCAAAAAAAATGAACATGTGTTGAGATGAACATGATTAATTAATCGATGAATATCTTTCGCCTCAGAAGTAAAAAAGATGAATATTTGATTCAAGATGAATATTAATTGATGTTACTGGGATAAAATAATGATGATGGACTTTTAAATTCATAGATTATAGTAGATTTCTTTCTCTACGTAACTCATCTATGAATTATTATTTCCGATGCGAATATTGATCTAAAACGTGTTCTCTATTATATTTTATCAGATTTTTTCCTGTTCAAGACTAACGATAATTTGTTCTATATTATCTTAGTCATAATATTCTTTACTGGGCTAGTTGAGCTCACCCTTTTCCTTTTTGTTCCATTTTTCTTCTCAAGGAGCGAGAATGTAGCGAGTTCTAGTCAGGGTGTGGAATGATGATTCTAGAAAGTTGTTTTAGTAGTCCTCGCCATTTTTGTAAAATAATGTACCAATAATTGTAATGAGGACTTATTTAGGTGTGAATATTGTCTAAACGACAATATTTGTATTTAAAATCACAGCTTTCATGTTGTATTAATAAAGTTGTAGTTGTTTCTGTACCATATTATTGACGACTCAAAATGGGTGATGTATACTGTAAGACCCCAACTTTTATAAATAAAGATGAATTTTCTATAAATATTATTTTTGAATATTATGGAATAAATTTGATATAATGTTATAGTTGTGGGTAATATTTATAAATTTTGCAAAGTAAGCAAGTTGTTATAAAATATTCGTTTGGTCGGGGAATATTCTTTTTGTCGGGGAATATTCGTACGACGGCTCAATCATTGGTGGACCCCACAACGGAAGTATTGTCGTAGTTAGAAAATGACAAAATTATCTTTCTATAAAAATAACGGCAGAGGTGTTACCGTTAAAACTGTTGAACTACCCGGTAGTAAAAGTACAGTAATACGCGTAGTTGTATAGTAGCACACGATATTGATTATTGATGCTTACGTGAGAAGTCACTCAGCTATGCTCAATTATTGCTACAATAATTGCTGCATCATATCTCTTATATTATTGATTCAATTATTGTCACAAAGATCATCTCAGATAATATGTTATAGTATTAAATCAATAATTGAGACGACAAGTTATAAATGATTAATAATTGTTGAAAGATTAAATATGTGTTGATTAAAAATAAAATGATTTGTGGTAATATTTATTCAATCCTTGATGTATATAAAGAGTCTGTTATGAGACGTTTGTGGTAAGTTTGATTATTTTATGGGGGGCCCATATGTCATCATCTAAGAGTCTCTTCGTCAATAGTAATTACCTTCATCAATAATAATTACCTTTGTGAATAGTAATTACCTTCGTCAATAGTAATTACCTTTACCAGACGTCGAACCACTTGTCGTTTCACATTACAAAAAGGTCGAACCACTTGTCGTTTCACATTACAAAGCGCCAAACCACTTGTCGTTTCACATTACAAAAGCGCCGAACCACTTGTCGTTTCACATTACGTACGCCAAACCACTTTTCTTTTCACATCACTAGTCGTCAAGCCACTTGCTTTTCACATGGCGGCAGTGCTAAGCTAGAAATCTTCTATAAATAGAGGCCTAGTGCTTCATTATTTTCACTTAATTCATTCAAGTTATAGAGAGAGAAAGTATAAAGAGAATAAGAGAGAAAGAAGAAGAGTATTTTGTTACTACACTACCGCAAAGATTCAATCTCCTACCAAAAGTAAGGGGTGTTATTCTTTCTTATTCACGAAAGAGAATCGTTGTTATTCCATTGCTTATTATTCTGTTGGAATAACCTCAGATACTGCGGGTTTACCCTATACTTGGTGACATTCTTCTATTATTCATTGGAACATCTTCGTCTCGTGTGTTTTACACGGACTGGTTTCGCTTTTTATTATTATTCTATTGGAACATCCTGCTCGTGTGTTTTACAAGGACTCGTTAAAATCTTTATTATTATTCTCATTGGAACATCCTATCTCTGTGTTTGTGTTTTTTTACCGACCGGTTCCATTCTTTATTATTCATTTGAATATCCCGTCATGCGCTTTTACGCCGAGACCGGTTCCGTTATTTATTATTCTGTTGAATAACTCGTACGTATGCATTTCTATCGCATTTATGGTGATTTCTTTTGTTATTCCATTCTTTATTATACCCAGTTGGTTAAAACTTTGACTTCTATACTCCATGAAATTAGTGGAATATCCTTGATATTCGCGCTTCATCCAAAGATCCTTTCATGGAAATATTCTTCTCAAAGATTCTTGAATTTTACTCTACAAAGCAAGATCATGTCGACATTTGGATGTTATTGGTTCCTAGATAAATTAATTCTTGAACTTGTTTTATTGAATATCATTGTCATCATCCTCATGTTTATATTATGTTGAAAGTCATCTGTATTCAGAAGTGTATAAATGGACTTGGTATGATTATGAACTGAGACTATTCGGTGTAATCACGACCGTAATGTTACAAATGATGTGGTAAAAATCCTCGGTGGCCCGTGAAGTGCATTGATGGATGATTGTTGGCATGATCATGACCATTAATGAATACACAAATATTCTCGGGCCAGTAGTGCATGAATAATTATGGTCGTGATACTAAAGAATATCCTGGTCAGTAGTGTGGGGGTGATTCGATGATGTGGAATATTTATTAAAGTCGAGTCTCATTTATAATAAAGATGATGAAAACCTTTTAAATCATAAAAGATAGTAGATTTTATTTTCTACTTGACTCTTTTAATGGATTCATTGGTTTTATTGTGTAGTTAAACTTGATGTTCATTATATTTTATCGGTTTAACACATGTTGTAGGCTAATGATAATTTATTCGCATTATCTTAGTCATAATATTTTTCATCGAGCTAGTCGAGCTCACCCTTTCTTTCTTTGCGTTTCTTCGTGAAATGAGAATATAGTGGGACTTAGTCAGGGAACGGAGTAATGGTCCGAGGATAGCATTAGTAGTCCCTCACTATTCGTGAAATAGTGTGATAATAATTATAATGAGGACCTTTTCGAGTTTGTATGATCTCTCAGTAGACAATATTTGTATTCAAACTCATAGTTTATGTCAGATTGCATACAGCGCGCTTATATTAGTAAGTTGTATTTAAATTTCGTACCATGTATCCGACTACCCAAGATGGGTGATGTATACCTAATTTTGGGTCCGCCATACAACAGTATCGAGAGCTAGGATATGATCCCCGGCTAAGATGTGAGAATAGTACTAGGAGGGGAGAGAGGGGAATACCTTCGCTAGTATGACCTACCTAAGTTTATGTCTTTATTTTGTTGGCTCATTCGAATATAGGGATAATATGTTACATGTCAATTAACCTTTTGTTTTGTGGCAAGATTCTGAAAATGACATTTGAGAATGTTGAGAATAAGAATGGAGCACAAAGCGATCGTTGATTCACCACATGTCAACAATCGAGGATAATATGCATCGAAGGCGATAATCCTCATGCAAAAACAACAACACCAACCAAATGATGATTGATCAAATGTTCGGAGGCTTTATGTAATTCATGCAACAAAGAAAGCGAAAGCGACTCTCGCCCAAAACGTAGGTGGAAACACGGAAAACTCTCGGGCGGGCCACCGCTAAAATGTTCAAGGAGCCGGGACCAC
This sequence comes from Panax quinquefolius, assembly GCA_020205615.1. Lineage (NCBI taxonomy): Eukaryota > Viridiplantae > Streptophyta > Magnoliopsida > Apiales > Araliaceae > Panax > Panax quinquefolius. The sequence continues at coordinate 149,092,389 of CM035161.1, forward strand.
CGTGAGTTTAAGGGAGAGCCAAAACCACTTTGGCGGAAGCATGGATAAAGCAGATTACCAAGATATTTGATGTCTTGGGATGCTCAAGAGCAAAGGTTCCCTTTGCCTCCTTTTATGTCAACGCGAGAGGCATATTACATGGTGGGAATCGGAAACGACTCAACCTCATTCAGATCAAGATATCTTGGGAGAAGTTCCAAGAGTTATTCAACGACAAATACTTTCCCGAAAGTATTCACCACATGAAGGAGGTGGAGTTTATCAAGTTGGAATAAAACAATATGACCGTGTCGCAACACGAGGCAAAATTTGCGGAGTTATCACGGTTTCGGCCCCACTGGTGGATAATGAAGAGAGAATGGCGCTAATGTTTTAAGAGGTTTGAAGCGAGATACGCCAACATCTTATTTCTCATAAACCGTGTTTGTATTCGGGATGTTGTAAATAGGGCTCGATTAGTGGAGCGTGATAACGAGTCAACGAACTAAAAAGAGAGAAAATTTAAGAAAATTATAATACCAAATGGAGAGTAGTCATTCAAGCGGTGACAACAAGCGTGGAGGAATCAATGTGCGAGATATGGTAACCACTTGGTGGTAATCAGGCCAAAACAATAAGAATGGACATTTCAAGAAAAAAAGATTCAACAATGATGGAAAGACGTCAAGACCAAAGACTCGTTGTTAAGGAAGGAGAAAGACCACCTATCATATGCTTCAAATGCGGAGGAGAGGGACACATCACCCAAATCAGCGCCATGTCATTCAAAGCATGTTATAATTGTGGAAGAGAAGGTCACTTAGCTCGATTTTTCGTTTTCATCAAGACAAATTCAATTAGGATGGATGCACCAAAGGTCATTCCCGTAAAAGTCAAACCCCAGAAGGCAAGGGGAAGCGTTTGTTGTGACCTCCCGAGAGCAAGGAATTGAATGAGGTCATCACGGGTAAGCTTATCATAAACTCTAATGAAGTCTATACTTTATTTGATACTGGGTTCTACCCATTCTTTTATTTCTCCTACTTGGCGCCATCGATTAAATTTGACTCGGAGAAATTAGACTTTGACTTATCTCGTGGAAACTCCATTGGGAGAAACCTTCATTACATCCACTGCTTATAAGTCTTGTTTGGTTCAAATCGGTACCCTCACATTACCTATCGATCTTATTTCATTAAAAATACTTGCATTTGGCGTGATTCTGTGGATTGATTGGTTAACTACTTATCATGCAAAAATTGATTGTTTTCGTAAGGTTGTTAGCTTTCATATTCCTAACCAACCTATTATGCAAATTCAAGCGATCAAACCATTAAAATCAATCACGGTCATCTCAAGCCATAAAGCTATTCGCTTATTGAAAAACGGATGTCAAGCTTTCTTAGCTCATGTCATGATTTAAACAAAATACATCATTTTGAACGATATTTCTATTGTTAATAAATTTCCGACGATTCTCAAGAACTTTCGCCTACCCCAGAGAGCGTGAAATTGAATTTTGTATCGACCTTGAACCCCAAGACAAAACCTATTTCCAAAGCCCCATATCGAATGGCTCCTATTGAACTTCGTGGAGTTAAAGACCCAACTGCAGGAATTGTTAGACATTGGCTTTATTCATCCTAGTACTTCTTCTTGGGGTGCCCTGCTCTATTCGTGAAGAAGAAAGGTGGGAGTATGCGATTTTGTATTGATTATCTGGAGTTGAATCATGTCACCATCAAAAAAATAGGTATCCATTGCCACGTATTGATGACTGTTTGACCCGGTTGCAAGGAGCCAAATTCTTTTCAAAGATCGATCTTCGATTAGGATATCACCAATTGAAGATTAGAACCACGACATTCCAAAGACGGCCGTAACTCTTGATGACGGGCATTATGAATTCTAGTCATGTCCTTTGGATAAACTAATGCTCCCTTGCTTCATGGATATGATGAACCGAGTATTCAATGAATATTTGGATCACTTTGTGGTCGTCTTTATTGATGACATCCTTATTTATTCCAAAAGCCGTGAAGATCATGAGCAACTTTTGAGGCTGACACTCCAAAAGCTTCGTGAATATAAGCTTTATGCCAAGTTGAAGAAATGCGAGTTCGCTTGAAGAAGTAGCATTCCTTGGGCACGTGGTATCAAGTCATGGAATATCCGTTGACCCAAAGAAAGATCAAGCTATTCAAAGTCGGGAACAACCTAAATCAAATGACCGAAGCACGTAGCTTTCTCGGCTTAATTTGGTTATTATCGGAGATTCGTGGAAGGATTTTCTCGAATCGCTACTCCATCGACTCATTGAATTCGGAAAGATACAAAGTTCGATTGGAGCGAAGAATGTGAGAAGAGTTTTCAAGAACTCAAGAGGAGACTTATTTAAGCACTGCTCTAACAATACCATCCGCCTCGGAGGATTTGTCATCTACAAGTGATGCTTCTAGCAAAGGGTTGGGATGTGTTCTCATGCAACATGGAAAAGTTATAGTTTATGCCTCGCGACAACTCAAAGAATATGAGAGGAATTATCCTACTCATGATCTAGAGTTGGCAATTTGTTGTCTTTGCACTTAAAATTTGGAGGCATTACTTCAGATGGGGAGAAAGTGGAGATCTTTACGGATCATAAAAGCCTCAAATATTTCTTCACTCAAAAGGAACTCAACATGCGACAAAGATGTTGGCTTGAATCATTGAAAGATTATGATCATACCATCCAATACCATCCTCGAAAAGCGAACGTGGTAGCCGACGCATTGAAGTAGTAAGATCATATGCAAGCACGAAAAGCGATATTGTCAACGTTAAAGGCCCATTTTTGTGTGACTCGCAAAGGATGGAGATAGAGTTAAAGACTCTGTGGACGCATGTGATGATAGCGAGTATATGAGTAGAACCGACTTTAATCGATAAAGTTAAAGTCGCCAAACTTAGGACACTGGAGCCGTCGCGTATGAGGAAAGAAAGTGAAAGAAGGTGCTGCTAGCACGGAAGCAAGAATCGATGAAGAAGGAATACTTGAGTCAACTCCAGCACTTTGTGTTCCTAACGACCGATTTAAAGTATAATATCATGATGGAGGCGCACAACACACCATTTTCAATCCATCTCGGGAGTACCAAAATGTATCATGATATTCGCCATACATTTTGGTGGAGCAATATGAAGAGAGATAGATATAGCTGTTTATCTCAAGGTGTTTAACTTGTCAACGAAGTTAAAGCGGAGCATCAAGTACCAAAAGGTCCATTGCAACCACTTGAAATTCCGTAATGGAAGTGGGAGCACATTACCATGGATTTCAAGCACGGCCTTCCTAAGGTTTCTCAAGGCATAGATGCGATTTGGGTCATTGTTGATAGATTGACCAAGTCCGCTTCATTTCTTACCGATACGAGAAACTTATACACTTGAACGCCTTGCTTCAGATGTACATAAACAAGATTGTAAGATCGCATGGTATGCCGCAGTATCCATAGTTTTCGATCGAGACCCAAGATTCACTTCACGATTTTGGGTTAGTTTGCAAAAAGCTATGGGCACAGACTTACGATTTAGCTCTAAGATATCATCCTCGGACGGACGGACAAATGGAGAGGACTATTCAAACTCTTGAAGATCTATTAAGACTCGTGGTCCTTGATTTCAAGGAAGTTGGGACAAGTTCTTTCCATTGGTGGAGTTTTCCTACAACAACAGCTTATCAAGCAAGTATCGCATGGCTCCATTCAAGCGTTGTATGGAAGAAAGTGTCGCTCTCAAAGTATCTTTCGGGATGAGGTGGGTGAAGCAACGTTGTTGGGACCGGAGTTGGTACGTATGACTACTTTAAAAGATTCAAACGATCCGACAACGATAAAAACCTCACAAAATCGATAAAAGAGTTATGCCGATCTTCATCTAAAGGACGTGGAATTCGATATAGGAGATCATGTGTTGTTAAGAGGTTCTCCATGGAAAGGAGTTACAAGATTTGGAAAGAGAGGAAAACTCAATCCTCGATTCATCGGTCCATTTTAATCCTCGATCGAGTAGAACCGTAGCCTATAGACTCGCTTACCGCCGCCAAGTATGTCTCGTTGTTCATAACGTTTTTCACATATCCATGTTACGTAAATATGTGAAAGACCCAAACCACATTATTGAGTTAGAACCGACGAAATAGCGAAAGATTTGACGTATGAAGAGGTTCTGCTCAAATCTTGGATAAGAAGGAACATATTCTACGCCCAAGGTTATACCTCAAGTCAAAGTTTTGTGGAGGAACCACGATGTTGAGGAAATGACTTGGGAGTTAGAATCTAAAATGAAATCAAGGTATCCTTACCTCTTTGACATACAGTGCGTACGCACTCTAATTTCGAGGGCTTAAATTTCATAAGAAGGGAGGTTGTAAGACTCCAACTTTTATAAATAAAGATGAATTTTCTATAAATATTATTTTGAATATTATGGAATAAATTTGATATAATGTTATAGTTGTGGGTAATATTTATAAATTTTGCTAAGTAAGCAAGTTGTTATAAAATATTCGTTTGGTTTGGGAATATTCTTTTTTGTTGGGAATATTCGCACGACGACGACTCAATCATTAGTGGACCCTACAACGGAAGTATTGTCGTAGTTAGAAAATGACAAAATTATCTTTCTATAAAAATAATGGCGGCAGAGGTGTTACCGTTAAAACCGTTGAACTACCCTTAGTAGTAAAAGTACAAAGAATCTGCCGTCAGTTGTAGAAAGTAGCATACGATATTGATTATTGATGTTTACGTGAGAAGTCACCTACCTATGCTCAATTATTGCTACAAGAATTTCACGCATCATATCTCTTATATTATTGATTCAATTATTGTCACAAAGATCATCGTCAGATAATATGTTATAGTATTAAATCAATAATTGAGACGACAAGTTATAAATGATTAATAATTGTTGAAAGATTAAATATGTGTTGATTAAAAATAAAATGATTTGTGGTAATATTTATTCAATCCTTGATGTATATAAAGAGTCATTATGAGACGTTTGTGGTAAGTTTGATTATTTTATGGGGGCCCATATGTCATCATCTAAGAGTCTCTTCGTCAATAGTAATTACCTTCATCAATAGTAATTACCTTTATGAATAGTAATTACCTTCGTCAATAGTAATTACCTTTAACAGACGTCGAACCACTTGTCGTTTCACATTACAGGCGTCGAACCACTTGTCGTTTCACATTACAAAAGCGCCAAACCACTTGTCGCTTTCACATTACAAAAGGCCGAACCACTTGTCGTTTCACATTACATGTACGCCAAACCACTTTTCTTTTCACATCACTAGTCGTCAAGCCACTTGCCTTTTCACATGGCGCAAGTTAAGCTAGAAATCTTCTATAAATAGAGGCCTAGTGCTTCATTATTTTCACTTAATTCATTCAAGCTATAGAGAGAGAAAGTATAGAGAGAATAAGAGAGAAAGAAGAAGAGTATTTTGTTACTACACTATCGCAAAGATTCAATCTCCTACCAAAAGTAGGGTGTTATTCTTTCTTATTCATGAAAAGAACTGTTGTTATTCCATTGCTTATTATTCGTTGGAATAACTTTTTGTACGCTGGTTTACCCTATACTTGGTGACATTCTTCTATTATCTCGTTGGAACATCTCTTTCTCGTGTGTTTTACACCGGACTGGTTAAATCTTTTATTATTATTATTCTATTGGAACATCCTGTCTGTGTGTTTTACAGGACCGGTTCCGCTCTTTATTATTATTCATTGGAACATCCTGTCATGTGTGTTTTACGTGGGAATTGGTTCCATTCTTTATTATCTCGTTTGAATATCCATGCATGCGTTTTACGCTGCAGGACTGGTTCCGTTATTTATTATTCTGTTGGAATAACTGCGTATGGTCTCTATCGCATGCATGGTGATTTCTTTTGTTATTCCATTCTTTATTATACCAGTTTGGTTAAAACTTTGACTTCTATATTCCATGAAATTAGTGGAATATCCTTGATATTTTGCGCTTCATCCAAAGATCCTTTCATGGAAATATTCTTCTCGAAGATTCTTGAATTTTACTCTACAAAGCAAAGATCATGTCGATATTTGGATGTTATTGGTTCCTAGATAAATTAATTCTTGAACTTGTTTTATTGAATATCATCATCATCATCCTCATGTTTATATTATGTTGAAAGTCATACGTATTCTGTAGTGCATAAATGGACTTGGTATGATTATGATGACGAGACTATTCTGGTAATCACGACCGTAATGTTACAAATGATGTGGTAAAATCCTCAATGGGCCTGTAGTGCATTGATGGGGACGATTGTTGGCATGATCATGACCATTAATGAATACACAAATATTCTCGCCCAGTAGTGCATGAATAATTGTGGTCGTGATACTAAAGAATATCCTGGCCAGTAGAGTGCAAGGGGGTGATTCGATGATGTGGAATATTTATTAAAGCCGAGTCTCATTTATAATAAATGATGAAAACCTTTTAAATCATAAAAGATAGTAGATTTTATTTTCTACTTGACTCTTTTAATGGATTCATTGGTTCATTTGTAGTTAAACTTGATGTTCATTATATTTTATCGTTTAACAATTGCACAGAGGCTAATAATAATTTATTTCGCATTATCTTAGTCATAATATTTCATCGAGCTAGTTGAGCTCACCATTTCTTTCACCGTTCTCTTCGTGAAATGAGAATATAGCCGGGAGGAGCCTCGGGGAGCGAGAGTAATGGTCGAGAGGATAGCATTAGTAGTCCTCACTATTCTGTGAAATAGTGTAATAATAATTGTAATGAGGACTCCTTTTGAGTTTGTATGATCTCTAGTAGACAATATTTGTATTCAAACTCATAGTTTATGTCGTATTGTACACGACAGTTATATTAGTAACTTATATTTAAATTCTGTACCATGTATCTTGACTACCCAAGATGGGTGATGTATACCTAATTTTGGGGGAGTCACATATACCTATTTTGGGGGCGTCACACTATGTAAATGTGGAATTCCTTCTATTTAAATTAGAGTATATGACATTTGGTATTCAATTTCATTTGAGATATTTTGAGATTTATTAGAGGTTTGTATTTATTATGTTTGTGCGTGACATCCATTTTACTTTTAGGAAAGGGGGTGTTATATATATATGGTCTGGTTCCTATATGGACTCCCGCATTTTCTTAAAATGCGGATTATTATTTTTTTTTGTTTTTTTTTAAATAAAAAACAACTAAAAAAAAGTTTAATATTTTATGGAACTAGAATTTTTACATAATACAATGTTTTGGGTGTGATTTGGATACATATAACAAAACAGGTCTATATCCAAATCACACCCAAAATACTGTATTATGTAAAAATTTCAGTTCCATAAAATATTAAACTTTTTTTTAGTTGTTTTAAAAAATAAAAAAATAAATTCCGTAAATTAAGCCAGTCCGAGAGTCCGGACTGGATCCTCGTCCTATATATATATATTACCAAAGTTCTATTTGAGACCCGACTAGCCTAGTGCAGTCACTACGGGGGTGTTTGGCAGTGACTTATAAGTTGGTCAAATTAATTTATAAGTCATTTGTCACTGTTTGAGTGTTTCAGAACTACTTATTTTTTAACTTATAAGTTAATTTTGAAGTAAAAAAAAATAAGTAACTATTTATGACTTATTTTAAAATGACTTATAAGTCATTTTTAAAACAAGTTAGTTTGACCAAATGTAATGTCTATTTTGACCCTCTTTTTGTTAATGTCCTTTTTAGTAATTTTTACATTATTTTAACTTATAAGTCATTCCGAGCCGAGTAACTTCATAACTTGTTTTAACTTAATTTTTGACTTATAAATCAAATTGATGTCAAACACTTTAATTTATAAACCATAACTTAAAAAAATATATAATTCAACTTATAAGGCATTTAAAATAAAGGGTTAAATTCTTGAGCAGGCCCTACTTCTCTCTTGTTACTTTCCCACTCATTCCGAGGTCTTGCCTAATATTTATACAATATACTCATCCCGTTGTAAAATTGTATATACATTTTTTATGAGTAAAGTTCAAATCACCACATGGGGTTTAGGGTCTTTTCCACTTAACCTCACCGTAGTCAGTAAAGCTACATTTAAACTCCCGACTTTTTGAGTTGAAGTAAAAACGTCACCTTTTCTATCCAACTTAACCGTGCGTGTATGTCAGATGCCAAAAGCGCGTGAGAAAGGGATGAAACGGTTAAAAAGACTGATAAATGTCTGAAATACCCCCTTCTTCTTCCTCTTGGCTTTTAAAAGACATTCCTCTCCTCTTATTCTCCCTTCAACCTTTAAACCCACCACCGCCATCAATAAACCCCATATTACTACCCTGCTCAAACACCCAACCATAAACAAAATTTCTAAAGACACCGCCACTAAGAAGAAGAAGAAACAATCCCCACGGTCTCTTCTCTCCTCCGCCGCATCTCCGCCCTCGAGTCCTGCATCCGCCACCATTCTTCTGCTTCTTTCTATCTACGGGTCGCCATGTATGCAGTACCATCAAACCCACTTCAGAGCCTTCTTTGTTAGCGAGATCACGGACCCTCCGTCAGCTAAAAGACCTCGCATACATCAAATCATCTCTTAACACTCTCAAATCCACTCATTCTAACAATACCCACTCTGATTTTTAAGTTCTCTCTCATAAAGCTATGGGCTTGTTTCACGATCTGATTTTGGTTTGTTTGCAGGGGTGGTGATCCGAAAAGTAAAGAAAATAAAGGGTTCATTTTGTTGTGGAGGCTTGATTGAAGAAATATGGGCACTGGGTTTGTTTTGTTATGAAATTGATGGGTTTCATTTACTATAAGTTTATGTGTGTTTGGAGTATTAAGTTGTGGGTGTATCTGAATTAATCAATTTTCAAAACAATTGTCACTGGGAGGTTTGACTTGGGGTTTTGGGTTGTGAATTAGGGGAGTAGTAGGTGATTTTTTAGGTCTTTATGTCTGAAAATCGGTGATATTTTTGTAGTTCTAAATTAGGTTTGCATCAATTTTGATGGATGTTTTGGTTTAGTAACATAAAGTTTTGGTTATTAGGAGTTAGGACTGGATAATACGATTTTGGGCATGAATTATTTCAATTTTTATTTATTTATTATTCTAGTTTGTTGACTTTAGTTAGAAATATTCTTACTTCCCAATTTTCCTTTGTATGAATTTATTTTTCTTTAAGAATGTTTTTGATCTTCATATTTCTTATTCAAAATGAGGAAGAAGATATGGTGGAACTTGAAACCCTAGAACTCATATTAATGGAAAGTCAGTGTGTCAGAAATTAGAAATGGGGTTTTGGTGAAGAGGAATTAGGGGTTCAAGCTAAAGCAAAGAAAAATGTTAGCTTTGCAGGAGAATGGGAATGTATATATGGTCTATAGAAGAAAGCTGATGGGCGATTTTAGTTTCGAGAATGTAATAACTTTGATGAGAGTGATTCATTGATCTTTGAGGAGTCTGGACGGAGAAATTGAAGAAATTAAGAATGGGGATGATGAGGAGGAAGGACACATGAGACGATAATGAATTTCCCAAATTAGCGAGGATGATAGAGACCCTAGAAGGAATATGGTGGTGAAAGTGATAATGAAATGAGTATCATGATCCAATTGAGAAGGAAGATGGAAGCTTTGTATTCTCTCGCTCCACTTGCCTGTGAAGATGGAACCTAGACGATCGATGAACAAGAAGGCGTAAAAGAACAAATTGAAAGGGCAGAACATGGTTTGTGACTTTGTGATCTTAGTTGGTCAGTCTAGAATTTGCATGACCTGATCTTGTGAAGATGGAACCTAGACCTGATATAAAACTGAAATGAAACAAAATCGTATCTCATCTGTTGTTTTCAATATATATATATATATGGAGGGTAATTAAGTCTTTAGTCAACTCAAGTAACGGAGTTAAGACGAAAAGCATTTATTCACTTCAACTCAAAAAGTCGGGAGTTTAAATGTAACTTTACTGACTACATGTGGTTAAGTAGAAAATATCTCAAACCCCAGGTGGTGATCTGAACTTTACTCTATTTTTTATTTATGGTCATCTTAGATTCAGAAATATATATATTTTTTTACTTTAAAATTATAAAATGACATAATATTTAAATTTATTATTATTTTTTATTAATATCCACTATTACATCACACTATTAATTAAATACTTAACTATTATCTAAGGGATATATTTGAAAACAAAAAAAAAAATTATCAAATTTTAGAAGCGGAATATTACGGATATATATATATATATATATATATATATATATATATATATATATAAACCTTCCATAGCTTCTTTATGAGAAGCATCTTGACAATCCTTTTTAGGCAGTTGATAAACTTATTGGAAAAAGGTGAGATTGAAACATAAATATATAAGTTAAGACAATAAGCAGAAGCTTATGCGAACTTGGAATAAAAACAAGATCAATATATATCAAGATTAATACATAATAATTTATAAAACAATAGCATAGGCATAATTTATATCCTTATTTTATATCCTATTTTATATAACAATAGCATATATTTGTTATATAAAGAATTATAAAATATTTTTATATCCTATAAATTATGCATAATGCTATTGTTTTATAAATTATTATGTATTAATCTTGATATATGTTGGATCTTGTTTTTATTTCAAGCCGCATAAGCTTGTGCCGGTTGGTTGTTATTTTTTTATTTTTATTTTTATTAACAACCGTAAGAGCTTGTAGCGGTCGGGAGTATTTTATATTTTTTTAAGTTTATGCAATGTGCTGAATCATGACTATTAATGGGGAAATGCATAAAAATAAAATAAAAAGGCACAGCCGGTACAAGCTGTACCGGTTGGACATTATTTAATATTAAAAATTCGTTTTATTTAAACAAACAAACTGACAACATGTTGACTATGTGGGGTCTTCATATTAAAATAAAAGTCAGTACAAGTTGTGCTTAGAACTTTGGTATATTTATGTTTCAATCTCGGTCTTCCAATAAGTTTATCAATGGTCAAAAAGGGTTGTCGACGCTACCTGGCCAAGAATTCTTTATGGAAGCATTATATATATATATATATATATATATATATATATATATATATATATATATATATGTGTGTGTGTGTGTGTGTGTGTGTGTGTGTGTGTGTGTGTGTGTGTGTGTTATATAAGTTGGCAATGAGCTTATTCTCAAATTGGTTAGCCCGCATTTTATTATTTTATTTTATTTGTATGTTGAGATAAAAAGCAACAGCAGTCAGTAGCATCTGAGAGCCTGAGACTATATAAAAAAACAAAAAGAATATGGCTAGATTAAGTAAGGCCCATAAGTGAAACACAGCCCATAAGTGAGGTTGCCTGATCCAAAAGTAACAGAGTAATTGAGCTACAAGGCTTATCCAGAAGCCCAGTCCAGCTAATAGAAAAATCTCAACTGAAAAACAAACAAGAGGAGGGAAAACAACGGCTGCTTATCTTCTTCATCTACACTACACACCCCTCTGCCACTGCAATACATACATACATACACTCCTTATCTTAATTCAAACTAAACTGCCGATGGCTCAATTTTCAGAATTACCCGAGATTAAAATTGGAGCTCAAGGCCTCAGAAAACGGATTCTGCACAAGGGGATTTCATGGAAAACCCCATCTCCAGGAGACCAAGTCCAAGGTTCTTAATTTATTAAATCTTCTCCTTTTTACCCCAATTCAATTTCGACTATATAATTTTCTTCTACAGTTCATTACAGTGTGTGTCTGGAGAGTGGGGCCTACTTCGATTCCAGCCGTGATAAAGGAACACCTTTCAGGTTCAAGTTAGGCCAATGTATGGTACTATCATTTTTACCCTTAAATTTATGTATGTGGCCAACTTCCACTACTTCCTTTCTGTTTCTAATTTGTTTGCTTGTTTACTACTACCACCTCCACGTATTCAAAAATTTACAACTTCAAGGATAGATATGTTTGCCCGGCGAAGCCATGATTTAATCTTGGGGGCCAAGAACAACATAGTATATATTCATCACTAAACTAAAAAGTAATGTTCCACCATTACAAAACATATTTTTACTAAAACAAAGCAAACATAATGTAGTAATAGCTAGAATTTGCTTTGACAAAGATAACAAAACATATTTTTCCCATTAAGTAAATATTTTTGTTGTGCATGTTGAAATAAATGCGATTATGAGGTTCTGTTACCATTTTGTTTTACAGGTGAAGTTATCAAAGGTTGGGACCAGGGAATTGGTACCATGAAGAAGGGTGAAAGAGCTATTTTCACAATTCCACCAGAATTGGCCTACGAAGAGATTGGTTCTCCACCTTTGATTCCTCCAAACTCCACACTTGTTTTTGACATCGAGATGCTATCTTGGAACACCATTAGGGACATAACTGGGGATGGAGGAATACTCAAGAAGATGATAGAGGAGGGTGAGGGATGGGATACTCCTAAGGAAGATGATGAAGTTTTTGGTACATTATTAAATTTCTGAGTTTAAGTACTTGAAGCCTTTTTATTTATGCTCAGTTATTAATTTATGTTAGTATAATTTTTTGAACTGGAATTAACTTGCCAGACCATCTATAAGACTTGATAGAATATTCCAAAATGACAATGAAGACACTTACCAATTCATTGATGATATATGTTGTGTTATTTTCATTTAGTTTTAATGCAAAGGAAACATGATAATAAGATTAGTTACAATTTTGTTTTTTTCAGTCAATTACGATGCAAGGCTCGAAAACGGAACAATTGTCTCCAAATCGGATGAGGGAGTGGAATTTTGTATATCTAATGGTAAGTTACATTTGTTCAATGATCTCCGCAAGTAACCCCTTCTTATATGCAATGTCCTAGGAAGGTTTAACCTGTGTAAAAACATGATGCAAATAGGTTATCTCTGTCCTGCCATAAGCATTGCAGTGAAGACAATGAGAAAGGGTGAGAAAGCAGAGCTATCAGTTAAGTTGTCTTGTAAGTTGACACTATGTTCCTTCTTTTAGCATAGCATTAATTTTCCTCTTCCAATTAATACTAATCAGGATCAATCTTAACTCGTTCACATTAGATGGATTCAGACAAACTGGAAATGGGAGTACTAGAATTGATGGTGAAATACCATGCAACTCAAATTTAATCATCCAACTTGAGCTGATTTCATGGAAAAGTGTGACTGATATCATGGGAGATAAGAAGGTCCTTAAGAAAATAGTGAAAGCTGGTGAAGGGTTTGACCGTCCCAATGAAGGATCCCGAACAAAAGGTAACTTTTACTTTGTTTCTGTTTTTAATCTCAAACGTGTTGGTTCTAAATTTTCAGAGAAGTTTGAAGTATATGGTTACATCATACATTGAAATGTACTTGAAACCTAAGCTGGAACTCTGCTTTTGAAGTGATCTACATTGGTAAACTTGAGGATGGAACTGTTTTTGAAAGGAATGGTTCTGATGAAGAACCATTTGAGTATACGTGTTCTGAAGGTACTTCATAAGTCATAACCCACAGATTGCATTTCATTCTCAAAAAGAACTAACCTTTATTTGATCTTCATACTTGTTTCGGCTCTTTCCTTGACAGAACAAATCAATGAGGGTTTGGACAGGGCGATAATGACCATGAGGAAAGGAGAACACGCAATTGTGACCGTTAGTTCCAACTTCTCGTATGGCTATCAAGACATGGGATTGGTTTCTGCAGACTCAGGCCGTCTTTATGAAGTTGAGTTGATCGACTTTGCTAAGGTTCGTGATTAAAGTTTTCTGTGAGTTAAACTCTTTAATCAAATTCTTTGAGAAAAGAACTAGTTAATGAATTTTGAAAACTCAGTTTTGTACTAATATTTTCTTTCCAGTTTAATGCTTAGGGGTATGATTCATAACAAAAGGCTTCTATGTTAGCGTCACTTTCTTGCTCAAACTCGCAGAATATAAGACTGAGCAAATAGCAATTTGGGAGCAAAAGAAATTTTCGGTTTTGTGTTTCATCATCTTAGTGATGGATACTGATAGTTGGTTCTATCAACTTCATATCATACCATATGATTTTGAATCTGGCTTCAAAGGCTCAATGAGGTGATAAAACGATGTTTTTTCTTAGTCCAGTTCTTATTCATGCTCCCAAAAAGCAAGGAAAATAAAATGAAAGACTAGAGTAATACATAAATATTAGAAGTCCTAAGATGATGAAACACAAAACACAGAAGCTAAACAAATTCTTTGTTCCTTCTCACTAAGACTTTGAAAATAATTGGAAACTAAAAGTTGTACGTTAAGAATTTTTCTCAATTGTACTAGACTCCTTGCTGCTTAATCACATTCTCTAATATAAATATATTGAATCACCTTGTATGGTTTTCTGTAATGAGTCCAGGAGAAACCATTTTGGAAGATGGACACACATGAAAAGTTAGAAGCTTGTAAAAGGAAGAAAGAAGAAGGAAACGTACTGTTTAAAGCAGGGAAATTTAGGCGTGCCTCCAGAAAGTACGAGAAGGTGTGTCATCTACAAATTAACAGAAAACTTACCTGCATCTAACAAAGCACATGTAATGTCGAAGAAGAAACCATTATTCATATTCTTTCTTTCATGCAGGCCTCAAAATATATTGAATATGACCATTCTCTCGGTGCTGATGAGAAATGTCAGGCAAATGCATTGCGGTTATCATGCAATTTGAACAATGCAGCTTGTAAACTTAAACTGGAGGAGTATGTTGAAGCTTCAAGGCTATGTACAAAGGTTTCTTCCTATTCTTTACATAAAATACAGTTGAAATAGGCAAAGCCTTGTTATATTCAACTCCTTTTCGCCCAGAAAAAAAGAGTCGTACTTTCTTTGTATTTAACCAAGAAAATGGCACGCAATACATTTTTTCACAATCCTAGCTAGCTGGTGTTCTTAATTACTACTAAAAGAGAATAAAAAGTTGCCATTCTTTTTTATAAGCAAGAAAAACTAACATGCAGCAATTGATTTCTCGACACTGCGCGCAACAGGTTTTAGAGGTTGAACAATTTAATGTCAAAGCTTTGTTTAGAAGGTCCCAAGCATATTTGAAAACATCCGAATTAGAAAAGGCCGATGCTGACATCAAAAGAGCTCTTGCAATTGATCCAAACAACAGGTATGTGTATGTTCCATCCATATGCTTCTGCTTCTGCTTCTACAAAAACATAGTATAATACTGCAGTGATTTTATTATTTATTATTAATTACTATGATCTCAAAAAAAATTATTGCACTGGCAGAGATGTAAAGGTTGTGTGCAAGGAGCTGAAAGATAAGCAGAAGAGATATGTTGAATATGAAGCTTCAGTTTTTAGTACAATGGTTGCTAGGATGGCTTAACTATTTGTTAAAATGGAGAAAGTGAAGGAGTCTACTGCAGTTATTTTGTTAGAATAATGTCCTAGTCTTTAGGGATATCTCCTAGTTTTTAGAGATATCAACTAGTATTTGAATTGTTCCAAGTTGATGTAACCATTTGGCTTTATTTCTGCTAAGTGGACTGTTTTTCTTGTTTCCGTTAAAAGATCATGTATTGAGGGCTATTTAAGCCAAAGTCTCTGTTAATAAAATTATTCACTTTTCAATCCAGCTTGTTGTGTTCTGTTCTTAGTTTCAGATCAAAGTTCCCAACAATCTGGTATCAGAGCTCCCACTGGGCCTGACAAATCAAAGCAGCAGTCTTTGAAGTTTTTGCAACAGCATGACTACGGAAGGGAGTTTTACACAGCCAGCCATTCCTCGTTTTGATGGTCATTATGACCATTGGAGCATGCTGATGGAAAACTTTCTACGTTCTAAGGAATTCTAGGGGCTGGTGGAGCTAGGCTATATTGAGCCAGTAAGTGATTCGATGCAGACAGATGCACAGCGAAAGAAGAATGATGAGATGAAGCTGAAGGATCTGAAAGTGAAGAACTATCTCTTTCAAGCAAACGACCGGACCGTTCTTGACACCATTCTCAAGAAAGATACTGCCAAAGATATATGGGACGCCATGAAAAGAAAATTTAAAGGAAATGCAAGGGTCAAGAGGTCTCATCTTTAAGCTCTCCGCAGAGACTTTGAGATTCTTGAGATGAGGTCCACTGAAGGAGTGACAGAGTACATCTCTAGGGTCATGACAGTGGCCAATAAGAGAAGATATACAGGATGTTAAAGTGGTGGAGAAAATTCTTCGCTCTTTAACTGAGAAGTTCAACTATGTTGTATGTTCTATTGAGGAGTCCAAGGACATTGATGCTCTTACTGTTGATGAGTTACAAAGCTCATTAATAGTGCATGAACAGAAGTTTCAAAAACGTAATGGTGAGGAACAGGTTTTGAAAGTAAATTTGAAGAAGGAAATGATCGTGATCGTGGTCGTGGTCGTGGTACCTACAGAGGAAGAGGAAGAGAGAGAGGTCAAGCAGACTTCAATAAGGCAACTGTGGAGTGTTATCGATGCCATCAACTTGGACATTTTCGGTATGAATGTCCTTCTGGGAATAAAGAAGCAAATTATGCAAAGCTTAATGAGGAAGAAGAAATGCTTTTGATGTCTTATGTGGAATTATACAAGGCCAAAAGAGAAGATGCATGGTTCCTTGATTCAGGGTGTTCTGATCACATGTGCGGGGATCGAACTATGTTCAATGAACTCGATGAAACATTTCGACATTCGGTAAAATTGGGGAACAACACTAAGATGGATGTGATGGGAAAGGGAAGTGTGAAGTTGCTGCTGACTGGAGTGAATCATGTTATTGCTGAGGTATATTATATTCCAGAATTGAGAAATAATCTCTTGAGCATAGGGCAGTTGCAAGAAAGAGGCTTGGCTATTTTGATCAAGGGAGGGGTATGTAAGATATTTCATCCACAGAAGGGTTTGATAATTCAAACCGACATGAGCGCCAATCGGATGTTTATCTTGCTGCCTCAGTCTCATGCTCCCTCTCAAGTACAATCTGATCAGTGCTTTCACACAAGAAATCAAAACCTGTTTCATCTTTGGCATCGAAGGTATGGGCATTTGAGTTACAAGGGTTTAAGAACCTTGCTATACAAGAACATGGTATGTGGACTTCCTCAACTCTCTGTCTCAAATGTGACATGCACTGATTACATTAATGGGAAGCAACACCGTGACCCTATTCCAAAGAAGAGTACTTGGAGAGCAACTCAGAAGTTGGAACTTATTCATGCAGATATTTGTGGACCGATCACTCCTACATCTAATAGCAACAAGAGGTACATCTTGTTATTTATTGATGATTATAGTAGAAAAACATGGGTGTATTTTTTGGTAGAGAAGTCGGAGGCCTTTTATTTCTTTAAATGCTTTAAGACTATGGTTGAAAAAGAAACATGGTTATTTGTTAAGTGTCTTCGCACTGATAGAGGAGGAGAATTCAATTCAAAAGAGTTCAATGTTTTTTGCACACAAAGTGGGATCAAAAGGCAGTTGACCACTGCTTATACTCCACAATGAAGCGGTGTGGTGAAGAAAAAATAGAACTGTGATGAACATGGTCCGTTCTATGTTATCTGACAAGGACATTCCCAAGACTTTTTGGCCGGAGGCAGTGAACTGGACTAGTTATGTCCTAAACAGGTGTCCTACATTGGCAGTTAAGGATGTTACACCAGAGGAGGCTTGGAGTGGAGTGAAACCCTAAGTAGATCATTTTCGGGTCTTTGGTTGCATAGCACACGTTCATGTTCCAGAAGAAAGGAGGACTAAACTTGATAATAGAAGCATTACTAGTGTGCTATTGGGAGTTAGTGAAGAATCAAAAGGTTACAGGTTATTCGATCCTATTGCTAAGAGAATTGTTGTAAGTAGAGATGTAATTTTTGAAGAAGAAAAGCAATGGAATTGGGATGTGAGTTATGAAAAAAAAATAGTAGTAGATTTAGAATGGGGAGATGGTGATGGTGATAGTGAGAATGAAGAAGGGGTGAGCGAAAATGGGAATACTAATGGGGAAGTAGGAGAAACTCATGACAAGGGAATTAGAGAAGAGGAAGGTGGTTCTAGTGAGGGTGAAGTGAGAGTAAGGGAGTTGAGGCAATCTCGTGAGAGGCAACCTCCTACATGGATGAATGATTATGTTAGTGGTGAAGGTCTATTTGACGATGAAGTTCATATGGCATTAATGGAGTCTGCTGATCCTTTTTATTTTGAGGAAGCTGTGAAGAGTGCAAATTGGAGATTGGCCATGGACAGTGAAATCAAATCCATTGAAAAGAACCAAACATGGACACTCACTGAGTTACCAGCTGGGGCCAAAGGAATAGGTGTGAAATGGGTTTACAAAACCAAATACAATGAGCATGGAAAGATTGATAAGTACAAGGCTCGTTTGGTTGCTAAAGGATACTCTTAGAAGTATGGAGTAAACTATACAGAAGTTTTTGCACCAGTGGCAAGGATGGATACAGTAAGAATGATTATTACTCTAGCTGCACAAAAGAATTGGACGATTTTTCAACTGGATGTCAAGTCGGCTTTTCTTCATGGTGAGCTGAGTGAAGATGTTTATGTGGAGCAACCAAGAGGATATGAAAAAAGGGGCAGCGAGCATCTAGTTTACAAGTTACACAAAGCCTTGTATGGATTAAAACAAGCTCCAAGAGCTCGGTTTAGTCAAATCGAAGCACATTTCATTGGTGAAGGGTTTCAGAGATGCGATAGCGAGCAAACATTATTCACAAAGAGAAGTGTTAACGCCAAGATCTTTCGTCACGTCCCAATCACCTAAAAGCGTCCACGATCCTCGCAGCGTAAACACAATAAACACCACAAGCTTGTGACGGTGACGGTTCGTGGGGATAGCTTCGAGCGTGAGAATCGGTATGTGAATTCACAAGGTTTATCGAAAAGCGGAGGCTATATTGCCTAATGTATTGATATCGAGAGATAATAATAATTCTACTGTGTATATCGATTCTAAATGAAGAAGTGTATGAGAGCGTACCTCTTGGTGGAGACTTCTTGCCAAGTTATACCCTCTCTTTTTCAATTATCTTTGCCACCCACTACTACGACACATTCCCTTTACCCGATGGGTCCTCCCGCCCATTGCATGTAGTTTATCCACTGCCTTTGATCATCATTACTTACCGTAAACCCGATTATGATCCCATCCACATTAATGCATGGCGGGTTCTTTAGTCAACCGTACCATGCGTTTTTTCATCATTCTGGTCAAAGATTGTAGATATTTAAAATGTAAAAGGATTGATCCATTGGCAAGGCCGGTCTTATAAGTTTGAAATGAAAATAATATGATGATTGGGCTTAATGATTTTCATAATTCAATAATAAAGGCCCAATAGAATAAAAAGAATAAGCCCAACATTTCTACCCAAAGAGATAAAATATCACGACCCAACATTGCCCCTAGTTTTTTTGTTGAGCAGAATGTTTAATAGAAAACTATAAACAATCCATGATATTTTCTTGAGAATCGATAAATAACAAGATGTAATTAAAAGCGTACCCATTTATCGCTCACGAAATGAAATGAAAGGAATTTAAGGGCCCAATTCGGAAAGACTCTATCCATTAAATACTCGGACAAAACCGGACCTTTCTTTTCAAATTCCAAATTATTACTAGCATTTAATGCACCCGTCTTGAACACCGTGTGGCAAATCGATATAAAGGATAACTTTACCAAATTTGTGCTTTTACTGTTCATTTGAAATTCGGCGCCTTCTAAATTTTCGATCTCTCTCTCAGTAAATCGTCACAAATGGCTTCCCACAACCACGAGCGAGTTCCCCATACTTGTAACACCCATCAACGTGGTTCCTCCAAACCCTAATCTTCGTGAGGGGACTTAATCACGAATCCCAAACAGAGAACCCAAAAACCCCTCAAGAATACTACAGAGAGTGCGGAGAGATTCTCGCGTGCCAACACTCCTTACATAATGGCGAAATTTGAATTAAAGAGGGTTGAACTCGGTTCCACATTCCAGGATACCCGTCTTTGTCGGGGTACCCCTGATTACGGTGAGAAGATGTATCAGCGGCACTGAAGGATGGAATGGTAGTCGATGACTTTTCTTGGAGAAGGGGTTCGTTTCCCCCTTCGCGTCTTTATAGTGACCCTCTTTGGGGTTTTTGGGTGTAGAATTTTCTGGTGGTGCCAAACTCCTACATCCACATTCGGCGCCTTCGTGTTATACGCCATGAATTAGGCGTCGAGCCCTCACTGGACTTCTTCTTCACTTGTCTACAAGATAGTACAATCCGAGGAGAAGGGGTTGAGGCCCTCGTGAAACATTCTCCAAGTCGGAGAAAAATTTGATAGGCGTTCGTTGGTGAACACCCCTTGAGCAATAGGGGATGGCACGAGAAGTGGTTTTTCGTCAAAGGCCCGAGAGATCTCTTCTTTCTGAAGGCGGGCAAGCTGATGAAAAAATATCTGCTGACTTCGGAGATGTTTCTGAAGAACGGGAAGTGGAAATGATGGAGCTATTTGACAACTTCCCGAAGGAAGAGTGGAAATATGGACTTCTCTCGAAGCGAAGCATGGTTATATGACCCGTAAGTGTAAGTACCAAACTTATTTCATATATATATATATATTTTTGAAAGTATTCTATAATATATAATTTTAACATAGAATTGTTTGATTTGTGCAGTATCTTTGATCAGACCGAGCTCCTTAGAAATAAAGGAGTTCGAAGATTTTTTATCTGGAAAGTCTTCGGAAGCAATTGAGGCTACACCAACCGAAGCTACCCCCGAAGCAAATCCAACGCCAGAAATTCATACGGATGAATTTCAAACAGAAGAAACAGAGGCCGAAGAGGTTCTCATACCAGAAGAGACCCTTCACCCTCGACAGAAGAGGAGAGCTACCAGAAAACCCAGGTCAGCCCCTTTTGTAACTCCTCCCGAACCCGTACCAGAAACAGAACCAACCTCCAAAACCATTCCTCGATCAGGCGGTTTACTTGATCGTCCTGATCGAAGAAATATACTTAGGATCAAAAAATTAAAAACAAAAACAAAAATAACCCCTTAAGCTGCTTAGAAGAGCTCGGGGTTCCTCGGTCTTGGTTATTCCACCTTCGTGCCCCCTCAGAAATCTGAGATCGAAGAGGGCGGTGACCGGGGACGAAGGAATTCGGCGTTATCCAGAAGAGAAGCGTACCCACGATAGCCATCCAAGTTCGCCTCTGTTTCAACACCCAAAGAACCCACTCCAAACAAAATCCGTGAATTGAAACTATTCATGTAGACCCCTATACCTCCCGAAACGACCCATTCTCTCTCACGAAAGGTCGAGACCCTCTCCCGAACGGCCGGTCCTTGGTCGAGGTTATCATCTGCCGGCCGTGGGATCTCCGACCACATGGCCCGAGTTCAACGCCTTGACTTTCCTTTTGACCTCTTGAGACTTTCGTTTGACTGCGGCGACCACCGGTTCGGTGATCATACGAGACGGAAATCTTCTCGACGAGGAATGAGTTATTTGGCGAGGTAAATAACAATCACTTCTTCCTCTACATCTCTATTTTCCTCGAGCATTTTAGGCGTTTGACTTGAATATTTTAAAAATGCGGGCTAATCGTCTTGTCTTGGACGATTGCGTCAAGAGACACATAAATGGAGAGGCGAGGAAGATTTCATGCGACAAGAGATAAACATCTTTGAAATCGACCTTGGATCGAAAAAATTTGGTCGTGAAGATGCTTTTCATACCATCAACGGTCTTGAGATAGAATTGGATCGGGCTAAGATGGATTTGAAGACATCGATGATGAACTAAAGACCCCATGAGGATGGGTTGGGTGCGTCCAAGCCGACGATGACAAACTCTAACCAACACGAATCTTTGGTTTGGTGAAGAGAACTTACTCTGAAGGCGAAAAATGAGGAGTTTTCTTGATTGATCGAAGCTTAGTCCTCTGACTTGGTGAAGGTAGAGGCGAAGATTCAAGATGAAGCTTAGAAGGCGTAAGGCCAGCGTCACAAGCTCGCCGTAAAATAAAGGACCTTGAGGACGAGGCCATTACATTGAAGAGCTCGGAAGCGATTGGTGAGTATAGGGACTCGGATGAACTTAATGTAGAGATCGTGAAGGTTTATTCGGAGGGTACGAGGACTATCGGGAACGAGGAAAAAAGAAGCTATCATTTGCGCTCGGTTGGACTCGGCACGCTTTCAATTAGATGATGAAGGCGGTGCTGAATATATATCATGTTTTTGGTTTTATGTAAATATTTAACTACTTTAAACTTTTTATGTTTATGTAATTAATTTATAATTGACTTAAATGAAATGAGCATTTTATATATATTGATAAATCTTTAAGCTATCTTGATTATGACTTACATTCCGATCGACTTCTTGTCGATAATTTAGTATCGATAAGATGAACTATTGAATTAGACATAGCATATAACGATTAACTTATGCGATGAAGTGAATTGAATTTTACAGATGAGATTGAAGTTAATCGAACTAAATAAAATGAACTCAACACTTAAACAAAATAAATAACTTATACTCGCCAGTGCAGAAGAGTGAGATCGGTCATCGTGAAGTAAATTTGGACGACACAAAAAGATAAGAACAAGCATAAGGATTAATAGTGACCATTGACTTACCACCACGATAAGATCAATATAGGACCAAAAAGGACTGAGGCTACCATCGAATGGCCGGTGAGTCCTACCATTCCTCCTTACACCATAGTGACCTTCGGACCAATAGTGACCATTGACTTACCACCACGATAAGATCGATATAGGACCAAAAGGACACTGGGCTACCATCGAATGGCGGTGAGTCCTACCATACCTCCTTACACCATAGTGACCTTCGGACCAATAGTGACCATTGACTTACCACCACGATAAGATCGATATAGGACCGAAAAGGACACTGGGGCTACCATCGAATGGCGGTGAGTCCTACCATACCTCCTTACACCATAGTGACCATGGACAAATAGGACCCGTGACCATTGACTTACCACCACTGATAAGATCGATATAGGAATAAAGAAAGGACACAGGGGCTACCATCGAATGGCCGGTGAGTCCTACCATACCTCCTTACACCATAGTGACCATCGAACAAATAGGACCCGGTGATAAATTGTGGAAAAGTGATCTTTATTAATATCCAACAATTGTGTACGGACTTAGATAAACCGACTTAATCTTTATTGAAAATACTTAGAAGCTTCGCCAAAGGCGTACTAAGTATTCTTGATCTCGGAACCATCGAGTGCCTTTAATCGATAAGTACCTGGCTTTGGTACTTCGATCACTTCATATGGTCCTTCCCAATTCGGCATTAGCTTTCCCGTGTTTTGAGGCGTAGAAGCTTCGGCTTCTCTAAGAACGAAGTCTCCTACTTGAATCTACGAAGTTTGACGCCCTTGTTATAATGCTTGGCCACCCTTCGTTGATAAGCAGCCAATTTGATTAAAGCTTCCTCTCTGACTTCGTCTAGCAGGTCCAAGTTAGCCTTCAGTCCTTCATCGTTGTAGATTTCTTTGAATTGACCTACCCGAAGACTTGGAGATCCGATCTCGTCGGGACTAAGGCATCGATTACCATAAAGCCAATCGAAAAGGGCGAATCCCGTAGTAGTCCTTGGTGTAGTTCGGTATGCCCACAGCACGCTCAGCAATTCTTCTGGCCATCTCCCCTTAGCTTCATCCAATCTACGCTTGATTAGATTCGGCGTCATTCTGTTGGTCACCTCGACTTGCCCATTCGATTTGTGGATGAGCCACGAAGTCTTCTTGTCTTTGAATCCCAAATCGTTCAAAAATTCTTCAAATTTTGAACCCTGAATGGCGCCCATTGTCCGATATCAATACCTTAGGGATCAAAGCGAAACACCACAGACTCCTTTATAAACTTTAAGCACTCTGATTACATTATCGCATCAAGTGGTTTTGCCTCTACCCACTTAGTCATATAATCAATATAAGAACTATAATGAAGCTAAACGACTTTTAGCTTTAGGTAATTGGTCCCAATATATCTACCCAGACGGTGAAGGGTATAGGAGATAGAATCGAGTATAACTCTTCCGGTGGGGTGATGATGGAACGGACTATTGAGTTGGCATTTTCACATTTCTTGACGTACTCTGTGGCTTCTTTGAAAATTGTCGACTGATAGTAACCTTGTCGAAGTACTTTATGTCTTTAAAGACTTAGCGACCTATATGATCACCATAAATCCTTCATGAACTTCGAGAAAGCATACCGACGGCGGACGGAACCAAACATTTCAATAATGGTGAAGAAAATGCCAATCGATAGAGATCCCCGTCAATAAGACTAAAATTAGTACTCTTGTACTTGATCTTCTTTCACCGACATTTGATCAGGAAGGAAGGACGCCATCCGCCAAATACTCGATGTAGGGGTCATCCAACAATTTGTTCGATTCGATACACATCATCATTTTCGTCTTTGAACACTCTTCACATCAAAATTTCCAAATACACCGATCCATGAAAAACATCTGCATCCAGTAGTGGCCAATTTCGACAATGCATCGTCGATGTAGAGAATTGTCGTTCGCTCTATACCACAAACTCGTCTGAAGCAAAAAATTGAAGTTGGTTTCTTAATTCCGCCGGATATTTGATCATTCGGGTCCCACGAGCTTCATAATCTCCCGACAATTTGTTTAATGACCAACCGAGAATCACTATAGATAATCAACTGTTGGACTTGAGACTCTTCATTAATCGGACACCGCTAACACCGCCCGTACATTTTCGGCCTCATTATTCGTTGCTTTAAACCCGAATCGATGGCTTTCTTGGACCTTAAATCCTTCCGGACTTATTAAAATAATTCTGCTCCTTAATGATCGTCCATCGTAGGATCCATCGCATACAACGTCCACGCCTTCCGACCCTTTGAAAACGGCCACTTCTCGATCGGAAGATTGACTTAGGTAACTCAAGATCCGCCGGTGAGCGAGCATTCTACCATAAAAGTCGGCCGGGCTTGGCCTTTGATGGCGATTCGGGGATGATACTCGATGAAAAATTGGGATAACTCCATAGTCCATGCCGCTAGTCTACCCGAGACCTCCGGCTTGCCCATCACCTTCTTGATGGTCGATCCGTGTAGGCGACCGAGTCGACCTTGAAAATATTGCGAAGCTTTTCACCGGCAATTATTAAAGCAAAGGCAAATTTCTCAATGTTAGGATACGGTTTGACATCTCGTGGGGCGTGGGCGACGTAATAGGCCAGGATCTTTGCTTCCCACCGATCTCCGAATCAAAAGCGCCTCCAAGCTGCTAAGGAGGCGGCCGCATGGTACAAATATAAAGTCTCTGCTTGGGGACGAGCTTGACCTAATAAAGGGAGCCAAGACGGATACGTCTTTATACCTTGGAAAGCGTCTTCACACCGGAAGTCCACTTAACGCGTCTTCGCATTCTTGGTCCCTTGATGTGTCAAAGAGCGGAAGACATCTCTCTCGCAGATTTGGCGACAAACCTCCTTAAAAAGCGCAATCCTACCGGTCGAATGAACGTCCTTGAATGACCGAGGAGTCTTCATGTCGAGGATGGCTCGGATCTTTCGGATTGGCCTCGATACCCTTTGGTGACCAGATAACCTTGAAACTTTCCAAAGACTAAGGCCGAAAGTACATTTGGTCGGGTTAAGTCTCGATTGACGATAACGAATAGTTTGAAAGCACTCCTCTAGATCGTCCAAATGTTTACGAATTTGCATACTCTTCACGATCATGTCATCTACATAAACCTCCATGTTCCTCCCCAAATTATCCATCGAATATGAAGTTCATCATCCTTTGGTAGGTAGCTCCAAAGATTAATGAGGCCAAAAGTCATTTTTTGTATGCATACACTTTGAGCGGTGTGTAATGAATCTTTGTTTTTGGAATGTCTTCTTTGCACATGGATATTTGATGATAAACGAAAAAGCATCCATAAAACTTAGTAGTGCATACCGAAGTGGCATCGATTATTTCGATCGATATGGGGCGGAGGATAAAATCCTTCAGACGAGGCCTTGTTAAGGTCGGTGTAGTCGATCTGAAACTCGCCACTTTCCATTATGCTTCCGCACCAATACTACATTTCTTTATCCACACGGGTAATCAATCTCGTAGATGAAGTCGTGACCCGATGAATTTTGCAACCTCTTCATCGATGATCTTTTGACGCTCGAGCAAATATCCTCTCTTGACGATTTAACCGGCTTTTTGAAGGATCTATCTCGGTTTATGCTCAAAGAACCTTCCCGGCTTAACTCGAGGCATGTCTTGTGGTTCCCATGCAAAATATCGACATAGCATCGTAAGAGTTCTATAAGATTGGTCCGAAGAGGTTACGTAAGCCCGAACCAATCCTCACCGCCTTGTCTTGTCGGCTTTCACGACCAACTCAAACTCCTCCTCCGTCCCCCAATGGGATCACCAAATCTGATTCGAAGTCGCTCTCGGTGAAGGGTTCGATTTCAATTGCCATCGTCTTTCTTTGTTCATCGACCCCATTCCGGATGAAAATGCAGAGTTCGATAACATCTCCGGGCGAGTCTAAATCACCCATCACCTCTCCTACTCCGTGTCTTTTGTGGGAATTTGATTTTGAAATGTGGGATGGGTTCTGACTTGAAGAAGCGATCAACGTAGGTCTTCCCAAAATGGCGTTGTGGTAGAATCCACATGCACAACATAAAATTTAAGTTATCTCCACTTCGAGGGTAGTCTTAGAAGATGACGGGGAGTTCAATAGTGCCATTACTTTGGTGGATCGTTCTTGAAACCATATAGAGGAGCCTCTGTCAGACCTCCATTTTGTGCCCATCGAGATGCATTCTTTGATAAGCATGGGCATAAAGAATGTCCACCAAAGATCCGTTATCTATCGACGTCGTTTACATCCACCGAGCCCACTTGCATTTGTGATCACCAATGCCCCTTCATGCGGTTGATGGGCTCCAGAAGGATAATCCGCATCCGTAAATGAAATAACAGTTCACAGGAAAGGCTGTCAATCTTTAGAGTAGCATCTCTGTTATTGACATAACTAAATCAAGATAAGACCTCCTCTTCTTCCCTACTAACTTCCCAGCGGACCCACCGGTTATTACATCAACGACTTGCCTTGGCGGTGGTGTTGGAGCATTTTGAACAAAGCGGCACTTGAGCCGTTTTCGAGCAGTGACGATTGATAACTTTCATTGATCTTGACGGTCTTTTCTCACCACATATTGAATCGCAAGCCACTTTTAATCTTGCTTTCTACAAAATCCTTCAAATTACAACACTCATTAGTGTCGCTGACCCGGTGACTTGATGATAACCACAATATTTGCGAGGGTTGCCATGTCCCGTTTTGTAATTATCACGAGGTGGTTCAAAGAAAATTTGGTTTGGATCCGATCCAAAATTATCGACCTCTCGTATTCATTTGGGTGTAAACCTTATTAACCTTCTAGGGTGAGCAGTGTAATGATTGCGCCTTGTCGCCACGAGTTACTATACTTCTTGAACTACCTTACGCCTTTGGTTGTATCCTCCAACTCTTCTCTACGATCAACATCGACCTTGGGAACCTCTACCTCCTTTAACCGGCTCAAAGAAGGATTTTTCAAACTGCTCATAGCCTCTTCTACAACAATATAGCCCTACGCCTTGTCGAAGGCTTCGCTGAAGCTTTTCGGATGGTGAAACATCAATTTCTTTACCAATTTCTCCGATTTAACTAGATCTAGCCCATTCGGAACAATCCAATGACTTGGAGATCATTAAGATCGGACACTGTCCGACCGCTTCCTAAACCTCTTTACATATTGGCCTAAAGATTCGTTGGTGAAGCTCACGGACTTGTCTTTAAAGAGCTCAGAAGCTTCCCTCTTCTTGGTTGCTTCCAAAACGGGCATGGAACTTATCACAAAGTTCAGTCCACGAGGAGATAGAATCCGATGGTAAAGTCCCCATCCACTGTCTGGCGTCTTTTCTCAAAGTAGTGACAAAAGTGTGA
Source organism: Panax quinquefolius (assembly GCA_020205615.1). Lineage (NCBI taxonomy): Eukaryota > Viridiplantae > Streptophyta > Magnoliopsida > Apiales > Araliaceae > Panax > Panax quinquefolius. The sequence goes on from CM035161.1 coordinate 149,120,450, forward strand.
CATTTAGCAGCATCAGTAAAGTCATAATAATCCATTAGTCGGTCAAACGCCTGACTATGGTCATAAGGATCTCCTGACCCATCATAGCTTTCCATGCGAGGTAACTTTTTGGTAGCATCTGCTTTCTCCCTGAGAATATCAGAGGAAAAAGGGGACGCCTTCTTACCAGAAGTATCCTTCACCTGTTGGACCTCAGCCAATTGTTTTCGGAGTTCTTTCAACTCTCTAACCAGAAAATCAACACCTTCGGGTTGTGATGAGATCTCCTTCTCCTGGGCGACATTAGGTTTGAATGGATCGACCCCTTCCCGCCGATCTCACCGCCTTTCATGCGGGACTTTTCGATTTACTTAGGTCGTAAAATCTCATCCTCATGATGAGAAGCGGTTGTAACAGTATTCTCCCTTGGTTTTCGCATAATTTCTCTCGACACGCTTCTTCGTCTTTCATCGTCGCGATGAATTGATCCCACGATCGTCAATGCCTTCTTTTTGAGGTCAAGGCGTTCGCTTCTCGATCTCCTCCCATTGTGAGAATGATCCCCGGACACATCGTAGAATGTTCCGGCTCCCTTACCCTTCCGACGGGTACCTCCTTATGACTACTCCGTCCTTCGGAATGTATATGGCTAGATGCTTCGTCTCTCAACTCATTCACCCGAAGCATCTGTTCGGCTATATCTTCCCTTTGTTTTAACAGAACCTCCAAAGCTTTATCCGCTTCGTCCGCCATCCTCGCCAACTTGGTAGCTCGGCTCTCTCGACCACTTGGCGATGAGTCTGCTTCGTGAACCGCTACCGTTCTCGATTGGGATCACGCCTTATCGGCGTTGAAAACTAACTTCCGTCTGGCTCCACCGTGGATCTTTGGACGAAGTTCTTCGAATGTGTTTAGAAGTCGTGCTCTCACGAGCACTTTAGAAGGACCCAAGCGATCCTTTACTGAAATACGAGGCAGTGATGAACTAACAGCCATTGCTTGCCCTTCCGGTGTTCCATCTCTACTCCTCATCATCTTTCGAAGCAAATTTAAACAATTGTGATTGAAAAGAGCCCTCCTTCTAGCCTTGATGTTAACGCAAGATCTTTTCGTCACGCCCCAATCACCTAAAACGTCCCGATCCGCAGCGTAAACACAATAAACACACAAGCTCGACGGCGGTTCCGTCGGGGGATAGCTCAGGCGTGAGAATCAGTATGTGAATTCACAAGGTTTATCGAAAAACGGAGGCTATATTGCCTAATGTATTGATATCAAGAGATAATAATAATTCTACGTATATATCGATTCTAAATGAAGAAGTGTATGAGAACGCACCTCTTGGTGGAGACTTCCTTGCCAAGTTATACCCTCCTCGCTCAATTATCGTACACCCACTACTACGACGACATTCCCTTTACCCGATGGGTCCTGCCGATCGCATGTAGTTTATCCACCGCCTTTGATCACAGCATACTACTGGCCGAAATAGATTATGATCCCATCCACATTAATGCATGGCAGTTCTTTAGTCAACCGACATGTTTTTTTCATCATTACAGTCAAAGATTGTAGATATTTAAAATGTCTAAAGGATTGATCCAATTGACCAATCTTGGTCTTATAAGTTTGAAATGAAAATAATATGATGATTGACGCTTTAATGATTTTCATAATTCAATAATAAAGGCCCAATAGAATAAAAAGAATAAGCCCAATATACTCGGCCCAAAGAGATAAAATATCACGACCCAACAAGAAGCAAAGAAGGAAAAATTATCATTGTAAATGTTTATGTTGATGATTTAATTTTCACTGGTAATGATGAAGTTATGATGACTAAATTTAAAAGCTCTATGTTAAGAGAGTTTGATATGTCTGACTTGGGGAAGATGAGTTTTTTTTATTGGAATTGAGGTGCTACAAAAGTCTGATGGTATTTATATACGACAAAAGAAATATGCATTGGAGGTTTTGAGAAGGTTTGGTATGATGGAAAGTAATTCGGTGGGCAGTCCAATAGTTCCATGTTTCAAAATAAGCAGAGACAAAGAGGGAAATTTTGTTGATGAAACATACTACAGGCAGCTGGTGGGAAGTTTAATGTATCTCACTGCCACGAGACCTGACATGATGTTTGTTACTTGTCTCATAAATAGATATATGAAAAAACCAATGGAGATTCATCTACAGACAGCTAAGAGAGCACTTCGATATTTAAAAGGGACTGTGAACTATGGAATCCACTATAAGAAAGGAGGAGATGGTGAGTTGTTGGCATTTATGGATAATGATTATGCTGGAGATATGGAAGACAAGAAGAGTACATCTGGTTACGTGTTTTTAATAAATTCAAGTGTTGTTTCATGGTGTTCAAAAAAATAGCCTATTATGACTCTATCAACCATAAAAGCTGAGTTTGTGGCAGCTGCAGTGTGTGCTTGTCAAGGAGTTTGGATGAAGAGAATTTTAAAGGAGTTGGGACATTCTGATGGAGGCTGTACAACTGTGATGTGTGACAACAGTTCAACCATCAAGCTGTCTAAAAATCCAGTTATGCATGGTCGCAGCAAGCATATTGATGTAAGGTTTCATTTCTTAAGGAATCTTACTAAGGAGGGTACAATTGAATTAGTTCATTATGGGAGTCAGGATCAGGTGGCAGACATAATGACCAAACCTCTGAAGCTTGAAGTTTTTCAGAAGCTTCGAAAGCTATTGGGAGTATGTGAAATTTCTGGTATAAACTAATTACTTTACAGTATTTAGTTTAAGGGAGGGAATGAAGGAGTCTACTGCAGTTATTTTGTTAGAATAATGTCCTAGTCTTTAGGGATATCTCCTAGTTTTTAGAGATATCAACTAGTATTTGAATTGTTCCAAGTTGATGTAACCACTTGGCTTTATTTCTGCTAAGTGGACTGTTTTTCTTGTTTCCGTTAAAAGATCATGTATTGAGGGCTATTTAAGCCAAAGTCTCTGTTAATAAAATTATTCACTTTTCAATCCAGCTTGTTGTGTTCTGTTCTTAGTTTCAGATCAAAGTTCCCAACAGAAAGTATATTTATAATTTTTCAAAACATTGTTATTTTACGGACAACACACGTAATAGATATCTCTCACGTTTTGTGCACTTATATTATAATTAGTAGTAGTAATTTTTAGATAGTTTATAATATTTATTATTAGATTAACTAAAAGTCTATGAATTTATGTCAATTGTGAGTTAGATAATATTTTAAGTTGACTTTAAAAAATCAATAATGGCCTTTTGATTCAAAGAAAATAAAAAATAAAAAAAGGAGTCATATGAGATTGAATTAATTAAAAAGGGGTATGTATATATGGTAATATCAAATAAAAGTCACACAGCCATAAAAATATGGTCAGGGGCAAAATAGAATGGAAAGAAAGTTCTTTGTGCTGTTATTTCATTTACTGAAGATGGGGACCAGTTTTTATTTTTGGCAAACGTAAGGACTGAATATACAGTTAGCCATAACAGTACTCTTCCCCTACAACTTGCTCACCCTTGTTGTCGCTTGCATATTAATGTACCAAACTTTAGGGTCTTTAAATAAAATATGGAAAACTGATATTTTTATATTAAAAATGTTGTTATATATATATAGCGACAACGACGATGAAAACCGTCTGCTATTGAATTTATCAATTTCTTTTATTATGCTTCGTATCATTTCATTTGTTTAATAAAAAGACGCTCAATTTATAATATTAAATTAATTCATACTACTATTAATAAAAATAAACTTTATTATAGAAAAAGATGGCAAACAAGACCCTTCGGTGAACACGGAGTATTGTTCAAAATAAATTTTAAAAACTCCATAAAAAGGTAAATTCAAGACTATACAATTTCTTCGACCAACGCTTTTTTACCTATTTGAAATATATATGTAAAATTTATTATATAAGGGGAGAAAGGGGATGGTGACATTTTTATTCTTGAGGTGAGGTTAAAAATTAGACGGAAAGAATAAAATGAATTTATTTTTATAAATAAATGAATAATATAATTTATTTATTATTTTAAGTCTAATTTTTATATTCGCATATATATATACTTATATTGTAAGCCTATAGGAGTAGGTTGCTTGTTGGGCAAAACAATTTGACATGTGTGAACGGAACGGTGGCTACGTACATTTTCATAGCTAACCTACCCTTCCGGCCTTCCCTTGTCAGTTTCATCCAGTAGTGTTGATGTAATGTTGTTAGATATATCAACAATACATGATGCATGCGACTAATATCACTATTCACTAATTAATTAAAAAGTGGTATAATTTTATGAAACCAAACAAAAGGAAATATCAATACGGATAATTAATTATTTTCCTAACTAAAATATCACTCCCCTCCTCCTCCCCCCCCCCCCTCCCCCTCAATTTTCTTTATCTAAGACATGCAACAACCTCCTACAAGCTATGAGCTTAGAACCACCTTCAATTTTCAGTTAAATATCTATTTATCTTAAATAATTTGTTTATTTTTTACAATATTTTACTCATAATATCCTTTGTCATATTTTTATTCTCTATGCATATTTATTAGGGTTATAAATAATAATCGAAAAATAGAATATTCGTGTTCATTTACGCTCTATTTCTGAGTTTTGAACAGAAAAGAAAAGAATAGAAAACTTAAATTAGAACAGAAAAGAAAAGAATATAAAACTTAAAGTTTTCCTTTGGGTTGTTTCTGAGTTTTTAATGAAAAAGGATAGAAAATTTAAAATTGAGGACATGAGTTGTAATTTAAAATTTATTATATTAAAAGTTGAGGATAATATGAGAATTATAAAAATATTACTTATTCTAATTTCTTTTCCGTCCAAATCATGCCAAATTTGGACGATAAACTTTGGCAGGAAAAGTGGCCAAGTTTTCTATCCATTTCTTTTCTTTTCCGTTTATTAAAAAACTCAAAAACATAAGAATTGGAAAGAAAACTTAAATTTTCCATCCATTTCTTTTCTTTTCTGTTCATTTTAAAACTCAGAAACAGAGCGTTAAAGCGGATATGATTCATATTCGACTTAAATGAATATTATTTGTATTCGATTTGAGATATTCACAAATAAACGAATACATATATATATATATATATATATATATATATATATATATAGCCCTTCCATACAAATAGGGTTCTTTATAGTCTTTATCTAACACACCTTTTTGACCGTTGATAAATTCAATTGATGGTCATGCGATTAACTTTTTTTATTTGATAAGTTTACAGATAAGGTTGTTGTGCCTAATTATTTACTGTGCATTCTATTTCTATTTTATTAAGCTTAATATTAACTTGTCAAGATAGTTATAAAAAGTGAATATTTATTATTAAAATAATCCGGTACTTAGAGAGCTTCAGACCTAAAGCTTAATACTTTTTTTTATTTCCTACTTAGAGAGAGCTTGTCTTGATTTAAATATTTTTTTTTTTATTATTTATTTGGAGAGTTTGACTTTAATAATTTTTTTTTTATTTTCTAGTAGAGCTTTTAATTTAACTTATCTTTTTATTTATTTTTTCTTCTTTTCTCCATTATATGTTATGACTCAAAGAAATTAAAATAAAATAAAATAATAAAAAAGATCTTACTTAAGATATATTTGTCACTACCGAGGAAAAAAAATTCAATATACCAACTAAGAGTCATTTAATGTGATTCGAACTCATGACCTTACGCACCAATACTCATCATATATGACCACCCAAGCACCACAGGCCTAGTCATTTAAGTTTAACCAAGGATATATCCTTATAGAAAAACTTCACCATCCCCAAAATCTATATTCTTGCATTACTATTATATTACGATTTATTATTATTAATAAATTTATATTATTAATTGGATTTTCTAAATAGAAATAAGTTAATATCTATATTTATTATTATCCCTTTAATATGTTTTCTTATCTTTGTAATAATATCAATAAAAGATTATTAATATATTAAAAATAAATATCATTCTTTAATAAAATATAAATAATGATCATTATAAATCTTGTATTATTAGTATTAATAATTTTATTATTAAGCAATGATTATTAGTAATGATTTTATATATTAAGCAATGATTTTATTATTAAGAAATGATTTTATTATTAATAAAACTAGTTCAATTAGTCTAATAAGTAATGATGATAATTTTTCAAGTCATTTCGTGAAATTAATTTACTTATCGAATTTATAAAAAATCAAGTATTATTATAATAATAATAATGTGATTATCAATATTAGAAGTACATTTTATACCAATACTAGTAATCGCATAACATTAAGAGGAATAGTACATATTACATTCTTATTAATTAATATGTACATTAGATAACGTTGGATAAGTTCTATATTTCGGAGGTTTGGAGTAATCTTGCGGATTTCTTGTAGAGCTCTATGCGACGCAGAACTAAAGACGTGACATCTTCCAAGGACCACTTCTTCGTAAATATTACTATTGGCCCTAACGAAACAATCCAACATACTTGCATATAAAAATGCCACAACTGAAGTTGTTGTGTTGTTTGGCCGAATCTTTAAGGTCCGCAGACAAGAGGATTACCATTTGGGCCACTCATCACGATTCGGATTACCATTTCGCAAACAAAATGGTATCAAATGTACCGCATGTATAAAAAGTAGTTGGTTAATAATTTTTAATATTAAAGGACATTATAAAATTAAAATATTTTAAAACTAAACATACCGCAACTTTAACGAAATCGAAAGTACATTTCATGTAACTTAATATACTTTAGTGTCGTTCAGAAATGCGGGTCAATTATGGTAACCATCCAATCTTCAATGCGAATAGAACAAGACAAAATGGCCTTGATTGGTACTACACACCGGCATGAATATGTATTTGCATTCGTGTAAAGGTGGCCAACATCTCGTTAACATACGGATTGCAAAAACTCCATGCAAGATTCACACGTTAGTGCAGGCACATAGTCCCGCCTAAGATGCGTGAAGAATGAATTCATGAAACCAAATTGGGACCACCTTTGTATTCCCGCGACACCGTAGTATTTCTCTGCGTCTCGTAGCAACAACATATAAGCGTCGATGACATGCTCGAATATCCAACTCCTAGGCCCCAAGGATCAGTAATTGCATTGTGTTCTAATTCATATAACCTGGCGCGGATGTGATAAAGGATATAAATCCCTTACGGTGCCACCACGCTTCCAAACATATGTTTATTTACAAATGTCTCCTTCCAATCTTTAAGTCTTTTGGATAAGGACCCTTTTGGTCCATAAGAGATGTGGTCTCCCCGCATGTTGTTTTTGATTGAGACCCAAATGTACATTATTATTATTATATAGCAATAATAATTAAAACCATCACTATTAACATAACTATATATACCTTTTGTGAACTAGATCCTCAAGGCCGAAAAGTCCCATGCAAATGAAGAGTTGGTTGGAATGTAACACTCCTCATAGGTTTGGAAGGTTGGAATGTAATACTCCGTCGTAGCTTGGGTGGTGGGAATGGAGCTCTCCTCGATTACTTGTGGGGTGGGTATGTATTTCTCTGTTACATAAATATAATCGGTTTGTTTCCAAGCCCTTTATTGAGTTGTGTGTATTGGGACTGTGGTCCAAAATTTGTGGGACCTCTGCCGAGGTATTTGTTTACCTCTTACTTCAAGTCGATAGTAGGCGATTGAAAATCCCAATTATTTTTTGCGCAGAACCAACTCTGGAGGCAAGCGGTGAGTAAAATCTTGAAAATTAATCAAGTAACGACTTTTGCACTCTCAACTTGTCAGTATAAGATAAACACAAACAAATATTATTAACAATAAATATGAATAAATGTAATATTAAGTATTTACTCCAATACATGATTTATTAAAGAAGAATATAATTTTATACCATTTGAATAAGGTGTTGTTGGTTGTAAATGGCCCAAGGCTCATAACAATCGTAATGGTCGTCATTCGTCGAGGTCGGTGAATTTTCCAACGTGTAATTTTCCTATACCTGCACCATGTAATCATCTATTGGGACATAATCGAAATTTCGGTTTGTTGTCCTTGAGATGATCCATGTATGCCTCCCACATCGAAATATATTCCCTCTCAAGGCCATGCAATCCTCGACATCAATAAATTTAAATTTTTCTCCCGCTTAAGGTCACCGTGGTTTTTGGTCATTGATGGTACGCTTCGCAGATGAACCCGAATCTGTCTCATCACACTATCCAAGATCTCAAATTCCACAATATCAAAGTGGATCAAGGGACCCCACCAGATCCTAACAACCCGCCTTCAAAATTAAATCCACCGATATCATCATCCCACATTATGTAAGGCCGCCAAACCACATCCCACATGTAGACTTAATATCTAACTCCCCTCAGAAATGACAAATGGTGATGGGGATTCTCACGCTACCTGTGGTAATCTGGGCTCCAAAATAGACCATGCTAAAGCCCTAGGTAACCATAAGGATGATTGTGGCTGGCGGTTTGGCTTTCCAATACTTACACGCTCATAAGCCCAAATTTGTAACAATGTAACACAACCATTAATGTATTTAACTCCTTTCCTAAGTAGCGGTAGATATAAAGATCTCGTACAAATATGCTAACACCACTGGCGCCCCAAGAGTAAGTTACACAATCTTCGCGTTAGCAAGAATAAAAGACATATATCGTGGGTGCACACTATTTCTATTCCTATTAGGGAATAATATCGCCTTCACACAACCACAACATGTATGCCTTTGTGTGTGCGCCCTACAACATCTTTACTTGATTCGGGACATTTATTAAAATGTTCGTGCAACCACACTAATGAAATCAGACCGCTTTTTTTTGAACTAAAATATTCACCACTAATTTATCTCCAAAACAATCCCTAAAATAATTCAAATTGGATGCAATGAGGGACCCGTTAAGGGCTTTCCTACCACCCAGAATCCAAAAATAAAGTGAACATCCTCTAACGTGATTGTTATTTCTCCACGCTTTAAATGAAAAGTATTAGTCTCCTGCCATCTCTCTACTCAAGGCAAGATATCGACTAAGATCGGTTTGGTGTACAACACCTTGATAACTAAATACTCCAAATCCACATTTATTTAAAAGGATTTTTTTGTTTTTGTCAAAGCCCACCGATTATATTTCCGATCAAGATATCGATTGGAGCTTAGTTTTCCCTATCTCTCCCATGATATATGTCATCTCGATACATGATCTTATTGATCATGCAGTAACACTTGGATCAATCGCCCATATTCCCAACTATCCATCTTTTACCTAAAAAATACATCAATTCCATATTAGTATTAAGATGCATGACAAAATAAAGTTGAAAGTAACATGTTGCAAAATGACAAGAATAACAATACACACTAACACGCATTAAAAATCGAACAACACGTATGTAATAATAACATCATGTATATAATGTAATAATATTAACATGCATTAAAAACTAGTAAAAAATGTAAACTATTAAAAAACAAAAACAATAAGAAGAAAAATAAATTAAAACAATAAGTGAACAATCGAGTACACTAGAATAAAATAAAACAATAAATAAAAAATAATAATAAAATAAATACTTATCAACGCATGATATCTTTGTAAAGTTTTTTTTTTTTTTTTTTTACCCCTACTTAAGATAAATTAAACCATTTCAAATTTTTTTAATTTTTTTTTATCTTCTTTTCTCCATCAGATAATGATTACTCAAAGAAATTAAAATAAAAAATAAATAAAAAGTCATGAATGCAGATAAAATATTTGTTTACTTAAGACAAATTTATCCCTATTGTAGTTTTTTTTTTTTTTTTTACCCCTACTTAAGATAAATTTTAAACCTACCAAGCCTTTTTTTTTTTTTTTATCTTCTTTTTCTCCATCAGATAATGATTACTCAAAGAATTAAAATAAAAAAGTCATGACTTAAGATAAATATGACATACTACTTACGTAGTAAGATAAATCATTCCTTACCGACAAATGGAATTAAAAAAAAATTAAGATCCCAAACTATTCATTGCTAAACAGATTCAAATCGCGACCTTAAGCCCCAATCCTCATTATATGACCACCACCCGAGCACCACTTGGGCCTAGTTGCTAATTTCTACCAAGGATATATCTTTATAAGTAAAACTTCACCATCCCCAAAATCTATTAATTGGATTTGTTAAAATAGAAATAAGTTAATATCTATATTTATTATTATCCCTTTAATATTTTTTTCTTATTTTTGTAAAAATATGTCCAATTAGTCTAATTAATATATTAAAATAAATATCATTCTTTAATAAAATATAAAGTGATCATTATAAATTCAGATTATTTTGTTGTTATTATACTAAAATAATAACAACAATGTAAACTATTAAAAATGAACAAATGGAATATCTTACAATAAATAACAATAAATATTATAACAATATCTTACATTAAAATCTTCTTATCTTCGTAATATAATAAATGGAATCCAAATAGGTTCAACTTGTTGAAGTTTTCATGCATTAAAATCTTCCAAATACTCCCTATATACTCTCGTTATTTTTAGTTTGATCTAGCTTGGCAAGTGAACTTTAGTTTGAACAACATGTGTTCTCAATAGACGTTTAAATAAGCTTCACGTGCAAGTCCCAGACATGAATTATTTTAGGACCAAATTCAAACATTAATACTATTATGGGTCACAACTTTTTAGTTTACCGAGCTTGTGTGTTCTTTCCTTTCCGAGGCGATGTAAGGAAAAAGTAGTCAACATGGCGTGAAAAAGTATTTATCAATGCATGCTATGTCGCAAAAGTTTTTTTTTTTTTTTTTTTTCCCATGCAGACAAATTTTAAACCTATTTATAGTTGTTCTTTCCGAGGCGATGTGGCAAAAAAAGTAGTCAATACGGCAGTATATAAGATTTATCAATGCATGCTTTATCTTTAAAAGTTTTTTTTTTTTTTTTTTTTTCCTACCAGACATCTTAAACCTATTTAGTTTTTTTATTTTTTTTTTCTTCTTTTCTCCATCAGATAATGATGACTCAAAGAAATTAAAATAAAAAATATACAAGACGGTCTTACTAAATTAACTGTCCTACCGACAAATTGGAATAAAAAAAATTCGATATCCCAACTAGTAGTTCTTGAATGTAATGATTCGAACTCATGACCTCACGCACCAATCCTCGTCATATACGACCACCCGAAAGCACCACTTAGCCTATTGTTTTAATTTACCTTGATTTGTATATATCTTAAAATAGTCCATTTCCCCCAAATTAAATTTCTTAATATTTTATTATAATTATTCGATTATTATTATTATTATTATATTATTATTACGAATTGAGTATAAAGCCGTTCCATATTGTACTGGCTTATGTACTTTTTTATTAGTTTATTACCATTATTATTATTATTATAAAGCTGATTGGGCTGGTCTTTTTATCTTTAAATATTGTTTAGGAAGCTGCTATTTTCTCAAGTTATCTTCTTCTCCATGAACCCGAATTTGTTCTCTGATATTATTTTCTCTTTTCACCTCTACTCATAATTTGTTTCATCTGGTTGCCCACTTTCACTTCAGAAAATCAAGTTGAAGTTCTGATCGAGCAAAATTCATCACTATTATTCACAAGTAAGTTTTTCAAAATATCATATAATACATCTGAATTTGTCAATGAAGTTGAAAGCAATAAATCTGATATTGTTTCGTACGTTGGTCAATTATTTTGTACGTTGGAAGAGGTTGAATATTTTTATAGATCATATGCTCGCAAAAATGGATTTGAGATTAGAATTGCAACTAGTCATAAACATGCTAATACGAATGATATCGAGATCTCAGCAGAAGATGATGTAAGAAAGTTAGCAGACACCAATTGTTGGCAAGAGTTTACTCGATGATGAAGATAGTAGTAATAAAATAACTAGACAGAGAGACTCGATAGATCTAACAATGTGCAAAGCTAGAATATATGTTGTTCACAATAAGAAAGAGGACAATTCATGATATCTATCGTCAATTAGAGCACAATCATCACTTAGTAGTGACCCCACCAAAGTAGATTTGATCGAGACTCACGTAAATATTACTCTCTGCTGCAAGAAATTTAATCGACACTTTAAATAAGTCCCAGATTGGTCCTAGTAAGATGATGAATGTTTTGAGCACAATGGGAGGTGGGTTGCAAAATGTTCCTTTCATCGCTAATGTTAAGAATGTGATGCGAGATTTAAGGCGTGATTCTCAGCAGATGAAAATGATGCACAAGTCATTGTCAATCATTTGAACAAACTTGATCCCGGAAGTGCCAAAGAATTTTTTTTCCGAAAGTGAAACCCGGTGAAAACAACCGCGATAGCTTGTATTTTGTGGGTTGACGCCTTCGATCAAGGTTTATATATCAACGGTTCGAGACGCGTTGTGACATTTGATAAGACATACCGGACAAATAAGTATGGTATGCCGCTTTGTTCCATTTCACGGGTCAACCACCATTATCGCCTATATTGTTTGGATTTGCTTTATTATTTAGATGAGATGAGAGGACACTTTCGTTTGGGTATTATGTATACGGCTTGAAGCCATGGACTACAAGGCACCTACAACCATCATCACCGATCAAGACAGAGCCGTGAGTAATGCTATTGCTACGGTGATTTCCAACTAGTTATCATTTATCGTGTTCTCGCATATTAGCAATAAATTTCGAAAAAATTGATCATGTTTATTATGAGCACCCATCGCTCAAAAAATGATTTTAACAACCGTGTGTATAACTCATTGTCCATCGAGGAATTCAAGAAAGCGTTGGCATATTCTCGATAAGTTCCTATGAATCAGATACTAATGAATGGCTTGGAAGTTTTTGTATGATGTACTGACGTAAATGGATTCCAAGATATACAAAGAGATATTTTGCCGTGGGAATGACTACCATCGGAAGAAGCGTAAGCATGAATGCCTTTTTTGATGAGTATGTTAATGCATCAACAGTATGCTATGTTTTGTACCGCAGAGTCAAAAGGTCAGAGAAAGACAGCTTTATCGTGGAGAGGAAGGCCGACTACATAACAAAACATCGTAAAAGGATTATGGTAATTTTGGCTCATCTTTAGAAGTTCATGCCGCATAAGTGTACATAAAAGAGATGTTTAGACGTTTCCAACGCCAATTTGTCGATTCCATGAAATACAATGTTCAGAACTTAGTGAGTCAGGTGTCACCGATACTAAGGTTTATGCAACAGTATAATGCAGATGCAAATCGAAAGTGGTGGAAGATATAAAGAAGTTGTCAACAATCGACAATCGGGATCAGAATATGTAATCGCCAAATGTTTTTCACTCGTGAATTATGCAGCACATCTTGAGATATTTCATAGCAAAGAGTATTTCACAAATACTAACCGACGACATACGATCCTTCATCTGTGGACAAGAGACGCGAACAAAAGCAATGGTGAAGACTTACTTTAACTCCACATCTGGCGACTTCGAACAAAATCAAGCAATGCGCTTATAATCATTTGATGGGTGATTACTGGGGAGTTAAGCGAGCAAAAGCGGCTTGCTTCAAATTCCGAGGTTACAAAACTATTCTTAAACCGAATGCACGAGGAAAAGAGTTGGTTGACCAAGATGATCCGGATGAGAATTGTGACGACCCCAAAATAGTCCATTCCATCCAACCCATTCTCGAGTCGCCAAATACATGGTACGTAAACAACTACAACTTTATTATCACAACAATAAAATCGTGAGTTTAAATACAAATATTATCTTCTAGATAATATTTATACTCAAATAAATCCTCATCACATTTATCGATACATTATTTTACAATAATGGTGAGGACTACTAAACAACTCTCTCTGTAACCTTCATTCCATACCCCGACTAAGATTTCGCTACATTCTCGCCTCCCGAGAAGAAAAATGGAACAACAAGGAAAAGGGTGAGCTCAACTAGCCCAAGAAGAATGTTATGACTAAGATAATATACAACAAATTATCGTTAGTCTCCAACAGGAAAAACTCGATGTAATACAATAGACAACAAGTTTCAGATCAATATTCGTTAGCAATGAAATAATAATTCATAAGAGTTACGTAGAATGAAATCTACTATAATCTATGAATTTAATGTCCATCATCAATATTTTATCCCTCAGAACATCAATCAATATTCATCTCAAATCAAATATTCATCTTTTGCACCATGTGCCAAAGATATTCATCAATCCATCATGTTCATCTCAACACTGCTCATCTTTGCACTAAAGGCCAAAGATATTCATCACTTGGTCATGTTCATTTAAACACTGCTCATCTTTGCACTATGTGCCAAAGATATTCTTCGTAAATCATTCATTTGCACTACATGTGCCAAAGATATTCATCATCGGCCATGTTTATTTAAACACCGCCATCTTTGCACTACAAAGCCAAAGATATTCTTCAGAAATCATTCATTCGCACTATGTGCCAAAGATATTCAATAATATCATCATTTAAGACCGAGGATGATGAAAAAAATATTTTAAAGAAACGAATCCAAAGGAAACAAAATGTCAAGGATTAAGGATTCATACTTGGTTTTATCCACGCCCAAAAATACCTCAAAAATAATCATAAGTGAAGTAAAATTCAAGAATGATCAAAACATGGATACAATCAAAGCTAGTATCCGTAATAGATATTTTAGATTTAAAAGAAAAATTTTCATTTTTCTATGAATAAGGCCAGATTCGTGAATAAAGTGTCAGATACGTGAATAAGGCAGACACGTGAATAAGTAACTCTGACACCAAAAGATAGAAATTCCACAAAAAAACATTTTCACGCTTTCATTTAATAAGACTCGTGAATAAGAATCGTGAATAAGAACTCATGAATAGTAACTCGTGAATAAGAACTCATGAATAAGAAACCCCATATGAAAAAAGTTCCAAATTTGATAAAAAGTACCAACCAATATTTCAAAGATAATGATATCAAGAATTAATATCATTTGAGAGAAGAAAATAACATCCCTTACCTCAAAGAATCAAGATTTCTAAGCGAAAGGCTCAAGGATGCTTGAATGAAATTTGTAACCTAACAAAGAACTCTCAAAGTATCTAAATACTCACAAAATACGCTCAATAATATATAGAGAGAAAGAGAGAAAACTTTGTTTTCGTGTGATTTTCAATTCTAACTTAAATTTCTATTTATAGAAAATGTTAGCTTTACCAAGCAGATTTCGACTCACCACCGATGGCTTTACTCGCTACTATTGCCACCCACCACATTTGAAATAAAATTCAGCACATTTTTTTCACCAACCACAAGTGGGGCCCACTCAATTCTAGAATTTTCCACCAAAATCAATTATAACCCTAATTTCGAATCGACACCTCTTAAAATTCATAACAAATCATTCGCTCATTTTAACGGCTCAAAATTTTGTGGACATATACTCAACTTATGTATGTATAATATACCCAAAAATTACCACAATCCAACTATTTGATTAAAAATTATAACCCCGCAATATATCTCAAAAACCCCGATTTGATTTTTAATACCTCCAATCCAATAAAATACCGATAAAACACCTCAACATTAATTCCTTCATTAATAACCACATAAATAAATCCATCATTTATATTCATATAAAATAAATATTTCCTTATCATATGAATCAATAATTAATTATTCACAAATAATATTACAAAATCACATTTACGACAACCAGTCGCTCCTCAGAAAGAGGGCTTTCCAATAAGGATCTCTCCTTATCGGGCGCAATTAGTGACCAAACCTCTCCTAGATGTAACTTTCTAGACATTGCCAATAATGTTATCTAATAATATTATTCAAATAATATGAATTATTGATCCGATAATGGGAAATATCTGCAAAGGACAATTATCAAACAAAGAATAATATAAAATACCAACGCAACAATTATCGAATCAATAAAATAAAATATTGAATAAAGAATTCATCGTGGAAAATTATTGAGAAAGGCCATCTTACGTATTTAATCAATAATTCAACAATATGTGTAATACTGTGCCATCGCGCAAAACCACGCCAGACATCAGATTTTAACCACCGGTATTCCAACAGCCTTAATTCAGAATAACCACGCAAGTTATTTATAACCACCCAAACTTTGTTGCTTTTCTTCATCCAATCGCTTCACATGGGGCCCACACATGGTCGCTACCATTGTATTTAATATTCCCCGACAAGCATTTAATATTCCACCACCACCAAACTAATATTCCCTAAAAAAATGAATATTTTATAACCACTTGCTTATTTTAAAATATTTCATGATTTAACCCTTTAACTATCCACATTAATCAAATCCACCCTTACTATTTCAAAATAATAAATAAAGGAAATTCCTTTTATTTAAAAAATTTTGGTCTTACAACCTCCCTCCTTATGAAATTTCGCCCTCTAAATTGGACGACGACCGGTATTTCTCGAAAAGATGAGGATACTCGCTTTCATTTCCGCTTTCCAATTCCTGTGTCATTTCTCAATAGCATGGTTTCGCCACAAAAAAACTTATGGTATAACCCCCAGACATGTGTCATGTTCTTTCCTCTACAAAATCTCGACAGTACTCCTCCTGACGTTAAGTCTTCTGCTTATCTCGTCCGGTTCTAACTCAACGACGTGTTTCGGTCGTCCACATATTTACGTAACATCGACACGTGAAAACGCGTTATGAACACGCATTACATACTTGGTGGTAAAACGAGTCTATAGGCCACGCTCCTATTCGATCGAGAATTTCAAATGGATTAATAAATCAAGGTTTGAGCTTTCCTCACCTCACCGATTCTCGCTTTTAAAATAACAACTTCTTGACCTCCTTCTTCAAATTCATCACCCGGTGTAGTCTTGAATAGTTTTTAACTTTATCGATTAAAGTCGATTATACTCAGATATCATCACGCATCAGATATCATCACGTGAGTACAGAGTTTTCATCTCCATCTCTATTATTCAGATATTATACTTAAATGAGTCTTTGACAATATTGTACTCAGATTTGTATACGATCTTCTACTCAACACGCCGTACCTTCCACGCTCGCTTTTCCAGATGGCATGGTCGTAACACTTTGAAATGAGTCTCTCTCGAAGTTCTTCAAGCTCTTCCCACATTCCTCGCTCCATTGAATTTTGTATCTCTACGAGTTAGCCACGTTAATGGAATAGCGATTCGAGAATATCCTTCAACGATCTCCGATAATAACCAACTAAGCTTTAAAACTACGATTTCGACATCGATTTAGGTTGTTCTCAATCGCGACTCATATCCCAACCTCGATAAAGACGTCGTAATGACACCTATCGCCATTACTATCGCATCTAATACGACGCCCCTTACAGAGAGTTCCGCTTAGTGAATTCCACAAAGGAAGTCACAAGATAAAGGCTCATGTACCAAATTTATAGTTGAATTTTTAACTCCTCAAGTTCAATAGAGCCATTCGATATGAGATTTTAGAAATGAGTTTTGTAGACGGGTTCAAAGTCGATACAAAATTTAATATCACTTTGGGAGTAAGCCAATAAATTCTTCAGAAATACGCCAGAAAATCAATAACAACAAGAATATTATTCAAATCGACGCGGTCTTTATTCAAATCCATAATACGGACTAAGAAAACTTGACATCCGTAATAAACGAACGACTTCATGGCTTGATATGAAAATGTTTGACTACAATGGTTCGACCGCTTGAGTTGAATAACGAAGTTGCTTAGGAATATGAAAACTAACAACCTTACAAAAGCAATCAATTTTGGCATGATGAGTAGTTAACCAATCAATCCCATCAAAAGTAAAGTATCTTTAAAGAGATAAGGTCAATGTGTAAGGTAATGGTGCCAACTTGAATCAAACAAGATTTTTTAAACAACGGATGTAATGAAAGTTTCTCCTAACTGAGTCTCCATAAATAAAGTCAAAGTCTAATTTCTCCGTAGTCAAGTTCAAACGCTGAGCGTAAAGCAAGAGAGAGATAAAAGAATGGGTAAACCCAGATTCAGTAAGGTATAAACATCGCAAGAATTTATAATTAACTAACCTGCTAACTTCGCTCGTTCCTCGATTTTGACCTGGCCACGACAAACGCCTTCCGTGAATCGCTGACTTTGACTTTTCCGGGACATCCTTTTGAGTCACCGCCTCACGCCAGACTAGGTTTCGATATCGCATATCTCGAGCGATATGTCCTTCTTTCCACAATTATAGCATACCTTAAAACTGCTAGGTGAGGCTTTTGATGATATGTCCCCTCTTCCCGTGATTTATAATATATACGACCGGTGGTCTTTTCCTCCCTAGAACTAGTTCACATCGGCTACCGACGCCTTCACACGGTCGTTGTTGAATCTCCCTTTTTAAAATCTCCTCCCAACTCGCTTCTTTCTATTTTCATGGGCTACGATTACCACCAGAGTGGTTACCGCTTTTGTCCGTATTCTTCTTTCTCCACCGGGTTATCGTTATTTCGATGATCGCTATCTTTGGATATGATCCTCGGTTATGGTCCCTCGGTTAACGCATCATCGTTATCTCGCTTCTAACAACTCGAGCCTCGCTTACAACATCCGGTCAGAGAGAAAATTTATGAGAAATGAGATATCGACGACGCCGGGTTTCAAACCTCTCGTAAACATCCATTATCATCGCTCCTCATTCTCCACCAAATGAGGTGCAAACCTCGATAACTCCGCAAACTTCGCCGCAGATTGGGACACCGCCATGTTATTCTCGCCCAATCTAATAAACTCCACTTCCTTCATACGATTTAATACTTTCAGGAAGTACTTGTATTGAATCTGCTTTCAAACGCTCTCCCACGATACGCCGAGGCAAATGAATGGGTACGCTTCATGATTCCCACCAAGAATCGCCCTTCGCCACTTTAACATAAAAAAGTAGCGAATGGAACTTTCTCTGCTCTTCTTCGCATCCCAAGACATCGAATATCTTGTAATTTTTCGACCCATGTTTCCGCCATGATCGGATCCGCTTTCCTGTAATTCGTGGTCCCAACTTCAACCGTCATTGTGACCACCCGTGAATTACTATCATCTCTTCCTCAGATTTTGAACACGAAGTCTCTCCTCATTCGATTTTTGCATGAATCGCAAAAAGCTTCTAAACATCCCCTCGCTCATCATCCGTCAGTGGTGTTATTCATGGAGGTACATTGCCACTGCTGCAGACGCTCTCCTCGTTGTTAAGTACAAGCATCTCCACGGCCTCATTTACACCACTATTAATATTCTCAACGACATTCTCAATTCATCGCTATAAAACAAGGGTTAATTAAGGAAATCAATCACATAATATCCCTATATATCGATTCAACTAACAAATAAGCTTAGTAGGACACACTAACAAGGATTTACTCTGCCTCTCCTCCTAGTTCTATTCCCCGATCTCCGCCAGAGATCATATCCCTAAGCTCGATATTAACCGTGACGACCCCAAAATAGGTCCATTCCATCCAACCCATTCTCGAGTCGCCAAATACATGGTATGTAAACAACTACAACTTTATTATCACAACAATAAAATCTGTGAGTTTAAATACAAATATTATCTTCAGACAATATTTATACTCAAATAAATCCTCATCACATTTATTGATACATTATTTTACAATAATGGTGAGGACTACTAAACAACTCTCTCTCTAACCTTCATTCCATACCCCGACTAAGACTTCGCTACATTCTCGCCTCCCGAGAAGAAAAATGGAACAACAAGGAAAAGGGTGAGCTCAACTAGCCCAAGAAGAATGTTGCGACTAAGATAATATACAACAAATTATCGTTAGTCTCCAACAGGAAAAATCTGATAGAATACAATAGTATACAACAAGTTTCAGATCAATATTCGCAATGAAATAATAATTCATGTAAGAGTTACGTAGAGAATGAAATCTACTATAATCTATGAATTTAAATACCCATCATCAATATTTTATCCTCGTAACATCAATCAATATTCATCTCAAATCAAATATTCATCTTTGCATCATGTGCCAAAGATATTCATCAATCCCATGCTCATCTCAACACTGCTCATCTTTGCACTAAAGGCCAAAGATATTCATCACCGGGCACAATGTTCATTTAAACACTGCTCATCTTCAGACTACAAGCCAAAGATATTCTTCGTAAATCATTCATCTTTTGCACCATGTGCCAAAGATATTCATCATCGGTCATGTTTATTTAAACACCGCTCATCTTTACACTACTACAGCCAAAGATATTCTTCAGAAATCATTCATCTCGCACCATAAAAGCCAAAAGATATTCAATAATATCATCATTTAAGACCGAGGATGATGAAAAAATATTTTTAAAGAACTAATCCAAATGAAACAAAATGTCAAGGATTAAGGATTCATACTTGGTTTTATCCACGCCCAAAAATACCTCAAAAATAATCATAGTGAAGTAAAATTCAAGAATGATCAAAAACATGGATACAATCAAAGCTAGTATCCGTAATAGATATTTTAGAAGAAAAGAAAATTTTCATTTTTCTATGAATAAAGGCAGATTCGTGAATAAAGTCAGATACGTGAATAAGGGCCGATACGTGAATAAGAATCTCACACCAAAAGATAGAAATTCCACAAAAAACATTTCACGCTTCATTTAATAAGACTCGTGAATAAGAATCGTGAATAAGAACTCATGAATAAGAATCGTGAATAAGAACTCATGAATAGTAACCCCTATACATGAAAAAGTTCCAAATTTGATAAAAAGTACCAACCAATATTTCAAAGATAATGATATCAAGAATTAATATCATTTGAGAAGAAAATAACATCCCTTACCTCAAAGAATCAAGATTTTCTAAGGAAAGGCTCAAGTGATGTCGAATGAAATTTAGACTAATAAAGAACTCTCAAAGTATCTAAATACTCACAAAATACGCCAATAATATAGAGAGAGAAAGAGAGAAAACTTTGTTTCGTGTGATTTTCAATTCTAACTAACCTCTATTTATAGGAAAATGTTAAATTACCAAAGGCATTTCGACTGCCACCGATGGCTTTTTACTCGCTACTATTGCCACCCACCACATTTGAAATAAAATTCAGCACATTTTTTCACCAACCACAAGTGGGGCCCACTCAATTCTAGAATTTTCCACCAAAATCAATTATAACCCTAATTTTTCAATCGACACCTCTTAAAATTCATAACAAATCATTCGCTCATTTTTAACGGCTCAAAATTTTGTGGACATATACTCAACTTATGTATGTATAATATACCCAAAAATTACCACAATCCAACTATTTCGGATTAAAAATTATAACCCCGCAATATATCTCAAAACCTCGATTTGATTTTTAATACCTCCAATCCGATAAAATATCGATAAAACACCTCAACATTAATTCCTTCATTAATAACCACATAAATAAATCCATCATTTATATTCATATAAAATAAATATTTCTTATCATATGAATCAATAATTAATTATTCACAAATAATATTACAAAATCACATTTACGACAACCAAGTCGCTCCTCAGAAAGAGGGGCTTTCCAATAAGGATCTCCTTATTGGCGCCGCAATTAGTGACCAAACCTCTCCTGATGTAACTTTCTAGACATTGCCAATAATGTTATCTAATAATATTATTCAAATAATATGAATTATCGATCCGATAATGGGAAACATCGGAAAAGGACAATTATCAAACAAAGAATAATATAAAATACCAACGCAAAACAATTATTGAATCAATAAAATAAAATATCAACAAGAATCATCGTGAAAATTATGAAAGTAAAGGCCATCTTCACGCATTTAATCAATAATTCAACAATATCTGCGTAATACCGTAAGTGCCATCAGCAAACCACGCCAGACATCAGATATTTTAACCACCGGGTATTCCAACAGCCTTAACGGTGAATAATAACTTACCAAGTATTTATAACCACCCAAACTTTCATTGCTTTCTTCATCCAATCGCTTTCATATGGGGCCCACACATGTCGCTACCGTCAGTATTTAATATTCCCCGACAAAGATTTAATATTCCACGCACCAAACGAATATTCCCCGACAAAATGAATATTTTATAACCACTTGCTTATTTTAAAATATTTCATGATTTAACCCTTAACTATCCACATTAATCAAATCCACCCTTACTATTTCAAAATAATAAATAAAGGAAATTCCTTTTATTTAAAAAATTTTGGTCTTACAAGAATATTATCGAACTCATTATGATTTATCATTGATTACACAGTTGGAGATCCAAATCATGATATGGGATACGATAATGACGATGAAGATGCAGAGGTGGAAGAAGAAGAAGAGTTTTTTGCTACTAATATTTCTCAAACAAAGGGCCATAAAAAACAATCTAGATTCAGAAAGTGCACTCGAGAAAATCATTCCTTCTAAGACTCATCGAAAATGTGCAATTTGTGGCTTTAAAACCGAAGCCACGATAAAAGTAAATCACTATCGAAAAGTGCTAGGGATTCCTGAGCCAAAAAAAATAGCGCTTTCATTGTATTAATCATTCTATGTTTTTTTATTTTATGAAAATGAGAATGTAATATGTACTATTCCTCTTAATGTTACGCAAAGACTAGTATTGGTATAATCAGACTTCTAATATTGATAATCACATTATTATTATTATTATTATTATTATTATTATTATTATTATTATTATTATACTCACTACTTTTATAAATTCGATAAGTAAATTAATTTCCGAAATGACTTGAAAAATTATCATCATTACTTATTAGACTAATTGAACTAGTTTTATTAATAATAAAATCATTTCTTAATAATAAAATCATTGTTTAATATATAAAATCATTACTAATAATCATTGCTTAATAATAAAATTATTAATACTAATAATACAAGATTTATAATGATCATTATTTATATTTTATTAAAGAATGATATTTATTTTTAATATATTAATAATCTTTTTATTGATATTATTACAAAGATAAGAAAACATATTAAAGGGATAATAATAAATATAGATATTAACTTATTTCTATTTAGAAAAATCCAATTAATAATATAAATTTATTAATAATAATAAATCGTAATATAATGTGTGAGACCCCAGATTTTATCAATAAAGATTTAAATTTTGTCCAAATAATTTTTAATATTATGGTGTGAATTTAAGATAATATTATAGTTGTGGGTAGTATTTATAAATTTTGCAAAAGTATGCAAGTGGTTATATTATATTCGATTAATTAGGAGAATATTGGTTTAGCAGGAATATTCGCACAACTACCAATCATTGGTGGACCCTAATAATGTATTATTATTCGAATCGAGAAAACGACAAAAATATTTTATGAAATAACTATGGAAGTTTTATCGTTAGTTCTTGCTGAACTACCTAGTAGTAAAAGTATAAAGAATACGTGTGGTTGATAAGAAGACACCAGTATTGATTATCGACGCTTATGTGAGAAGTTCACCGGTTTGATTCCATTATCACGATTAATAATACGAATTATTATAAGCGATAATGACGTTTTGTTTTATTCAGATTATTAACGTAATAAAATGTAAACATCTTTTTATATAAAATAGAATACTTTATTAAAGTTATTCTATAAATAGTAATATATTATATTTTATTACGATAGTGTTGCAATAAGTGTTTTGATAGATTGCATAAAGTGTTTGCATAGTAAAATGTTTTTATATAAATAGAATATATTATATTTTATTTAAAAGATTTTTCTTTAAATATGGACCGTCCGATTAAAGTAAATCAATCTGGACCGTTTCATGGATTAATTCATTACGCATTCCATTTTCCTATAAATAAGCTCATTCCTTCATTATTTTTTACTTAATTCATCAAACTCAGAGAGAAATTATAGAGAAACTATAGAGAAAATTATAGAAAGAAAAGAGTATTCGCTACTTCACTACTTCTATATTCATT
The DNA here is from genome assembly GCA_020205615.1 of Panax quinquefolius. Taxonomy (NCBI): domain Eukaryota; kingdom Viridiplantae; phylum Streptophyta; class Magnoliopsida; order Apiales; family Araliaceae; genus Panax; species Panax quinquefolius. Next base: position 149,144,461 of record CM035161.1, read on the forward strand.
TTTTTTTACGGAAATGAGTAACATAAATTGGATTTAGTCGTGGAACGTAAGTAATGGTCCGGAGGATAAGATTAGTAGTCCTCACTATTCGTGATATAGTGTGATAATAGTTGTAATGAGGACTCCTTTTGAGTCAGTATAATATCTAGTAGACAATATTTGTATTCAAACTCACGATTTACGTCAGATTTATACCTACGCTTATATTAAGTAAGTCAGATTTGAATTTACGTACCACGTAAGTGGCGACCCAAGATGGGTGACGATACCTAATTTTGGGGGCGTCATGGTTTGGTATCGAGCCATAAGTGTGAAGAGCCCCAGCCTCTCGCTTGGTGACTTCTGTTGATGGGGAATGCAAGAAGCGGACATCTCCGTAGGGATGCCATTTTCTTTGATTGTGGTGTTCGACAGTACCATGTAAGTGGCGGCGACCAAGAAGGTGGCGACGATACCTAATTTTGGGGGCGTCACGGTTGGTATCGAGCTATAAGTGTGAAGAGCCCCGAGCCTCTCATTTGGTGACTTCTGTTGATGGGGAATGCACCAAACCGACATCCGTAGGGGATCTCTTCGATTGGCAGGTCGATAAGTACCAATGCGAGGTCTTGACACAAGTTGGTGTCCAGAGTTACAGTTGGTATCGAGCCATAAGTGTGAAGAGCCCCGAGCCTCTCTCATTTGGTGACTTCTGTTGATGGGGAATGCACCAAGCCGATGATTCTCCGTAGGGGACGCCACGCTTTTCGATTGGTGTCGATCGAAAGTACCATGTAAGTGGCGACCCAAGATGGGTGACGTATACCTAATTTTGAGGGCGTCACAATAATAGTAATGCAAGAATATAGATTTTGGGGGATGGTGAAGTTTTTCTATAAGGATATATCCTTGGTTGAACTTAACAAATAAGTAGGCGTGGTGGTCTTGGGTGGGCATACGATGAGGTATATGCGTGCACGAGGTCATGAGTTCAAATCTGCTCAAAGAATGAGCTACTTAGTTGGTATATCGAATTTTTTTCCTCACCAAGTAGTGACAGCTATAATTTACCGGTCTTTTTTTATTATTTTATTTTATTTTAATTTTTTGAGTCATAATGAGATAATGGAAAAGAAGAAAAAATAAATAAAAAAGATAAAGTTTTAAGACAAGCTCTACCTACGGAAATAAAAAAAAAAAAAAGTATTGTTTAAGACAAGCTCTCACCTACCGAAAATAAAAAAAGTATTGCTTCAAGACAAGCTCTCCACGGTAGGAAATAAAAAAAGTATTGTTTAAGATACAAGTCTCACCTACGGATTATTTTAATAATAAATATTCACTTTTTATAACTATAACGACAAGTTAATATTCACTTAATAAAATAGAGTTAGAATGTACAAGTAAATAATTAAGCACAACAACACGTTGCTTAGCTTTTATCAAATAAAAAATTTAATCGCAGCCATCAATTCAATTTATCAACTATCCAAAAGGGGGTACAGACAAGATAAAGAACTTATCATATGAAGATTTCCTATATATATATATATATATATATATATATATATATATATATTGGTATCCGATTTAACATCCATCCATGAACATATTTATCGAATCGATATATGTAGTATGCAAATAATGGGTCTTATTATCAAAATAATAATATTTTTATTTAATTTTTTTTTCTTCTGAATTTATAATTTAATTATATGATTTATAATTATGTTAATATCATAATAATGATTTTTAATTTTAAAATTTTAAATTATTTATTTACTAATTTTAATTAACTATGTTAATGAATTCGATAACGTATGGTAAGGTAATTTAAGGTAATAGATAAGACAAACGTACAATGGCCCGACCAAAATGTCCTTTTCTCTTAAAGAATAGAATACTGCAACAATTTATACACGCTGCTTTGAAAATTCTAGTCAAATTAAATTTAATCAAATTCATAACTTTTTTATCACTCTTTATTCTCCAAAAGAATCTATTTACAAAACACTATATTTTCATATAATTTATAATATTCATCGATATATTAATTTAATATAAATAAATTTATGACAATTTTAAGTTTAGAATTATTTTATATTGACTTTAAGAAGTTAATAATGATTTTATTTTTAAAAGTAGAAGAAATTAGTGAATATTAAAATATATTAATATATTATGTATAACTTTAAACATGATAAACTATTAGTTTAGAACGTTGTGTGATAAGTTTATGAAACTATAATGAAAAATTAGAGACTATTGTGTTATTTTTCACTAATTAAAAAGTGGTATATTTTATGAAACAAAAAAAAATCAAATGAAACTTGTTTTATGCAATGGAGGCATTATAATTTATAATCTTGAATTCAAAAGGAAATTTGAATACGGATAATTCATTATTGAGGTAAATTTTTTTTGTTATCCATTTATTTATTTTAATTTCTGGTATATATATATATATATATATATATATATATAAATGTAAATGATCTCTGTGTGTCAATATTATATATTGATTAATTCATCAACTTAACCCCCCCCCCCCCTCCCCTCCCTCCCCTCCCCCCCTTAAACTTAAAATAGGCTTCTCAACTCAAGTTCAAGACCAGCAACTACAACAACAATTAACGACTTGTTCTTCTTACATGGCCTTGCTTGTATTTGCCGCCTCTCTCTTAATCCTTATAATCTTTCTCCATAAACTCTATCAACGGTTGAGATTCAAGCTCCCACCGGGGCCCCGACCGTTGCCGATAGTCGGAAACCTCTACGATATCAAGCCCCTCAAGTTCCGGTGCTTTGCCGAATGGGCTCAAGTCTATGGCCCAATCTTTTCACTGCATCTGGACTCTCGGTTGAACGTCGTTGTTACAACCGCGGATTTGGCAAAACAAGTGCTTAAAGAAAATGACCAGCATTTGGCAGATAGGCATAGAAATAAAGCAACTGATATATTTAGTAGGGGTGGCCAAGACTTGATATGGGCTGATTATGGACCTCACTATGTTAAGGTTAGAAAAGTATGCAATCTTGAGCTCTTCACTCCAAAGAGGCTTGAAGCTCTTAGACCAATTAGAGAAGATGAAGTTACTGCCATGGTTGAGTCCATTTTCAACGATTGCACCACCACTTCAGGTATTTTTTTTTGTTATCCATTAATTTATTTTAATTTCTAGTGTGTCTATATATATATATATATATATATATAATACATAAAATTAATTTTAGTTAATTAATTAATACAGTATAAACATATAGGTCGGGAAATAATTTTTATGTGTCAATATTGTATTAATCGTATTAAATGGTTGTGACATAAGTGAAGGATTCGATTATTTCATAAAAAGTTGGTTAATGAATCAAAATACATGAACCACTCCCTTCATTTATAAGTTAGAATATATAAACACCTCCACACCGAATCCACGATATAATTTTCTTCAATATAATAATAAAAGGATAAAATAATTATTAATGAAATTAATAAAATATATAATAATATCATTAATAAAAATATAAAATGTTTGCGAGATACATATACGTGACTGAAGGTAGACTGTAGAGCAGCAAAGAACCCTAATTTTCTGGCAAACACGTGAACAGACTACAGAGAGAGGGGGAGTTTGTGTTATTGTGTGTTGTCGTATATAAGACGATTTAGACAAATTGGTGGTTGCTGCATGGGATGTGGCGTGTGTTTCTAACCAAAATTCTCGCTACGTGGCTTCTTAAAAAGTTGGCGGATTAGGTGGTACTACTTCCTTGGTACGAGATTTTGAATCATTAGTCCACGTCACGTGACGTGCTTAGTAAACTCCATTTAAAAATTTAAATTATTATGATTTATATTCAGAATATATATATATATATAATTATTAATATTTTTTATATAAGTTATAATTTTATTATTATATTATCTAATTTTTTAAAAAAATTAAAGAAATCTTCCGTTTAGAGATATTTCCAAAATTGACCTTTAATGTCAACATTGATCTTGCCCGTAAAAATTGGGCATGTTATTTTTATAAAAATAAATAAATTAGAGAAATGCTTTAATATTCAAATTACAATAGAATTTTCATATTTGGTATCTTAAATATATATATATATTCACGACACGTGTATTTAAAGTATATTTAAATTCCAAAATATTAAAATCTAACGAAACCTTTATATTTAAATTTAAACAATGTCGCCTAAACTGTGAGGGATCCGTGACAGACGTGTCAACATTGCCAACAACTTTAAGATATGAGATAAATAAAATATAAATTTCTTACTAAATTAATTAATAACAAAAATATAATTCAAAACAACTAAAATTTATATAAAATAAGCCATAATTGTGCACAGTCCATTCAAAGTTGCTATTAGCTGTATAAGCTTTACTTTTGATTCATAGATAAGTGGATAAATGGGGGTAGAAATTGAGAGAAAAATAAGGAAGTAAATAGATACAATTGGGAGTTCATTTTGAAAGTTGTAGGTGAGTTTTATTCAAAAGATCAAATTCACAATTATGTATTATAACACAAAATATAATAAATTATGTTATATATTGTGAAAGATTTTTATAATACATTGAGATTAGATAAGATTATAAAATTGATCTACTATATCAAATACATTATAAAATAATTATCAATTAGATTTATATATGCATCTCACAATAAAAAAAATTGATATATAAAGTCGTTAAACATATATTAATTTTCAAATATAACATAGTTTTTTTTCCAAATTTTGTGGTGCCGTGTCAACTTGACGCCTCGACCCCTACCGCCCCAAAAACCATGTTCTTACTTTTGGCTTTTTAAAAGTAAAATGTTGATTTTTTCAATTTATTTGAGTGACAAACACAATTTCTTACTTTTAAATGCTCAAAGAAAAAAATTGAGTGCAACACCTCCAACCACAACTTATAAAAAAAAAGAGAGTTAAATTAAGGACTTCTTTCTGTCACTAGTAGCTTATTTGGATAAATGAATGTTTTAAAAAAAATAAAAAAATTGTTCCAAACAAAATATCCAATTTATTGAAAAGATTAGTTAAAAACAACTGTAAAATAAAATAAAATAAAATATATTTCTTAAAATAAGTTGAAACAAAAGGGACAAGGTCTTATGGCAAGTGTCTTGCACTTATTTTTTATGGTTAAAGAAAAATATCAAAATTATAGACTAATTTAGAAATTTTGCTAATTAAGATAAATTTAAAGTTATTTAAATAATACAAATTTTATATTGAGATTTGAGGTCTTTCTCTGAAAATAAAATGCATCCGTATAATATAGACAAACAAATGAGCCACCTTCAAGTTTGACTTGAAAAAGGATTTCACTTTGAAAACTGGTGGTGCAACTGCCATTTTCCCATGCATCCCATCTATAGTTTGCGTCATTGTTACCAATTTTGACACGGGTTGCCTGCCGTATGAAAGGGCTGCTGTGACTTGAGAAAAATATCTTTGGAATATTTTTTCTAAGAATTAATTCTTTGTTTTCTTTTTGGTACGTATTTAAAACTTTTGTAATTTCAAAGACGACTTTCCTACTAATCTCAAACAGGAAATAAATTTGGTAGGAAACCATAATAATCAAAATCCTGCCAAATAATTAAAGATGTTTGGAATTGCTTAAAAACTATCTGTTTTAGTTTATATGCCGTTTTAAAATGTTTAATAACAAAAAAGTATTTAAAAAAGAAGGAAGTGTTTGGTATTCAAGAAATACTTATCACTTATTTTAATTAAAATGACCAAAAAAAATAATATGATGGTAAATAATAACAAAATTGGCTGGGATAAAATAGTATAGGGTAAAAAAGAGAGTAGAGATAGAATAGTAAGATTTTTGATCAAACTTGCTTATTAGATTATTTATGTTTATAAAACACAATCACCAAATTGACGTTTACAAAAGTGGAAAAAAAAAAAAAGAGTGCTTAAATCGGCTAGTTGGCCCAAACAAAGTAAATCTCAAGTTCTTTTTTTATTTTAAAAAAAATCTTAAATCGGCTGAATAGTTTTAGAAAAACACTAATTAATTCCATATGTATGCATGCAGATAAGGCAGGGAAGAGCTTGGTGTTGCGGCCTTACTTGGGCTCAGTGGCATTCAACAACATAACAAGGCTCTCATTTGGAAAACGTTTTGTGACCCCAGAGGGGGGAATGGATGATCAAGGCCAGGAATTCAAGGGAATTGTGTCAAATGGTATTAAGATTGGAGCCAAAGTTTTCATGGGAGAATACGTGCCATTGCTACGTTGGATGTTTGCAGGCGAAAACGATGTTCTTAAACACCACGAAACGCGTAGGGCTCGTCTCACCAAGCAGATCATGGAGGAACATACCCTTGTCAGGAAGAAAACCGGTGGCGCAAAGGATCATTTTGTTGATGCATTGCTCACTCTTCAAAAGCAGTATGATCTTACTGATGATACTGTTATCACACTTCTCTGGGTAAGCCAAATTGTTATAGTTTTTGTCTAGTATTTTTTGATATTAAATGGACACCACATCAACCCCAAACAAGAAGTTCGCACGGGCGGTAGGAAATTTATTTATTGTTTTATGTTGGTAGGTTTGGACGACTTGTAACTCTACTCTTAGCTTGTCTAGTTTACTCTTATCAAGGAAAAGAGTGTTTGTGGCTTATTAAAAGAAAAGGATAACCCTAGGGCTCTGCCAAGATAGATTGACAGACGTTAATAGGGGCCCAAGAAACATACAAGTTGATAGCTAGAGATCCTTAGGTTCATACAATTAACTTTGGAAAGCACTAGCTGTTAAACTTTAATTACGTCTATTATTATGAATTAATTTGTGTTTGTAGGACATGATTACTGCCGGCATGGATACAACTTCAATCTCAGTAGAATGGGCTATGGCGGAGCTAGTTAAGAACCCAAGGGTGCAACGAAAGGCTCAGGAGGAGCTGGACCGCGTGATCGGATCCAGTCGGGTCATGAACGAAACCGACTTCTCCAATCTCCCTTACCTGCAATGTGTAGTCAAGGAAGCTTTAAGATTGCACCCACCTACCCCAATGATGCTCCCTCACAAAGCCAGAGCCAATACCAAACTCGGTGGCTATGACATCCCTAAAGGATCCATCGTGCACGTTAACGTGTGGGCGATTGCCCGTGATCCTGCAGTGTGGAAAGTCCCTCTCGAGTTTTGGCCCGAGAGGTTCCTTGAGCAGGATGTTGACATGAAAGGTCATGATTTTCGACTTCTGCCATTTGGTGCTGGAAGGCGCGTCTGCCCAGGCGCTCAGCTTGCTATCAACTTGGTGACGTCCATGCTGGGGCACCTTTTGCACCATTTTACCTGGACGCCGCAGGAAGGGGTGAAGCCGGAAGATGTTGACATGACGGAGAACCCAGGGATGGTCACTTACATGCGAAGCCCGTTGCAAGCTATTGCTACTCCAAGATTGCCCGCAGAGTCATATAAGCGTGTGCCTGCGGACATGTAATCCCCAATTTTTTATTATTCTCCAAATATGTTGTGTGTTTTGAAAATTCTTCGTAAGATGCATTATTGCTTTATATTTGATTATGGACATAGTCCTCCATTATGTTGGCAATTAATATAAACCTGCAAGGTGTTTGTTCCATGTTAGGTAAGGTTTAATTTGTTCCATGTTTGGTAAGATACCACCGAAATTCATATTATAGGTAAGTAAGTTTGGTAAGATACCACCGAAATATGAGCTTTAAAGAATTATCTAAGTATATATTTAATGGGATTGAGTAAATAGGGCGTATGTGTTTTGTACCATAAAGGAATTGAGCAGCTTAATAATGAGAGACCACATGTAGACAAGACCACAGGCCTCAGCTATCAGCAAGAACATAAGTTGTTAAACACCACCAACCCCAAAACAAAAACATGACACATAAAAATAATTGTCTGAAATAATAATAAATTAGTATAAATAATCATACCCTACTTATCATTTTTATAAAAAAAACATAGGGTTAGAGAAATATGATGAATATAAGACAATAAAAAGAAAATGATGTGACAAAAAAAATAGAACACAGAGATAAAAAAATATTTTAAATTTGAAGTACAATTTATATCACAAGATTTATATAGTAGTTTATGAGGTTAGTGATAATATTAGATTAATAATCATACTCGTCGAAAAGTTTAAAGTATTATAAAAATAAATGTAAAAGTATCGTTAAATGCAAATTTGTTACGACAATATAAATATTATTATAGCATTATCAATAACGTTTATAATACTCTATCCGTTGTATTGATTATTATTTGATTTTTTAAAATTAATTTTAAAAAATTTTAAACTCAAATAAATTAAATATATAAACTATCTAAAAATATTATTTATGTAAATTTTATTTTTTATAATTTTTAATATGTCTCCTCAATTTTAATTTTAAAAATATCTCAAATTAATTTTTTTAAAAGTCATTAATGAAATAAAGGGAGTATTAAGTATTGCATTAAGTTATATTAAGTAATTGCATTAAGTATTTCATAGATTAATTAAATATTTTTTCTCAGGACCAGGACAACAAGTCATGTGTCAACACAAATGTATAGGCGCCAGCGCCATAGATACCCTAATTCACATTTATTTTCTTTCTGTGGACTTGAGCGTTCATGACTGGTTGAGAAATTGGGTGGCAACTGCCAATCGTAATTGGGAGAGTACACAACAGTGGATGGGTTTGGAAATGATAGAGGCTAACACATGCTTCCGCGGATGTTGTGGCAGCGAATTAATCCCTCTGCATCTCCCTTCTTCTTCTTACGTTCTCTTAGCCCCAATCGCTCGCGGTACGTGTATCCATTTTTACATATACTCGAGTAGTCCTATGAAAGTAAAAATAACGATTCAATTAGGAAAAAAGAGGAAGATGTGTATCCATTTTTACATATACTCGAGTAGTCCTATGAAAGAAAAAATAACTATTCAATTAGGAAAAAAGAGGAAGATGCATTGACAATTATAATTTCCCCCAGATCTGGTTTAGTTTCTATTAATTTTTTCAGTGAGTTTTTTGGGTTACAGGGGCAGAGAGTACAGTTTATGAAGCAACTTTGGATGGCAAAAGGGTTGCTGTTAAAAAACCCGTCTTGTCTACTTCTCAAGACATTGATAAGTTTCACAAGGAATTGCAGTTGCTATGGTCAGTATATATATATATATATATATATATATATATATATATATATATATATATATATATATATATTCCAGATATACATACTTTAGTTTCCCCTCTCTGTATTTTTACTACTTGTATATACACCCTAGGAAATGTATATCCCAGACACACTACCAAAACTGCAAAACTGTAATGGGTAATAGAAATACAGATTGAAGTTATATAAAGCTTTTATATGTATGCTTAAAAGTGTGTTATTGAAACATTAATTTGGAATACCGTTAATTTTGATTATATTGGGATAGGTAGACACTATAATAGAAAAAAGAGTTATGTATTTTGGCATGGTAATGATTTTGGCCAACTTTTTGTTATTTTAAATATACCTTGTGGTGATGAAGCAAGTTGGATCATCCTGGAGTTTCCAGGCTAGTTGCTGCGAATGGGAAGCCGCCCAATTACATGTTTTTCTTTCAATTCTACGAGTCTGGTAGTCTTGCAGACAAAATACATGTGGAAGAATGGTGTCCGAGTATAGATCGGGTGCTAGTGATGACATTGCAGATAGGTATAGCTTGAATATCTCAGCTTCTTTAATTTTATCTAGATGAAACTAGAAACATAGTCTTTATATCTCAAATATCAATAGGATACCACAGGCAAAACCAAGTTACCATATAAAATTCAAAATTCCAACTATAGGAAAATGCTTCTTCATATATTTCAAAATTCCAACTACATGAAAATTGAAAATCTTCCACCTTTGAATAATCGTCTACAAATGGTAGTATTTGTATTAAGTTTTCATAGAACTATGTGATGTTGTAAATCTCTCCACTTGTTCAAATGTATCGAGGTATCTTCTTTTCTTTTGTACTAATTATTCTTTTTGTTGTACTTTTTGATATCTTGTTTCAAACTATGTATAAAGCCAAGATGAGTTTCCTTATGAAAATCTGGAATGCAGCGAATGCTCTTTGCCAATACCACATATATTGGATGGTTCCAAAATAATTAGTGTTGGGTTTGTATATAGCGTGATCATGCAATCAAATTACATAAAAGGTGCGGAAGCGCGATAAAATAGAAATTTAAAATTTTCATACAAACCCATCACATATGATCCATGATCATACTTTGTGCATAATTATCAATCAATAGAAAAGAGATGGAGATTTGATTCATACCTTTGTAGAACTAGCTTCCTCATGTACAAGCTCGCCTCCAATCCTTTTCGCATTCAATTTGAATCCACCGGGTTAGATTCCTTCCTTTGATTAACGTTAGCCACCCAAGTGTTTAGCCTCTAGAGGTGATCTACCAAGAAAGAACAAAGATTCAAGAAGAATGGTGTTTTGGCTCAAACCCTAGTTTTTCCTATCTCTGTAGAAAAAGGACGTACTCTCCAACAATTGGAATCACATATATATTACACACTAATATCTGATATAAGACTCCTTTTATAAAGATATCAGTTAACCTATTTTAATATAATTAAAATAGTGTATTATATAATTAATTAAACTCCTTTAATTAATTAGGTTCCCTAATCTTATTAGGGATAATTAATTAAACTCTTTTAATTAATTTAACTCCTAATCTTATTAGGAATAAATAAGAGTACTAATATTAAATTAATTCCCAAACTCCTTTAGAAATTAAAATAATAATAATTGTAATAGTATTAATAAAACTCCTCTTATTAATTTATATTTAATATTTTCAAAATATTAAATAATAAATATTAAGCTATTTAATTTATTCTATCACCATAGATTAAATTGAATACACTTAACATATTATTACGATTATGTCATTAACTTCTTAAATAATTATTCTTCCCTTTTATGGTGTGACCCTTTAGGTTCTCCATATTAAACCTAGGTTGTGAATAAATCAATTAGAACAATTCTAATCTTATTTAAATAAATAAATTAAACTATTAATTTATTTCAATAAAAAATATTTATTCTACAATAGGGATAAGCTTCCCTAGAGATTAACGACTTTTCAGATAATATAGATTTCAACATTAATTATAAAATAACTTTTGAATAAATATTTACCGTACAATTCAATCCTTCCACCATACAATGTCCCAATTAAATATAAGACATGAAATTACCGTCAAATCTTATTTTATTTAATTATATGTATTTCGACTCTTAAATGCACAACTTCAAATAATGCAAATTAGAAACTCCTTTCTAATTTCATTCTGCCTTGGCTAAGGACTACTGAATTGTCATTTATCGAATCACATAGGACATTTCTCTTCTTTTACTAGAAGCAGTAGATTCTTTATTGATAATACATTATCTCCATGTACAACTTATTATACCCAAGCATACCCTTTGATATACCCTAAGGGTTTTAAGGAATAAGTCAAAGTATAATTCATCATACATAAAATACTATGATGATCTCAAGTCCAAGGATCACTTGTACTACTATCACTATAGGAATTCCTATTGACAGGCAAGTAAAACTCCATTAGGTATTCCTTAGTGTGTCACGTTTAATGTACTTATTCTCCCATAAGTACCTACATACTTGTTTTAGTGTTTCCACACAAATGATCATGAGATCAATCATCCTCATCCAATGAGCAAGCAACATATGTACCAATCTATTTGGATTCTCTAATCCCAATTTAGTAATCTAACGATTGAGAACTATTTTAGTTTTAAGCTTCCTAAGAATTTAGATCTCATTAGAATGATCATCATCATTATTTTAAAAGCATTGCTTAAAACTATGAGTTTATCACATATTATAAAGCAGCATCATGCAGATAATTAAAAGTCTTTAATAAATTAATATTTTTTATTAATAAATGAATAGGATTGTTACAAAGTATATGCTTTATCATCAAACATGATTGGCTTGTGTGCATACTACTTTCAATTAGGCACTTTAAAATACGACTTATATGGAGACCATAAAGCTTTGTTTTCCATGTTTAGAGCTTTAAAAACTTTTTCCTGCCTTTAATGCATGTAGCTTTTTGTTCACAGATATGATTATTTGGAAAAATGGTAATTATTAAATTGAAGAGAGATAAGATTAGGTAGATTATGTGCATGACCATGAAGGAATACAAGAAAGGAAATGATTATACTGGGAGTTTATGTTTCTTCCGTAGGAATATAGATTTGTAACAAGCTTTTCTTTATATTAAGAAACTAATTTGTATGCTATTCTTTCCTCAATCTGGATCTTGATGTGTTAGTTTTTAAATAATGAAACTATATACTGCTGCTCTTGAGTTCACTAGCCAGCACTAGGAAATTTCCTATATTTCTTTTTCTATTGAAGGTAGGGTAAAGTTTATGATAGTTTACCAATTCCCAATGCTTATAATTTCCTATCTTTTTTGCAGCAAATGCTCTGAAGTATCTACATGACCTTGGGATTGTGCATAGGGATGTGAAACCAGCAAATATTCTTGTAATTACCAATTCTTAGTTAGTCTAACATGTGTATATGATATGAGCTAGTGTTATTCTTTAATTTTCAACTACTTTTCATTTTCTTTCAAGTGGACAAATTTGAGTTCATAATGCATCAGTAATTACTTATGTTTCTGATGCAGCTTGACAGGAACCTTAATCCACATCTGGCTGACTTTGGATTGGCGGAGTACAAGAGAGAGATTAAACAGGTCTCTATAGAAAATTGGAAATCTTCTGGCAAACCAACTGGTGGTTTTCATAAAAAAAATATGGTAGGCACACTCATTTACATGGCACCTGAAATATTGAGGAAGGAATTACATAGTGAAAAGTCAGATGCCTACAGTTTTGGAATATCAATCAAGTAAGAATTTTAGAAAGGCTTCTTTCAGCCATTTGAACTAGTGTAGATTGTAGAAATTGAAAAGCATTTATATTTTATTTGTGAGAAAATGCAATAATGCAGTTGTATTTACACTGGTGTATCTGTGAGCTACACCAGTTGTGGTCTACAAAACCCAATCGTCTCCTTCATTTGTGCACAAACTATAATCATCCATATATGCAACTTTCGCTGTCTCTCCCTCCCCCCAAACCACATGTAATTGCGTGTATGTGTTTGCGCTTCCCTTTTGGTGTTCAACACCATGTATTTATGGAATCTAGAAATTCTGGTTAAGCCTTTGAGTCCCCCATATAAGATTATGACTCAATGCTTTTACATAAACTTTACTTCAGACAACATTTTATATATGACCTTGATAACTTTTCATGATTTCTTTAGGATTATCCTAATCTAAATGAAGGGTATGTTGAAATATTTCTCCTTTTTCTTTTCACTTCTATATTAACATGAATTTTGGACTTCACCTATTGCAGTGAGCTTCTTACTGGTGTTGTCCCATACACTGATCTTCGCGCTGAAGCACAGGTGAGTCTTTTATTTCATTCGATATTTGCTATAAGACATACTGTCAATATTTTATTACTTACTAATTATGTATAACAAATTCATCACTCATGAGTGTCCTTGAGTATTAATTACTTTGAATAAGTTAACAGATTTTCTCTTGCAACTGACAAAATTAACTTGCATAGATGAGTTACTGTCAGAAGGAAAACCATCTTAATTTATGTATATAAAAAACTTTAATATATGAGTATCAATTTTGTGAAACGACAAACTGTTGGCACCTTCAAACACAATACATTGAGCAACAAACTTCTTAATGAGGTGAATGTGGAACATTTATCAAGTTATAAACTTCACTGAGTGCAAATGAGAAGCCTGATCTGTCCAATGTAAAATGGTACAGCTCACTAATATGTGAACATGGAGCAACAGATTGCATATCTGTAGATGGAGCAACAGATTGCATATCTGTAGTAGAAGTGGATCCTAGTTCGATATTATTTATTGCTAAAAGGGAAGGAGATGATTCAGGAGATGTCATCCTATGGTTTTTATAAATTTAGGTGTATTTCTATATAATATATATTCATATGTACGTTTTACGTGATTATTAATCTGCTATCTTTAATTAGCTTATCGTTCTTTATGGTTTGGCTCATAATCTTTGCTTTTCTGTAACTGATAGTGGCTTATTGGCACATATAATGTTCTTCTGGCAGGCCCACACGGTGCTGGAAATGAATTATACAGAGCAGCAACTCACAGCAGCTGTGGTATCTGAAGGATTGCGACCTGTTCTTGCAGGACATGAGTTGGGTGCACCAGCAAGTTTACTGTCATTGATACAAAGATGCTGGGACACAAATCCTCATAATAGACCTTCTTTTGATGATATAGTTGTTGAACTTGATTTCATTTTGGGAATGAATTTTAATAAAGTAAAAGAAGAGGAAAAGGTTCTTCCTGTACCTGCTATATCTCTTCCAGCTCAGAAAACCAAAACTCTTCGATCATATCAAGAGAGTATCAACTGGTTTTCTGAGGGTGAACACTTCTCAAAAATTGCATTGGCTGCCCCAGATTCTTCTGCGAGAATCTGGCTTGATTCTTCATCTGATCCTTTGTTATACCATCCAGTTTTATCATGGGGATCTTTTGCTACTTGTGGAAGAAGGGAGACTATGGAGGATACACACTTCCTTATGCCCCATATGTGCAATAATAGTGATATTCATACATTCGGAATCTTTGATGGCCATCGAGGTAAGTGATACTTTCAATCTATGGTGCTTCTGGGACGTATTCAAAGAATGAAATATTGGAATGACCAGCAAATCTCAGTAAGGAGCTAGTTCATAGTCACAACCAATAAATCATTAAACAAATTATTTTTGAAAATCACAACTGAATCTATTTATTGTGAAAATGGAGAACTGGCCTTTTCATGATTGTTAGAAAGAAATATTTATGGGTTAATGCAAAAGTGTGTACCAACAATTAGAATGGCTTCAAATTCTTGGAACCTGAGACCTTTTCCAAACAAATAATTTGTATTGCAATTCCAACACTTTGAACCCCAATTTTGTCTATGGACAATTTCTTTTCAGTCTGTCTTTCATTATATTCTGCAAAATTTTGGAGGAAAAAGTGAGCAATAATATCGTTCGTGCACAAAATCTATGATTGACATGCTTCTAGCCTAACACCCACAAAACCTGATACCAATGAGATGTTAACATTTGCCATATTGGTTTGTGAAAGAGAAACAAAAGTATTTCAAATCTCATTGACCCAACCCCTTTGTCCTCTGCAAATTTATCCTTGGAATTGGCATCTAAATCTTATAGTATTAAATGAAGAGATTCTTTCATAAGTTGACAAATTTCCATAACCAGAGTTGATAAATGCAGGTGCAGCAGCTGCTGAGTTTTCCACTCGAGCACTACCGGGACTTTTGCAAACTCTGGGCTCAACGAGCAGGTTTCTTTTGTTGACGTCTTTAAATCTTTCTGCTGATATTAGTTTTTCTGTTTTTGGAACAAAAATAAAAGCATTAAAATTGTTTGCATCTTATAAAAATGCAGTCCCTCTGATGCACTAGTGAAAGCATTCATTAAGGCAGATGTTGCATTTAGGAATGAATTGGATTCCCGTCGTAAATTAAAGGGAGTTATCCAGAAAGACTCGCACCCTGGTTGCACAGCAGTTGTTGCTCTTATAGTTAGAGACAAGCTATTTGTTGCTAATGCTGGTGATTGCAGGACAATTTTATGTAGAGCCGGCCTTCCCTATGTATTAAGTAGGGTAAGTAGGGATTGCCTATAGAACCAAATAACTTGTTGCTCAACTTACTCCACTGTTATTCTTCTAAATAACTAATTATTTCTATATATTAGGACCATGTTGCTAGTGTTCTAGAAGAGAGAGAGCGTGTTATCAGTATGGGTGGACAAGTCAAATGGCTGGTTGATACGTGGAGGGTTGGTCCTGCTGCTCTCCAGGTGATCTTCTTTACACCTTTTTAATGGTGGTTAATGTGATGTTGCAAGCAATATAATTTAGTCCGAGTCCTTGTTGAAAAATGTTATATACTCAGATCTTCAGATCTTCTGTTGGCCAAGTTCTTTTTAAGATGTCAATATGTCATACATAAAACATATATATCTATGTTGCTCTTGTTGTACGTATCCTAGTTAGTGAATGCCTATCTGAGAGCCATTTGGTGTATTTTTAATTTGTTTCTTTCTATTCTCTTGTAACAGCAAGCTTGATAGTTCAAAACATAAGACCAATTCCGGTCTCAGCATTTTTTATCATCTCCCCCTTCCATAGTTTCAGAAATATTCTACTTTATTTCTATTTCGTATTTTCCTTCCTTTCAGGACCATTTATTCTTTTTAAATATTATATGCAAGAATGAATGCTGCATCAGATGCCTGTTCGTCATGAAGAATACTACCATAGATATTAGATACCTTATGTTTACCAAAATTGTGGATTTTCTGCAAAATAATTACTTAAATAGTTAAATATTATATATACCTTCAAAATTTATATCTGCAGCGAACATACATGGTTATACACTTTCTTTAGTGCACTATACAAACTAACGAAAAGATAATTGTGCTCCGCTTCTGGTATAACATGTTTCATTTAACATTTAGTCGTTTACAGTGGTGTGCTTTTGGTAAATTGTGGAGTGGGTTTATCATTTCCTAGAAGAAATCACGAGTATTTTTCATGAGTTAAGCTTAAGGGTCACAGTCTGCCCATCTCATTATCAAATAGGTAGGTAATATGATATTTGTTGGCAAATGGGCAAGATTCCTGTTGACTTACTATGAAATCATTTCTTAAATAGTTAAATCTCCCATATACCTTCAAATTTATGTTTGCAGCAAACGTACATTGTTTTCATTTTTACCCTTTCCTTAATGCACTTACAAAAGAAACGGACTGATAATTGTGCTCCACTTCGAGTATTAACGTTTAGTCTTTTACAGTATAGTGCATTTGGTAAATTGTGCAGTGGGTTTATCATTTCCTAGAAGAAATCACGAGCATTTTTCATGAGTAAAGTTTAGGATTCACCATCTTCCCATCTTATTATCAAATGGGCACGTAATGTGATATTTGTTGGCAAATTGGGCATAATTCCTTTTGTCTTTGTGCAATCTATTGAAAAGAGATGACTGTCTTTTAAGTGTGATGAGTGGCCAATAATGTGATATTTTTTGTAGGCAAACGTGTATGATACCATACTACTCATCACACTTTGTAAAAAAGACAATTGTCTTGAAAGATGACAGGTTGAATTTGGACATTTCATATTGAATTGACAATCTGGAGAAGTGTTCTATGAGATGACAGGTTGAATTTGGACATTTCATATTGAATTTACAATCTGGAGAAGTGTTCTATGAGTTAAATGTTTGATTAGCTCTTGAAACATATCGTTTATAAGGAAGCAAAGAATGGAAGGCATTTGGTATGCTCTTCTTGCGTCTAGTCTTCTGTTTGTGGCGAGAATGTAAATGTAAAATTTTTGAAAGCAACGAAATGTCCATAACAGGATTCAAGAATCTCTTGTTATATATGCATTGTTGGCATGGGATATCTAGTCCAGGCTCAGTCAAAACCTTTTTTGCATTTCTGGATAGTGCGGTTTTGTATAGACTTCTTATTGGCTGTTTCATGTACACTTCGTGTACTGAGGCTATGCCTCTTGTTTGGTAAATAAATAGTATTTTGTTGTACTTGAAAAAGAAGGCATTTGCACTTTTGTATTTTGGAATGCTAGATATGAATACCGAGTGACCTAAATTTATTATTAAATGCTACGTGGTTTAAATGTTCTCTTTCAAGGTTTAACTGTTTCTTCTCTTTGAACAGGTTACACGTTCCATTGGTGATGATGATCTCAAGCCTGCTGTAACTGCAGAACCTGAGATAACTGAAACCATACTGTCTGCTGAGGATGAATACCTTGTAAGGACTATTCTGTAATCTGTTTTTTTATTTGGTTATTAGTTATGCATGTACCAACTTGAGTCTAAAATTGATGCATTCATTGCTTTGGCCAACTTTAGACTTTGGGGACATGTTTATTTCACTAATATTTCGCCACGCCTCTCATGTGATATATGAGCAACAAAGAAAAATATTTGAGTTGTTCTGAGTGTGATATTATGATTCGATCCCTTTCTCTTTCTTATCTTGTATTTTTGAGCCTCGGTGTGTGTGTTTGGGGTGGGGGTCAACTATCAAGTTAATGAAAAGTGGGAAAAGAAAAATGTATAGTTGCATTGAGGGAGCTTATAATATTTTGAGTACCAATTGATGAAAAGAAGCACCCAGTGTCTAGTATTAGTATTAAGTGGAGGAATATATTATTGTCTAATGATTATGGTCGAGAATGTTTATGAAAAGAGTTCTATCCATGTGTAGAGTTGCTAATTCTTGGATTTTTTTTAATCAGAATATTAGTTGGGAATTGAACCACATTTTCCTCTAGGTAAAAAGATTAATGCATGCATGTACTCTCTGTATAAATGTCAGGTAATGGCCAGTGATGGACTCTGGGATGTTATGAGTAACGTTGAAGTAGTGAGCATAATAAAGGACACTGTAAAAGAGCCTGGAATGTGCTCTAAGAGATTGGCAACTGAAGCCGTTGAACGTGGCAGCAAAGATAACATTACAGTTATTGTTGTCTTCCTGCGTCCAGTCTCTACAGCAGAGAGAATTTACTAGCTATTCTTCTCTACGAAGATAAAAGAAAAGGAAGTTGATGAATCAGCATTGTTAAAAAGGCAGAAGGGCATCATCATGTTCGATATATATATATATATATATGATTCTTTCAGCAGCCAGCGAGTTTGAGTCCACTCTGCAGATTTGATGTATTTATTACGTTTTTTTGGCATTCACTATACACTGGATGTCAACATTGTTGAGCTTAAAACTGCAAGCTCGTATTCTCAATGTACAATGGCAATTCTAGATAGATTTAATGAAATAAAGTTGGTAGGTTTGAGTTTTCTACCTGCTTGAATTGTTCTACCCGATGCAGCCTTCATCTTCCGAGTATATTTTCTTTATCTGCTACGAGCCTATAACCAGCGAAAGAAATTCAACTTTTCTATAAAATGTATTTTACTCCATTAATTTGCTCATGCATGTATGTATGTATGTACCAACCCAAAAGTTATCATTTATTTAATTAGAATTTTCTTTTACCCATAGTTTTTAGAATTATTATTTTGTGAGTGTTATTTCGTAATTTTTTTTTTGATATTTTCATAATACCTTTCATCTACTATTCATGTGTTATCAAATTCTCTTGTGAAAATATCCTTATCCTAAATTTATGTAACAAACTTAAAACATGTTATATTATTAATAAAAAATAGATGATAAAATCTTTTTGTGATTTTTTTTTAAAAAGTGGAACGAAGGAAAGAAGTATAAAAAGCAAGGAATAAGTGAAAAAACAAAACGGATACAGTGGTTTTGGCGTTTAGCTAAAGCTTTTGAAGTTGAACACGAGGCTTTTCACATAATCTTACATGTGGCACAATAGAACATCATCATCAGTCAAATTAGAAGAATAATGTAACGCTCTTAAATTTGAAGTTTTAGACATGTCTTATATATATATATATATATATATATATATATATATATATATATATATAACAATGATTTTTCCAGCGAATTAGAAAGAGTGAATTAAGAACGAATCGGTTATAACGATGATTTTTTCGATTTTTTTGCGGATTCATTTCTCTCTATTTCATTTGGAGAAGGATATATATATATATATATATATATATATATATATATATATATATATATATATATATATATATTATTGTATTGGTCGATTTAGGACCCATCATCATGTTAAACAGCCGATATATGATGACATATGTAATTGAGATACATTTGATATTCAAAAATTGACCAAACAAATTATGAGAACAAGATTACTGATAATAAATTATTAAAGTAAAAGTGATAGTTTTACAAAAACTCTCACATGAATAGTACTTTTGTGAAAGGTCAAATTTTACTTATGAAAATATAAATTATCTCATGCTAATAGTAAATAGACCCACACACTCATGTGAAAGATTATGTGAAAATACCAAACTTTACTTGTGTAAATATCAATTTTCTAAAATTATTTCAAAACGAGTCATTTTAATTTTAAGAACCAAGTTCAATTAAAAATTAATGCATATTAATTCATTCAACTTTCAAAAAAAAACAAGGAATTTTATAGGTACTAATATTTTAGATAGTTTTAAGCATTCAAAATTATACACAACTATAAACAAATTTAAGAAAGTAAAAAACGAAACCTAATTCGGAACGAACTTAATTAATTAAGGATGTGTGTAAAAGCATAATATATTAATTATAGGATTTTCTAAAGTCAGATTTCGAAATATTGGTTACTTTACACTGATTTCTATTGTATTAAGAACCTCATGAGACGGTCAAAGCGTGATTTTATCTAGAAAAACTCTATGCGGACATATTCCGCATAATAATACAAATAGATAAAATAATAAAACAATGTCCCTATCAAAATAGTAACTTGTAAATAGAATAGAAACAAAATGTTTTTCGAAGGTATATGTCCCAGCAGCAGTTCAAATACAATCTAAAAAGCATGCATAATTAATAACGCCAAGATTTTGTATTTTACTAACATAAATTCTTATCCATGCATGCAATCTGATTTTCAAATTTACAAGAGGGTTACAACATCTACTCTAGATCTCACTATAAATTCAAGTCATCCTCTTCCTCTTGGAGCACTACACTAAATTTGCTTCATAAACCCCCCCCCCCCTCTTTAGATCTTCAAAAGAGTGCTTAATTAATTAACATTCCCTAGCCATGTCAAATGCCCCAAAGACATTCAATTCTTCTTCAAGCAACAATCTTAAAAAAAAGCCTGACGAATCCGAGCTTGAACAGATCATCAATGATCCGTCAGATTCTTCTGTTGAAGCAGTTCCTGAAAGACCATTGGCATATGAATGCCAGCGTTGTGACAAAAAGTTTGCGAGTGTGCAACCGTATTGCGGGCACCAGAATGCGCACAAGCCCAAGCCAGCGCTCTATCCGCGATGTGGGTGGACAAGGGCCATGCTTACCGCCGTGTTTGATCCTCGCTTTTATGGTGCATCGGCCTCTGGCCCCGCAGCCGTGGAGGGTGAAATGCAGCCAGTGGCCTATACAGGTACGCCCATTTACACGCCTCCACTTTTGCAGGCACCGTTTTATAGTCATCTTGTCCCATCACAAGATCGTGAGCCTAATTGGGCGAACCTCAAAAGGGTGGAGTTTTCAGGAGAAGCAGTGATGGTCAATCCAATTCACGCTTGTGCAAGCAAAGGTGATCAGTTTTTGGTACCGGAAACTCGTGCGCCTAATTGGACTAATGGAAGCAGAGCTACTCAATCTGACAAATCTGGGCTGGATTTATCTATTAAGCTGAGCTGCGCGCTCTTGAATGGAGGCACTACAAAGAGATTTGATTTTGAGGAACGTGATGACTCTGGGCTGGACTTATCACTCAAGCTTTGATCCATTTAAACTCAAAAGCAAGCATGCATGCATCGTCTTTGATTCTTATGTCTTAATTCCGTCTTTATCGTGGTTTAAGTTAATGTACTCCTATTATAAAACTATTAATGGAAGTAGGTTTTTTTTTTTTTGACTTAATAAATTCATGGATCTAGCATGCATGCATGCATGTAATCATGTCCTGAAAAATTAAAATCAATGAAAGGACCAACAAAAGATGAACAAATTTGTGAAGACTAACACCACCCTCATATCATAAATTGCTAAGAAAATCTTTACAAACAAACCCTTATTAATTAACTAATTTATCTTCTTTGTGTTTAATTTGCATGAAGAAGAAAGTAACAAAGTGATGATAAACTGAATCGATTTATTGTCAAACTTAAAATAAAGTCAGTTCATGTAATGTATCTATATGAATATATAAGTCGATTTCAAGAACAAGAAACCATGCACAATCACATGCATCATACAATTAAAAGTAAATTTGCACAAGACGCCACGTGAAAACCCTATAACCCACCCACGGGGAAGGAATTTAATGTGTTTCACTATAATATATATAATGGTCCCAACAATGGACTGAGTACATGATCATCCACCGTTAAGCGCCGAGTACTTTCCTTCTTAATCGCTGTTGTTACCGAACGAGATTTTCTTAATTCTCGGCCTTGACAAAATTGAACTCGGCTTCAAAATCTTGCTTTGAACATGGGAGAGTAATGGGCTCATTGGGCTTCGCATGGATCTCATCCTCGTACTGCTCAAGAAATTCCAGAAACCTTTTGGAGTATAAAAACTCGAGCGGAACATCGTACTCCTCGCACTCCACGTGTATCGGAAAGAAACCTCGAACTGGCTTGTGTTCTTGATTTCGGATTATTGTCTTGCTGTATCCGGAGCTACGGTGGATCTTCGTCAGCTTCTTCAACAACCAGCGGAGTAGTAATTTTCCTCCTCTTACCCGACTTACCACCGCCATCATAATCTTAATAAGTAACCCACACAAGTAAAAACCTTAATTAAATTATTAAATGAATGAACGATATGGAGGGCCGGGGGAAACGGAATATTATGGGTCCGGTCGATAGAGATCATATATGAGTTACGGAATGAGCAATAGGAGAAGAGAGGAGTCTCTGTATTTATATCAACAAGTTAGTTATAAAGTCGATCGGTTTCCTAATTTCTGATTCCCAATCCGAACGGGATAATTTCCAGATATATGTAATGATGGTCTAAAATCTTCCACCGCTAATAATATTTTTATATATGTATGCCGCGTTAATTCTTAATGCGTGACATACAAGTTTATGTATATATGTATATCCACTCGTGGAGAAAACTGCCAAACACCAAAAAGCTCTTGTCCATACTTGTGTTGCCAAGAAGTACAAAGGAACATACATATTTTGCCAGGAATAATACATCAGAAAGTTGGGAACCTGGCCTTCATGCTGCTATTGTTTATTCCTGCTGCTGCTGCTGCTGCTGCTGCTGCATTGGAAAGCAATTATGCAACCACCAGACCAAAAAATGCCGCACAAATTTCAAGGAAGAGAAAAGGCGGTCCATATATTCTTTGTAAATATCCAAGAGGTATATAATTCTGGATTGGCTATATAAAGCTGTTGAAACAGTAACCACATGTTAAATTTTAACCGAGAAATACTATATTACAAATAGAAAGGCAACATATATATATATATATATATATATATATATGGATGAAGTGATGAACTAACCTGGTAGCAGAGTGCTTCTGTCCAGCATTTCTTCCCCACCCCACCCCACCCACCCCACCCCAACCCAACCCAAATTTATGTTTCTCAATTATTTCAATGACCTTACAGTTGTAACTATTACAGGGATTTTATAGCGAGCAGTTTTACCAAATTTGTAGTTAGCTAAAAAGAACCATCACTACATTAGCCACCAAATCCTAGACTTTCTACATATGCATAAGGCATCCTGTTTGGTGAATGAGCTACCGGTTTCTCAAACTTTATCTTTATTAGGGACCACCATGTAATATAGAAAGCGCATAATTTATCAGAACTTAATACCTGAATTTCAAACTTGACTGCGTCGTATGACTTAACAGCCATCCTGCTCAAGCTCGTGATTATCAACTCCTTGCCATAGATGTCTTTTATATGAGGACCTCCATCGACAATTGTTGGTCTAGAATAGGTAGAAAGCTGAGGGAGCCAGACACACTTCATGTTATAATGTCCTAACTTCTTCCATCGAACATTTAAGCCCTCAAAAACCTTTAGAACGTCTATCATGGTTTCATGGGGAGAGGCCGTAGACTGGATGTAAAATGGCATCACAAAAGGCAAAAGTAATAGAGCATGCAAACATAGTTACTTTTATCAAACAAATACTCTGAAGTCATCATGAAGAAACCTTAAATCCAAGCGCCCACTTTGTTTGTAACTGAGGGGGTGATCTCAAGTATACTTCTGGGCTACCCGTACATTCCTCTGGCTGCAAAGTAATGTGTCAACTGATCAAGTCAATAACCTATTATTAGTAACTTTGTCAATCACTACTTGACAACCTAAAAGGCTAGGGTATCAAATTTCTTGAACAACTACTATTATTGAAAACCAGCATAACAACAATTGCAACATAACATGCACAAAATATAAAAGCTGGGACATGTAGTATTATTGATTATTACTTGAATTGCCACTGAAAAGTATAGATATCCAAAACAAAATGATTCTAAGAAGGTTATTGGACTAGTATAGAACTATCATGTTTAACACTTTAAAAGTTGAAGGAAAATTCTAGAAGAGCCTTCAACACAAAAATAGAGAAAAACTGAATACCATTGCCAATGCTCAAAATGAGTTGGGAACTATGTTAAGCCAAAAATATTATGCAATGCAAAATTGGTGTCTATTCGAATGTTGCTGAAAACAAAGAAAACATATTTTACAAAAAGTCATGCAAAACACAATGATACCAAATTATGAATGGCATACTGAAACAAATTTAATATACCAAGCATCCTAGAAGTTCGTTGTTATGCTGACTGCACTGAACTCCAAACCGATTGTGCAACATCAGATAATATGTCACAGTTGCCTGAAATAGAACATAACATCAGTCCTGCATACATAACAACATCACAGTTGAGACAGCTTCGCACCTGATTCTGCACTCCGTTATGAAGAGAGTTAACCACTTCAAAGCTGTCACATCCTAACTTAACCATCTCTTCAACAATATCCTTGTCAATCTTACCACATATATAAGACAAGATTAGATTGGAAAAAACATTTTCAACGCAAGAACTGGTGCAAAAATCACAAATCAAAATTAGAGATGCAAAAAAAGAAATTATTTTTTAAAAAGTAAGAATTGGGAGAGAGAGAGAGAGAGAGTGAAACCCCAAATGTCCTAAGCAAGTGAAAACATTCTCACTACACAATATGGAGTGCACAAAAAATGTTTAAACAAATTCTTTGAAAATCATTGGCACATTATTATTAATAATGTTTCAAATTTACTGAGAATTACACTAACCTTTTTAAGATTATATGATGCTTTTATTGGGTAGGACAGCAATGTGTCGTAGAAGTTGCTGTTGGAACCAAGGATGTTTATGTATTTCAGGAATCGATATGCGGCTAATTGGATCAACAATAAGAATCCGCGTGATCAGGTCTCGAGCTCCAAAAGACAAATGATTCGGGAATGTGTATATTCCACTCTGTCTTAAACACATATAAGAGTTCTCTATATCTTTCATATTAGGAAACAAATACCAGAGGTAGGAAATAAGTTAATTGTAAACAGCCATTTAGCCCACCTTTATCTTTGTGTATAAGCCAGAAAGATTATCATCATCAAAGGGAAGTCTTCCACACAAAAGAGCATACAAGATAATCCCACAACTCCAAACATCAACCTCAGGACCAGCGTAAAGTTGCTCAGCGATGACCTGTTGCAAAAGTAATTCAAATAAAATTGGAACCAAAGATTATTATTCTAACATGCATTTGCTATTATTATAAGTAAGCATGCACCTCTGGAGCCGCATAATTTGGGCTTCCACAGCTTGTTTTGAGAAAATGACCATCTCGCGTGACATTGCCCAGTCCAAAGTCGGCAATTTTGACATTACGTTTGGTATCTAAAAGTAGGTTCTCTGGTTTAAGATCTCGGTGAACCACCATATGAAGGTGGCAACATTCTACAACTGAAAGAATCTAATCTGACATTCATTAACATTTCTATTCTTTTTCTCCTTGAAATAGAATTTATAAAAGCATGTTAAATATAACTTATGGCAAGAAAATAGTTACAGTAGTTACATGGAAACCATCATTGAAAACTTCTTACCTAATGTATTAAATTTAGTTAGAGTTGATACGTGAAAAAAAATATAGCACAAGGTAAATTTACAAATCTAATATAAATTTATTTGAAAAAATCTAATATAAGCTGTTTTAAAATTCATATGCATGAAGTGTTAATTCCTTCAATATATCTTACTTCTAAGGATCTGCTTTGTATTTAGTATTTTATTGATTCATTACATATCTGATGCATTGTGCTAAAAATTTCTAAATTTGGGCTGGGCTTGGTTCCTGAAAGCATTATACACTCAAATCAAATGAACTACATCTAATTCTAATCATATGTTCAGCTTATGCATGTAATGAAATAATTACAGGCTTACAGCAATCATCCAATGTGTAAAAAGAATGTACCATAAAAGAAAGATATTGATATCATTCATTTACCCAAAACATGTTCAGAGTGTCCAAGGAGCATTATGGTCTTCTAGATCACACTCTTATATGCATATACATATTAGATATACTTGGCCCTTTTCCACAATATCTCCTTGGAATTGCTGATTGGTATGTTTTCTAATACATATAATGGAAAGATTCACAAAACCATAAATGAGATCTCCTTAATAAAAGATAACATATTAAGGATAACATAAGACAGCTTTTTCTTCTTCAACCAAGGAATTAAATCTAGGTGGTTGACATTAGAATATTGGCTAGAAACAAATGGTTGATGGGGTAAATCTGAATCATCCTTTTGCTAATGATTAATACACTGAAGAAATAGGGTTAAAGTCTACAATTTACTTTCACAAATTAATTACAATTCCCAGTTGATCATAGGGCTAATACTCACCTGTATGTAGTACTTGGCGCTGGACAATCTTTGTGCTACTTTTGGCCTCATCCAAGTTGTTATAACATGATATTCTTGGGAAGACACATCTCATCCTTTGTATGTTTTAACAACTCAAGGGTCATTTTGAGGTTACAGTGAACCCTAACAAATTCGTGAAGAAACATATACTGTTTGATAGAGGCATAAATTTGTCTTGAGAAAGTAACAGCCAAAGAAGCATATGACTTGATTGACAACGAGAGGTTTCTTTATGTACGTACTGTGGGATAGAATCACAAATAAGAAGAGAGTAACATGAGTTAATTGATAAACTCTGAGCTAATCAAACTAAAGGGTTATATTTACTTATGTGACAACTTCTGTGTCTAATTTTCAAATTAGAGTGATGTGAGCACTTCCACTACTCAGAAAGCATCTCTTGTGTCTTACGTTTCAAGATTTTGGCATCCAAGTTAGCCTCTTCTAAATCATCCCATTTGTTTGTAGATTCAATAGCATCACCCCCATATGACTAACAGGTAAAGAGAATTCTAATTTTATTTTCCTTTTTTTCATATCATTTAAGCTGTCAGTTCTTCTATGACATCCAGCATAAGGAGATTCCCAAAGGCAAGTGCTTTATAAACCGAGAGGATATTCCCCAAGAAGCTACAAGGGATATAAGAGTCAAGAAAACAAAGACAAGAACCAAAAGGTAGAAAAGTTAAACTTTAAAAATCCCAAGGCAAACCGTGTATAAAAGTACAATTGAAACTCAGTTTTCAAAATGGATTTTTAAACTGATATTTCCTTATACATTCAAATATGTTAGGTTTTTCAATTTAATCACCACATTCATTACTCAACAGTCTTCTTATATCTATATTTTTTAACAAAAAAACAATAGAAGCTTAATATGTGCAATAAACTGTAGTAACTAGTGCCCTGTGCCTTTAGGTCTTCTTCATATATTTAATTCTGCAAGGCTAGCATGATATATCATAAAATATCAGTAATATATAACCAACAAAATAATATAACAAATTATTTTTTGGACAGGCCATTTTTACTTCTAATGTCTTAAGCCTCTTTCTTCAATAAACCCAACAATATATCATAAACTGTTGAGATAAGCAGCAATACATTGTACCGGGTTTATATATTTTAACCATAAAATTAGGATCTCAGATAAATATTAAACAGACTAACCAATGAAGAAAAAACATCAAAAGACAAATATCTTAAACACCAAAAGAGTCTTCACAATACCTGTTGAAAGAAGTGGCAAGCCTCGGCCTCCTGGAGTCTACCATTCTCTGTAATATAATCAAACAGTTCACCTGAAGTCATGTACTCGATGACCACATAAATGGTTGACCGAGTCTCTATGACCTCAAAAAGGCGTACGACATGTGGATGTGAGAGTAGCCGCAGTATATTGATTTCTCGTTTTACTGAAACAACACCAATATGAGGAAAGGATGACACAAAAAATGCAATATAGATCAGAGAAACAGCTTTAGGTGTGAATTAATATCTTAAAAACAGAACAAAAAATATGATGGAAACAACAAACACCGGGAAGCTTAGAAGAACATTGCCCAGGAATTGCTAGTATAATTGTATAAGAGAGAAAGTTGGATAAAACAAACAAGTCTTCAACCACTTCAAGATTTTGGCATAACCTGAACATGAAACAGTAGGCATGTTTTCCTATTTATGGATGATCAATTTACATTCACAACGAATTCAGAATTGCAAGATCTTGGTTGCTAAGCCGTCAAGTTGACACATAAAGTGAATATCACATATTGCAATAAGCTTGGTTTCTAGAGAACTTGATACGTTGATACATCCACTGCTTATAATAACTCACCTTAACTTATGTAAAGAAAGAGTACCTAAAAGCTTAAGTTTTAATAATCTTATCATGTCAGATTTAGTTCACCCTAATGTTTCAAGATATTTTTCATTTAATGAACAAATTACTCCTTAACATTTCTGTCCTTTTAAGTAAAGAAACAACATTAAATTTTCTAAAAATAAGTAAACTGTAGTATTCAAATGTACATTCTACCTTTCTCTGCTGCTGAATCTGTAAATGATTGACGATCAAGAATTTTTATTGCAACGTTGATCCCTGTCAATGTATGTAATGCAAGTTTCACTTTACTAAATGCTCCGATGCCAAGGGTCTTCCCCATCCTATAATTGGATAGAATCTTTTGAGATGGTTTGCAATACTTCCATCCATTTCGAAGCTGCTTGCAGTACACTTGCTTAAGTTGTTTAGTAGCAGTGATTCACAGACAAAAGAATATACAATTCAGCTTAGTATTAAAATACACTAAGCCACAACTTTTATATGTAACAACATAGCTGCCCTGGGCCAGGTCTACAGTACCCTTTGCCCAGGCCCAAAAGTGAGGAGGCCCAAAATTTTAAAAAATTATGTATATATGTGTATAAAAAAATAAAAAATTAATTATAAAATATAATATAAAACAAATCAATAAATATGGAGAATCAAAATAGACTCTTAGCCACAAAAAGAAGGAAAAATCCTTCGACCCTCTCGGTTCATAACGTAACGCAAGCCATTTTTTTTCCGATGATTCTCCTCTTCTCCAACAAAGTTGAAAAATAAATAATCCACCAGCTAGACCAATGCCTTTCTTTGAAGGTAAATTTTTTTAAGATACATATAGAATCTAGATATATAAATTTTGTAAATTGTAATATATATTTTTGTTAACTTTTTCTTATTTATTATTTAATTCAACAGAAAACTTAGTTGAGATTCTTGTTCTTCGTTTTTAATGCAATGTTTACAATTCGGGGTACTCTTTTTCCTTTGTTTGGGGTTTTGTCCCATTAGATTTTCCCCAAACAAATTTTTTTAACGAGGCCCCAAAGTGTTCTTACTTATCTTTTGTAAATTCTTATAATTTTAATAAAATTAATTAGTTGATAATTTATTTATTTTTTTGTTTAATTTGTATAAAGGGCACACTTGAAAATTTTTTGCCTGGACCTTACAAAACCCAGGACCGGCTCTGCCCAACAATTTATATGGCCAAACCAAAACTCTACATGATGTGGCAGTCTGATAATTTCCCCATTAATAAAACACAAGTTCAGAATATTGAAGAAGAAATCAAATTTCAAAGGAGGAAAATTAGAGAAAGATTGGAACTTAACTAGGGAATATGAAACTCATAATCTATTTAAAAAACAAGCTAAGATTTTCAACAGAGCTATTATTCTTCTTTCATTGCTAACCATTTTAAACAGTAATAATAGGATTACAAAACAAAAAGTGAAATTGATTTATCCAACTTTTGCTAGTGGGAGGTGTATCTGTATATTGTCATCTGTTAGCCTGTTTCCACAAATTTTCCTCTCCAATTAATGTTAGCTAGTATAATCCATAAAATACTCCTACAACTACTAATGTTGATCATGACCATGATGATTATACTAGTAACAATATCAAGTTGAACTATAGATTTTGACGGTAATAACATTAAATTAAATTTGGAGAGTAATTAACCCCATATATCCCCAACTTGAGTTTTTTCCAACAACATTTATTTATCTAACATGAAAGTATTACTAAACCATAATTTAAAATTAAAAAGAAAAATTAGCAAAGTAAATACTCAGATTTCCATGAAAAACAAAGCTAATGTAAGATTGAGAAGAATCAAACAGTGATGGAAACATGTACAAAATCAAGTAAAACCCAGTTCATTTAATTTATGGGGATAGATACATCCTTACCTGGAGAAATACAGGGGAAAGATAAAGAAGAAGTTGGAAGTTAAAAGGGATTTTGCAAGGATTATACGCTTGTTGATGAACCCAAAGACAATTTAGCCGAGAACATCCAGACGAAACAGGAGGAATAAGCGTACGAGTACATATTATATATACTTACATATATATCTATTTTCATCCTCTATATAATGGAGAAGACACGTGATACAGCTAGGATTATACTCCCTCCGTTTCTAAAAAGAGTATCGTTTTATAAAAAAAAAAAATTGTTTTAAAAAATTTATTGTTTATAACTTTCGAGAAAAATAGATTATTTATTTTCTTATATTATTCCTACCTTTTTTTATTGTCTTAAAAAATTCTCTTCCTTGAATTAATAGTTTTCAATTTTCCATAAAAATCATTGTCCCAAAAAATTCTCTTCCTTGAATTAATAGTTTTTTAATTTTCCATAAAGAGGCAATGATGAAATTTCAAACAAATTTTACTTGGTAAATGATACTTTTCTTAATCCATGTGCCAAAACCTTAAACAACAATCTTTTAGAAACGGAAGTAGTATTTAACAAAATACAACTAATTTAAGATATTAATACTCCCTCCGTCCCATAGTTATAGGCTGATTTTTTATTTTGGGATGTCCCAATATATAGGCTACTTATTATTTATAAAATTTAGTTGGTTCAGTATTTTACTTTTATGCCATTATAATAAATATTCAACCACTACTCTTTTTTTGAAAAAATAATATTCAATGTCATTATTTTTATCACCACATTTAATATTGTTGTATTCTCAATAAAACTTGAGAGTTCCAATGTAATAAGACTTCATCTTTGGTTAAAATTCAATGGTCAATCAATGAAATTGAGAGTTCTAATTAGATAAGTAAGGAGTAATTAATTTATTCATTAATTCCATATTGAGGGGTATATGTGAAAAATTTTTATTAAAAATTGTTATTAATTAATTTTCTTAAACTATGTGCCAAAAAAAATCAATCTATAACTATAACTATAAGACGGATGAAGTATTTAATAAAATATAACTAATTTAAGATATTAAATTCTACCGTTCATACGGTGGCACACAACTAAGAGAGAGAGGCCGCCATGAAAAAAGACAAAAAGAAGAGAAGCAAACAAATAAACGAAGAGAGTGACATTTTAACTTTATTTAGAGGGAAAAGGATTGGGGGGAGGGAATAATATTTTAGGGAATTTGCTTATAATTTTATAAGATTTCTCTTACATAAATTGTAATGGACCCTACATTTATTTGATAGTGATTTATAAAAATATTAAATTTTATTTTTGTAAATATCGATTATCAAAAACGAGTCTTGCATGTAGATGAATTTGTTTAATAAAATAAATTTTTTTTTATTATATTACTATTTTAAAATTAATACTTTGTTATTTTTAAAAGCAAACATAAAATATAAATACATTCTTAATATTTATTAATTTTATTATAACAAAAATAAATATATATTCCCTCCATTCCTAAAAAGGTGTCGTTTTAGAAGAAAAATTTTATTTTAATTTATTTATCGTTTACAATTTTCTAAGAGAATAAATTATTTACTTTCTTATATTACTCCTACCTTCTCTCATTGTCCCAAGAAATTTTCCCCCTTGTATTAATAGTTTTTAATTTCTCATAAAAGGGTAAATTCTCTCAACATATGTTTTGTGTATACCTATTTTGGGAGCGTCACAGTTTATTTAAAAAATCTTTTTGAAAAAGTTGATTCTCAGTTCCTTAATATAAGACTTTTCACAGTTTCTCAATTGTTCCTAATTATTTGACGTTTGTTAAAATCTGAGAGAATTGGTCACAATTTTTCCAAAATTAGTATAAGATAACTATGACAAGATAATATTTAAAGATATTATAGATAATTCAAAATTATTTATATTTTATTAGATAGATTAATATTATATTTAATTTTTGTGCAACACTCTAAAATGGGCAAAAAACACATTTACCCTATGTGGTCGATAGAAACTTGTAAAGAATTGGTAATGTCTTTCTTTCTAAAAATAAAATTGAGCCATTCAGTCAATTTTTTGGACGGACGTCAAATAATTACACACGTGGCATTGAAAACAAAATTAAAAAATTATTATTTTCTTATATGGCAATACAAAAAAAAATATTGATTATGTGGCAAAAAATGATTAAAATAATAATAAAATTAAAATAAATAATAATTAATTCATTTTGAAATAATTAATTTTTAAATAAAATAATTAAAATAATAAAATTAAAATAAATATTTAAAATTAATGATTAATAATTAATTATTAACTTGTAAAATAATTTTTTTTATTTTTAAAATTAATTATTAATCATTCCCTGTTAACTTGTAAAAAAATCATTTTTTGCCACATAATTTTTTTTACATTTTTGTTTATAAAAATTATGTTTTTAAAAAAATTATGTTTTTAAAAGGAAAAACAGAAAAAAAGATTATCTTGTAAAATATTTTTTTAAAAATTACATTTTTAAAAAAATTGTTTTTAAAAATTTTGTTTTTACAAAATTCTATTTTTAAAAATTCTGTTTTTTAAAAAAAAAAAGCAGAAAAAAAATTTATGTTGTGACGCCCCCAAAAATAGGTATACGTCACCCATCTTGGGTCGCCACTTACATGGTACATAAATTCAAATACAACTTACTAACCTAAGCTGTCGTATACAATACGGATATAAAGCATGAGTTTGAATACAAATTTTGTCTACTAGATATTATACAAACTCAAAAGGAGTCCTCATTACAACTATTATCACACTATTTCACGAATAGTGAGGGACTACTAATGCTATCCTCCGGACCATTACTTACGTTCCCCGACTTCGTCCAATTTATATTCTCTCATTTCACAGAAGAAAACGGTGAAAGAAAAGGTGAGCTCAACTAGCCAAAGAAGAAATATTATGACTAAGATAATGCGAGAATAAATTATCATTAGCCAGCAGTTGATGTTAAGCGATAAAATACAATATACAACCGGTTTAAGCTGCGGTGGAATAAATAATCTATTAAAAGAGTCAGTAGAGAATAAAAAGTCTACTATCTTTTAGGTTTTAAAGGTTTTTTCATCAATTTTTATCACGAGACTCAAACTTAATAAATAAACCACCACATCTAATCATCCCCGTACTACCTGGCCAAGGATTTTCATCAAATTATCAATGGTCATGACTATACCGAATCACCCCGGTCATAATCATACCAAAACTATCCATCATTTGCATTATGAAGCCACCGAGGACTTTTGTCACATCATTTATATCAAGTCGTGATTATCAAGAATGATCCTCGGTCATAATCATACTAAGTTCATCTACGCACGTAAGCCCAAAGATAACATAATATAACATGAGGATGATGATGATGACATAGTAATTCAATAAAACAAGTTCAAGAATTATTTAATCCATGAATTATTAACGTCCAAATTGTCAACACGACATCTTTGTTTAGTAGAGTAAAATTCAAGAATGATCGGAAGAATATTTCCATGAAAAGATATTGGATGAAACGCAAATATCAAGGATATTCTACTAATTTCATGGAGTATAGAAGTCAAAGTTTTAACCAACCGGGTATAATAAAGAATGGAATAACAAAAGAAATCACCGTGCACGCGATTGCCCTTAGATAGACGAGTTATTCCAATGAGAATAATAATAACGGAACCAGTCGGTGAAATTCACAATGCAAGCGAGGATGTTCCAATGTAATAATAAAGATGGAACCGGATCGGTGTAAAACACACGAGATAGGATATTCCAACAGAATGATAAAGAGCGGAACCAGTGGGTGTAAAACACATGACGCATGGATGTTCAACAGAATAATAAAAAGCGGAACCGTGTCGGTGTAAAACACATGCATGAGGATGTTCCAACGAGAATAATAGAAGAATGTCACCAAGTATAGGTAAACCGCGATATACAAAGTTATTCAAGCAGAATAATAAAGCAACGGAATAACATAAGGATTTCACCAAGTATAGGGTATGCCAGCGTATATAAAAGTTATGTATAGGGTATGCCACTTTTACGAGTTATTCAGCGAGAATAATAATGAATGGAATAATGTAAGTTCTCTTCAAGAAGAAAGAATAACACCCACTCACACCGTAAAAAGAACTGAAATATAGAAGTAGTGAAGTAGCGAGAATACTCTTCTTCTTTCTATAATTTTCTCTCTATAGCTTCTCTCTATAATTTTCTCTCTAGAGTTTCAATGAATTGTAAAGAAAATAATGAAGGAATGAGCTTTATTTATAGGAAAATGGAATGCATAAGAATTAATCCATTGAGCGGTCCAGATTGATTTACTTTAATCTGACGGTCCATATTTAAAGAAAAATCTTTTAAATAAAATATAATATATTCTATTTATATAAAAACATTTTACTATGCAAACACTATGCAATACTATGCAAAACACTACGCAAAATACTATGCAACACTATCATAATAAAATATAATATATTCTATTTATAGAATAACTTTAATAAAGTATTCTATTTTATATAAAAGATGTTTACGCTTTTATTACGTTAATAATCTGAATAAAACAAAAGCGTTATTATCATTATAATAATTCATATTATTAATAAATAATAATGGAATCAAACCGAGTGACTTCTCACATAAGCATCGATAATCAATAATGTGTCTTAACTTATGCAACCACATGTATTCATCGTACTTTTACTAATGAAAGTAGTTCAACAAGAACCACGGTAAAACTTCCGTAGTTATTTCAATAAAATATTTTTGTCGTTTTCTCAATCCAAACAATAATTACATTGTGGGGTCCACCAATGATTGAGTAGTTATACGAATATTCCCTCGCTAAACCGAATATTCCCAGAACCAATCGAATATAATATAACCACTTGCATACTTTGCAAAATTTATAAATACTACCCACAACTATAATATTATCTCAAATTCACACCATAATATTAAAAAATTATTTCACCAAATTTAAATCTTTATTAATAAAATCTGGGTCTCACAATCTCCCTCCTTATGGAATTTAAGCCCTCGAAATTAGAGGTGCGATACTGATATGATAAAGAGGTGAGGATACCTTGAATACCTTTATCGTTGAAAACATTAAATTCATTTTTGCAATCCGGCCAAAGATATTCATTAACAATCATCATTTTGCACTACAGCCAAAGATATACAATCAGTAAAACCAATAATATCGAGACTAATTTTATAATAGTATCACAACCATGAATTATCCATGACTAATCGGCTAAGGATATTCGTGTTTTTAATTACTATCATGATTATACCGAATAACCGTGGTCATAATCATACCAAGTCTATCAATGCACTACTGACCAAAGATGACTTTTACCACATCCATGAATTAATATTTCATTCTTTGAGACTCAATTTCAATAATTAATCCATATCATCGAATCATCCCCGCACTACTGTGCCAAGGATATTCATTAGTATCACGACCACGAATCGACCACAAATTATCCATGCACTACTACCAAAGATAATCGTGTATTCATTAAGTATCACGACCACAAATTATCCATGCACTACTTAAAGATAATTGTGTATTCATTAATATCACGACCACAAATTATCTATGCACTACTACCAAAGATAATCGTGTATTCATTAGTATCACGACCACAAATTATCCATGCACTACTACCAAAGATAATCGTGTATTCATTAGTATCACGACCACAAATTATCCATGCACTACTACCAAAGATAATTGTGTATTCATTAAGATATACGACCACAAATTATCCATGCACTACGGCCAAAGATAATTGTGTATTCATTAAGATCACGACCACAAATTATCCATGCACTACTACCAAAGATAATTGTGTATTCATTAGTATCACGACCACAAATTATCCATGCACTACTACCAAAGATAATTGTGTATTCATTAATATCACGACCACAAATTATCCACGCACTACTACCAAAGATAATTGTGTATTCATTAGTATCACGACCACAAATTATCCATGCACTACTACCAAAGATAATTGTGTATTCATTTACGGTTATGATTATCTTAGAACAATCACAGTCATAATCATACCAAGTCCATCTACAAGCCAGCGAGATGACTTTCAACATAATATAAGCAGAGGATAATGATATAAAGAATCAATCAAATGAGATAAAGAATAAATATTAAACATTTATAATATAATTTATCCAGATTCAAGAATATCCCATGTTATCAATCACTTAATAATCTCATAATCTAATATCATTAATATTATAACAATATTTTAATCACTTCTTAAATTTATAAACAATTTATCTTAATTGTTTACGCTTTTACCATATAATGCATTTAATCATTCAAAATGCCATACTCATAAGATATCATCTCCAATTATCAAATCTCTCAAAAAATATGCATATACTCTATATAGGATTCTTTAGCCATAAAATCCTATTTTCAACTTTGTTATTTCACATAACATATTTAACTCATATGTTCAGTAATTAAACTATTTTCATGAAAAATACCACATCAGTCCCAAAATATTTCTTTTCTGGGATTTAGCATAATATAATCCCATAATGAAAATATATTTTTTCCGAATTTTAAAATTCATTTACTATTTTTCAAAATCAATTTCCACTTAATTCCTTAAGAAATTAGCTACCTCAAGTTTAACTCCAAAAATTCCCAAATCTTGGCAGGACCTTACACATGTTAACGTGAGCTTCTAGTTTAAATTTCATGGTCATCCTGAGTTATAGAACTCTGGTTATAGCGTTTTCATCGGAAAAACCTAAATATTGAAATAGTCATAACTTGCTCATTTTAAGTCGAGAATGAGCTCATTTTTGGACAGGAGGTACTTTATACCATATACCTTCATGTTCCAAAAGGCCAGAATTTTTCTCATAATTTAAGTGGCCAAACAGTCCCTTAAAGTTTCTGGGCAGTAGCATTTTCGAAATTTACAGCTTTGGCCTCCTTTGCTAAAATTAGTCCACACAAAAATCTACAACACCTTTTCCAGTAATTCCACTTGGATTAGTTAGGTAACTCATAGATCTAACTCTAGGACTTAACCACATTCAAAAATTCAAAATATAATAGGAGATATGGTCAATTGAATTTCATGTTACGTTTTTTCACTAAAATCGATTTTCAACTCTTTGTGATTTCTAAGAAACTTTCATGTTTTCACATACTAACCAACATAACTCATCATAAAACTTACTAATACTTCATATACCCGTGATTTTATTAGTTCTATACTTTTATTATGACTTTCATCATAATCCACGTAAATGCAGATCCTTTTAGTTGAAGAAATATTTGAGGGTTTAAGAAATAGGTTTTTATCGGGGTCAATACAAAATTCGATTTCACGCTCTAGGGTAGGCTAGGAAGTCTTCAAGAATACGCCAAGAAATTTATTAATGATAGAAATATCATTCAAAATCATTACTCTCGTCCAAGACTTGGATAAGACGTCACATTAATACCAATTGTGACTTCATCCCTTAACTTGATAGCACCTCACAATGATACCTATCAACTTGCCATCTTGATCATGACGTCGCCTACTCTGAAAGTCGGCGGTGCATTCCCACAAGGAAGTCAACAACGAAAGGATCGGGCTCTTTACTTATGGCTCGATATAATGTTGATTAACTTTAGGATTTGGTTACTTTGAATTCAGTATAATGAGGTTGGTTAGGAATATGAAAGCTAACAACCTTACAAAAAGAATAATGAGTAGTTAATCAATCGTTTTCAAAAATTACCTCAAAGGCAAGTATTTTCAAAGAGATAAGATAGTAATTAGTAACGTGAAAGTGTTTATTTGAAACAACAAGATTAATAAACAAAGTGGAGGTAACGAAGGTTTCTCCCAACGAAGTTTCAATAGATAAATCAAAGTCTAATTCTCCGAGTCAAATTTAAACGTTGAACGCAAGCAAAGAGAGATAAAAGAATGGGTAGAAGGCAGATCTCAATAAGGTATAAACTTCGCAAGAATTTATAATTAACTAACCCGTGCTAACTTCGTTCGGGTTACCCACTTTTGAGAAGTCACGAAAAACGCTTCTTCCCTGAAACCACCGATTTTTTTTTTTGTCAGTATCCGCCTTTGGTGCCACTATCCCAAATTGGACTTGACTTCACTATATCGACAAAAATCGAGCTAAATGACCTTCTTCTTGAAATTTCCCACTTATTATCTTTGCCATGATTACCACCGGAAGTGGTTACCATTCTTAGCATGATAATTCCCCCACGATGGTTATCATTGTTACGATGATAAATTGCCACACCAAGATGATTATTATCGTGTTGTTAGTCGTTACCTTTTGTTTGAAATTAATCAACACTCTCATGTGCTTCATTGCTATTCTCAACATTCTCGGATGCCATTTTCAAACACCGCCACAAAATAAGGGTTAATTAACATATCACATATTATCCCTATACACCGATCAGACCAATTAAATACTAAATAAACTTAGGTAGGTCATACTAGCGAAGGAATTTCCGTCTCTCCCTCCTAGTTCTATTTCTCTCTTAGCTGGGATCATATCCCTAAGCTCGATACCAACCGTGGACGCCCCTAAAATTAGGTATCGCCACCCATCTTGGTCGCCACTTACATGGTACATAAATTCAAATACAACTTATTAACCTAACTCGTCAGGTATGCAATACGACATAAATCATGAAGTTTGAATACAAATTTTGTCTACTAGATATTATACAAACTCAAAAGGAGTCCTCATTACAACTATTATCACACTATTTCACGTAATAGTGAGGACTACTAATGCTATCCTCGGACCATTACTTCGTTCCTCGACTGTCGTCCAAATTTATGTTCTCATTTTCACGAAGAGAATGGTGAAAGAAAAGTGAGCTCAACTAGCCCAAGAAGAAATATTATGACTAAGATAATGCGAGAATAAATTATCATTAGCCTTCAATGTTGTTAAACCGATAAAATACAATAGACAAACCGGTTTAATCTGCAGTGAATAAATAATCTATTAAAAGAGTCAAGTAGAGAATAAAAGTCTACTATCTTTTAGGTTTTAAAAGGTTTTCATCAATTTTATCACGGGACTCGATTTTAATAAATAAACCACCACATCTAATCATCCTTGTACCACTGGTCAAGGATTTTCATCAAATTATCAATGGTCACGATTTATACCGAATCACCCCTGGTCATAATCATACCAAAAACTATCCATCATTTGCATTACTGAGCCATCGAGGGACTTTTGTCACATCATTTATATCAAGTCATGATTATACCGAATGATCCCCGGTCATAATCATACTAAGTTCATCTATGCACGTAAGCCAAAGATAACATAATATAACATGAGGATGATGACAATGACATAGTAATTCAATAAAACAAGTTCAAGAATTATTTAATCCATGAATTATTAACGTCCAAATTGTCAACATGATCTTTGTTTAGAGAGTAAAATTCAAGAATGATCGGAAGAATATTTCCATGAAAAGATATTGGATGAAACGCAAATATCGAGGATATTCTACTAATTTCATGGAGTATAAGTCAAAGTTTTAACCATTTGGTTATAATAAAGAATGGAATAACAAAAGAAATCACCATGCATGCAGATTGCAGATAGACAAAAGTTATTCCAACGAGAATAATAATAACGGAACGTGTCGGTGAAATTCACTGCCGGATGAGGATGTTCAACGAATAATAAAGATGGAACCAGGATCCGGTGTAAAACACATGAGATAGGATATTCCAACAGAATGATAAAGAGCGGAACCGGTCCGGTGTAAAACACATGATGAGGATGTTCCAATGTAATAATAAAAAGCGGAACAAGGTCAGGTGTAAAAACACACGATGGGATGTTCCAACAGAAATTGGACGGAATGGCCTGAATTTTCATTTTTAGAAAGTAGAATGGTGCAATTGTATTTTTTTAAATTTCAGTGGCCGATTGCTTACATGTGGACAAGTACAGGGGATAAAGTTGCTTTTTGCCCTCTAAAATGTTATGTATGGAACATCATTCTGTATGTAAAACCCTTCTCCCTTTCCAAGTAAATTTCTCTTTCTCTCTCTAAAATCCAGTCCATCTCCGCCAAGCCATGACGGTGACCATCGTTGACCACCAGTTACCGTACGACAGCCACAACCTTTACGACATAACCTTCTTCGACACCGAGATTCGCACAATCGTCACCGACACCCCTTCCTACGTCGACACGTGGATCTCCGACATCCAGCGCATCCACTGGAGCCACCTGAACCGCCTCATCGTCGGTCTCGACGTCGAGTGGCGCCCCAATTTCCAGCGCAACCAGGATAACCGAGTCGCCACTTTACAGCTCTGTGTAGGCCGCCAATGCCTAATCTTCCAAATCCTCCACGCCCCTTATATTCCTTCCTCGTTGGAGAATTTTCTCGGAAACTCTGATTACACCTTCGTGGGTTTGGGAATTGAGAGCGATGTCGAGAAGCTGCTGGAGGATTATGGGCTGAGTGTGGCCAACACCGTGGATCTTCGTTCGGTGGCGGCAGAGAACTACGGAATGAGGGAGCTGAATAACGCGGGTCTGAAAGAGTTGGCCAGGGTGGTACTGGATAAGGATATCAATAAGCCCAGGAATATTACTATGAGTAGGTGGGACAATCAGTTTCTCACTCCGGCCCAGGTAAAGTATGCTTGTGTTGATGCTTATCTTTCTTTTGAGATCGGCAGAAGCTTGAATGTGGCTTGAAAGTTGAATCGAATGTTGATGTCTATTTGGGGTTTTATGAAGAAATAGGGTTGTTTTTATTTTAGACTTTCAGGTAGTTGATGCCTTGATGGGTGATTGTGAATATACTTCGTATTATGATTTATAGGGTGTCTTATGGATGTAATAATGTAACGT
The DNA here is from genome assembly GCA_020205615.1 of Panax quinquefolius. Classification (NCBI taxonomy): domain Eukaryota; kingdom Viridiplantae; phylum Streptophyta; class Magnoliopsida; order Apiales; family Araliaceae; genus Panax; species Panax quinquefolius. The sequence continues at coordinate 149,185,955 of CM035161.1, forward strand.
GTGATATTGGCTTCTTAAGACTTATTGTGGATTTATGGTTCTTTATTAAAACGAGATATGATATCTGTTTATGTCTTTCTTTTGAAATTAAATCATGGTAATCTTACTCTGCGGTGACAGATTTTCGGATATGGATTGAATTGGTTTTAGTTTTTTTTCCTTCAATCTTCATCTTGAGCTTGGAAGTAGCTTGACTAAGCATTTGGAATGTGGTTAACTTTATTTGGAGTGTAGGTAAAGAAGCTTGACTAAGCATTTGGATTTTGGAATGTGGTTAACTTTATTTGGAGTTTAGGTGTCAATGTATGATGTTGGCTTTGTGAATGAATGTTACTTGCTGAAAATTAGTCAAGTTTTTTGTTCAATATGAAATCTGTTTGATGGATGGATGCTCTGCCTTTCTAGGTTAATTGGATAATGGAAAAACTTTGCAGTGGCAGGCTGGCAGCATCCGAGTATATTGCTGTTGGGTATAGATTGCGTCTTTGCCCTCTGAATTGCTGCTTCAGAATATTTTGTGAAAACATTGGTATAGGTTGCCATTAGTCCATAATAAGAGATTTTAGGCCATGATAGGACACAACATGTATTAATTAATTAATACATGTAGTAGTATAATTTACTTAAAAGCATTTGGTTTTGAGTTCCATCCCATATACATTGTTCTTTAGCGAGCCTTTTGTACTTTATGAATTTCCTAATGAAGGAACGTTTCAGTAAAATGACTATTTGGCACCTGAATTGCTTAGAGGTAGCCTACATAGTAGTTGGTCTATAATTTTGCTTATGAAAAAAGATAAGACGTAGATAGATTCACTTTAGTTCCTCAATGACTGAGTGAATAAATAAATATGAGATTATGGTTGAATACGCGAGTGATCTTCTGTGCTAGCACTTTGGAAAGTTGTAAACTGCTCTCCTGTGGGTACCAGTTTTGCTATGTTTGATTGTTGGATGATGCTGTTTAGTTTTATTCTGCCTGGTTGTTCAATGCTCTAGTTATAAGGGTTTATAAATGCTCAACAAGCATTGTGTTGCTGCATGCTTAAAACCATGGTCTGGAAAAGTGCAAAATGAGAGTTCTTTTGAGTTTTGACCGAGTTGAGCCATGGTCTGAAATAATTGAAATTTTTTCACAAAATTCTCCTCCATTCTTTTTACACCCACCCGACAGTTCAACAAAGTTAATGGACCTCCGACAGTTCATACTATTTATTTAGTATGATTGTGAAAAATTTATTACCATAAAGTCGTCTGTTTATTTCCTACTGAATTAAGATACTTTTCCTCTACCAATTAAACTTCTCTTTTATACTGAATGAACGACCCCTAATAGCATGGGTTCGGGTTCGGGTTCGGGTTATAGTCCTATTTTTGGGCAACAATTTTTGGTTTTGGAAATGGTAAATTATCAAGTATTATCATTACAGATGAAACTACTACACTGAACCCGTGATATGTGCCTTAAGCTAATCCATTGGTGTTGATACATTGTTAGACGTTTAGAGTTGTTAATTTTGTAGCTTTAAAATGTTCCAAGTCTCAGTTAGTCACTTGTATTACTCTACCCAATCAAATCATTATAAACATTAATGCTACATTTGGATTAAAGGAATGAAATGAAAAATAGTATCAATTATTCCATACTCTTCTTTCTCTAAAAATAAAATTTATAAATTTGGGAAAGAATGATTGAGTCATTTTATTCTCACCTTCATTTCTCTAATTTAAACGTAGCGTAAGAATATGTTGTTAATAATAAATAAGATTTTAAAACATCTCCCTTAATATTTTAAAATAAAATATGGTTGCGTTCCCACATGACAAATAGTGTTTAATCTTAATATATATATATATATATATTTAAAAATAAATAAATCAATTCATCACTGTACTTAGATTTAAGGGGTTCGTGTAGTTTGAACCACCGTACAGTCGGTGGTCAAATGGTTCAATTCTTTAACCATACACTTGTATGGAATTCTGATGCAGTGTGATGGTGGAAAGAAAGGAATCTATCATGAGATGGTGGAAAGGATGGCGACTTGACAATCACTACACGAACACGATTTAAATACCATTTTAAAGACGTATCAATTTTTAAAACGAATCGACACACGATTCATAAACATGTTATATCATAAATACGTGTATACACGAATTACTCATATTTTTTATGTGCCAAATTACTCTTTGTTCCATAATTACGATATATTTTGAGCTTATTTTTTTTGTCATTTACAAAATCCTAATAAAATCAATATGATTAAAATTCTAGTATAAATAATTATAAATATTATAATATAAAATAATTAAAAAGTACTACCAATTGTCTTATTTATTATTTTTAAAATTTATATGAATTCATATCAATTTTAAATTCTAATCCCGTATATATATTTATGAGAACGGGTTTACTCATTCGCCCAATCCTTCTGATGAAGATCAGCTCCTTGGCTTTTTCTAGCAAGTAAAAGTAAAATTTATTTATTCAAACATATTCCTTTAAAAAAATGTATTTTAATAATGACATAATAATACTCGATCAAAATGCCAACTGCAATAAAAACAGAATGCTTCTTTTCTTTCTATAGTTAGAAAAGCATAATTGACGATTTTAAAGAGATGGTATGCGGCAGGGGATAAATTACTTTTTGGTCATTCTACTGGTCCGATTTTTATTCTGATTATCAAAATTTTTTTTGTTACAATCGAATAATTGTACTCTCATATATTATAAAATGATCATTATTTAAAATTTCCGTCCGAAAAAACTGACTGTGCAAATTAGCCCCATTTCTTGCTTACGTGGAGCACAGAAATGCCATATCACTTATGAACTTAACCAAATCATTTCTTCCTTCAAAATCATACTGTACAACAGCAAAAAATCAAAATTAATTATCAGAAACCAAACAGAGGCTAGCTAAATTAAACGGAGTAAAATGCGAAATAAATAAAAATTACCTGATTTCGAACTGGTTCATGCAAATTCCAGAAAACATAGGTCTCAATTACATCCAAACCTCCGTCCTTAGATTTCTGGATAAGGTCTGGCCACATCTGCATCAAATCCACAGTTTAGAGAGCTTAATTAATTATTTACGTCGGGAGTACTACGAGGATAATGAATGGAGCCGGAAACCAGAAGTCTCCGTTTGAAGTCGATGACAAACGCCGTCGTTATAAAATCTCCGAGCATAAACAACGAGAACAAAATTATAGGAAGATTGAGAGGAATGAGGGGATTGGACCGTTGGCTGGAGTTTTTGTGGGTGTGAAGGATACTATTTGTACGGTCGATATGCCGGCCTCTGCCGGGTCGAAGATTCTGGAGAACTATCGGCCGACTTACGATGCTACGGCTGTTTCAAAGATGAGAGAGAAAGGAGCAATTATAATGGGGAAGACTAATAATAATAATAATAATAATAATATTAATTTTAAAATAATAATAATAATAGTATTAATAATAATTTCAAAATAATAATTTTTAAATAATAATAATAATAAAAATTAATTTGATAAAATTAATTGTATTTGTATTCTCCGATCATTGTTCTGTTCCCTGTCCATTCATTTCATTATTTCCTCTGTTTTCTCTCTCTCGACTCTTCTTCAGAAGAAAACCAAAAGAAAGAGTCAAAAACTCAAGGAATTGATTTGATAATTTCCCAGTTCTTAATTTTAAATTTGGATTTCACGAAGTACTAGATTTGTATGAAATTGTTTTTTTATTTTAATGGAGAATAAAAAATGATTTGTCAAATTTACCCTTACTCAAATAATTTAAATTAATAAAATATTATTTTTAAATACACATCACTTCATATAAAAATATTTTTATAATTTATAAAATCTTTTTAAAATTTTAAAATTATTATTATTGTTATTATTATTATTATTATTATTATTATCCCTTATCGTTATTATCGTTATTATTATTGTTATTATCCCTTATTTGGAGCGGTTGGATTTCACGGAGTACTAGATTTGTATGAAATTTATTTTTTGGAGAATAGAAAATAATTTGTCAAATTTATCCTTACTCAAATAATTTAAATTAATAATATAATAAAAATATTATTTTTAAATACACATCAACTTCATATAAAAATATTTTTATAATTTTTTAATCTTTTTTTAAAATTTTAAAATTTTAAAAATTAATATTATTGTTATTATTATTATTTAAAAATTATTATTATTATTATTATTATGGAAGAGGAAAATTAATTTTGATTTTTTGTTGTTGTACAGTATGCTTTTGAAGGAAGAAATGATTAGGTTAAGTTCAGGCATTTATGTGCTCCACGTAAGCCAAAAAATGGGGCTAATTTGCACAGTCAACTTTTCCGTCCGTTTTTTCGAACAAAAATTTTAAATAATGAATAATGCTTCTTATTCGATAGTTAAAAAAAAAATTCGATAAGATGTGAAATAAAAATTTTAACCAGTAGAGTGACCAAAAAGTGATTTATCCCTATGGGGTAGCGTCAAGCCTGATACATTTGTTGGATTGATTTCTCGCAAGACTAGAGAAGTCGTACACAACAGTGGAAATGCATTCCATTCCAAGGGCCCGTCACCTCTGTGACTTTGACCTGAAAATGCATCTACCAACTGAATTTTTACTCAAATATTTACATGCACAAAAAACATTATATATCCACTCGACTGTGAGGCACGCCTCTTTTGCGTAGCTCCCACTTGCAAAGCTCATCCAGTTTTCATGCTCTGTTCATTTGGATAGATGATACAAACAAGTTCTTTGTCAAATACCCCAGAGAGAGAGAGAGTGATTTATGACTTTAAAATAGAGGCAGCTATAAATCTAATACAAGAACCAGAAACAGCAGGATCCACTTGTGAGAGGGAAAGAAACCTGCAGAAGCTGCAAAGCCACGTGTTCAAGCATCAGATTTTATTTCCGATAATAGAACATACCAATGTTTTTCAGCCGTTGAACTCACTAGATTATGTGAAAAAACCTTTATCGCGCACAGAATAGGAAAGATAGCATGAACCCAACTTTTAGTAAGGAAAACCAGAATATTAAGAATACTTACATGAAGACTGTAAAGGTGAAACCAACGGTGTTAATTCAGGAGGCTCTGCATCAAACACCCTCTTTGGTGGGGAGTTCGTATGAGAATATACTACATGCGGCAATGGACTTGATGCAGGTATTAGACGGGGAACAGGTGCAGGTGGATTCTCGTGCTGTTGTGGTGAGGGAGCAACATCCTTTACAGGGACCTGAGATGCAACAGGAGGAATAAAATGGCTATGCTTATTACCCTTTTTGGGGAATCTGTTTATATGTCCATACTGGCAGCCAGGAGGCTTTGCCTTATGACTCTTCTCAGGCGTCGGTGCAGGCACTGGTGCAGATGCAGGTGAACCTTTTTTAGTTGTGGATCCACCTTCCACAGTTGCAGGTGCAGGTGAAGTTGCAGGAGCTAAATGCACATCATGGTGGTGATGGTGGTGATTTGTGGATCCACCTTTCACAGTTGAAGGCGCAGGTGAAGTTGCAGGAGCTAAATGCACATCATGGTGACGGTGGTTGTGGTGATGATGATGGTTAGGATGAGGAGAGGAGCAGAAGAAGGCGATGAGGTGCCACTACCATCACCACCATGAAGGGAGTGCTGCAGAATAGATGAAAGACTAACTTGTTTAACCCTCCCAAATTCAGTGTTGTTCAAACCAAGGTTTTTTGTAGGAGAGCCCGTTATGGTCTGAGCCAACTGCTTTAACCTTCCCATTGATGGAGTATTGCCAACTGCCAGTAGAACTGAGGACTGCACAGTAGTTGGGGGAACCACTGTTGAACCTTTTGAATTTGTCAGGCTAATATACAAGTTCTGCATTCCAAAAAAAGGGGGAAAAGCTTTCAGAGGCTATTCTTCCACTATATTATAAGATTTTGTATAACAGAGTGATGTAGAACTCATTACAAAATAGTTAAATAAGATAACGCAACACTTGCTCTGGTATTAACAAAATCAGCTCTAGCAATGCAGCCAACCCAAAAAAAAACATCTTCAGAAATCTCTCATAATTACCCTCACCTTCTACGAGACAAATGTCCCACAGCACACATGTAAACGCTGTTACACACAATTGACCTAGATTTCTGAAATCTAGCAGACAGACGGTCACCATTATCGCATTTTTTTAGCGCAAGAACTGCATATGAACGATATAAATGGAAAGAGAATAAGATACAAAAAATAAGAGATATTATTTCCATACCTCATATGGAGCAAGATTCAACCCGGACTTCAGCTGACACGTAAGTTTGTTGAAATTTTTTTGTATTTCATCAATAGAAAAATTCAAGGTGAAGTTGAAAAGAATCTGCACTTTCTGCAGAAGAAATGCACTCTGCGGAGGACTAACAGTAATGCCTCCAACAAATTTCAGCACGTCAAAAGAAAACGGATCCCCAAACAAAGACACGGTCAAGCGGAGAGATGATTGGTGTATAATCAGCGATACAAAAGAGGCTCTTATTAAACTTTTAGCCGCTGAAGACATTCTAGAACCCTTGACATCGGGATCAAACCCAAAAATCACCTGTGTTATATTTGATCCAGCCAAAGACTTTAAAGATATGATTTCCACCTGTTGGAAACAAATAATTAGACAATAATATGGAACAGGTCAGACCACAGACACATACACAGAGAGAGGAGAGAGAGGAGATACTTTGGTGGTGGGAACACCTATTTCGTCAAAAATGTCATCCCGAAGCTGCAAAATGTTGTCTTCCAGCACAGAAACTGACTTTCTAACCTTGAAAGTTGCTACTATATAATGATCTGGAGAATTAACTTGGTCAATTGCTTAATATCAAATGAAAATAAGATCTTAGATCAAGATCTAGAAAAATAGTTCAAACAGTTAAGAAATTTATTTTATTTTTTCAGCATGGGTAAAAGTTAAGAGTCAGGTTATTCAGAAAGTTTATCACAAAAATAAAAATCAACAATATTTAACAACTTACAAATCAGTAATTGCAAGTAATGCCTCTGAAAAAAGTAATAGCCCATCATATAAATGGCAGTCCAATTAACTATCATTAAATGCACCACTCACTCTTAGATGTTGACATTAGCATTGTTTTAGGGAATATAAGCTGATTGTGACAATAGGAACCATAGATCATGCACCCTATGCTTGCTAAATAAATTATAAAACACAGGTACCCATAGGTTATTACCATCAGCATTTCTTTTGTTCCTGATTAGTAGCATGTGTGCCAGCTTTTACAAGCATCTTACAAGTATATACTACCTATTATGTACTATCCTCATATGAGAATCTCAGGCTAAGAAGATCTACAAACAATCTCAACAGCCACTTGTTCACACTACCCAATTTTTGACCCACTGGAGCATTGTTATTTAAGGCGCACCGAGGCGAAAAGGTCTCCGCTCGAGGCAAGGCGCGCACCTCATCGAAGTGAGGCGCACATTTATAAGTAGGTTTTATACCTACATATCCGGTATCAACTAACTACTTTCATTGCCTAATCCCGTGTTTCATAGTAACTTTTCATGCATTTTATCTGCATTTTTTTTGTAGGATTCATGGTCGGGAGCTAACTCGGTGGCGTTGGACAACAACTGGTGATTAGAGCGGCTTAAAGTGGATGGAAACTGCAGTGTTGGGAAACATAAAGGATTAAGGCAATGGAAGGAATGATATAGAAGCAGAATCACGCGCCCAACTTAGCCTTTGGGACAGCACGGTCGTACCAGGATCTCTGCCAGAATGCCCTGTAGCGCGGCCGCGCCCAATTTGACCTTGTGGGCTGCGCGGCCGCGCCAGTCTGACTGACCAAATTTGACTTTCACTTATATGACCAATTAAATCGAGATTTAGCCTATATGTAGGCATATTTGCAAACATCAGAACATCTAAGACTAAATAAATCCTTTTGGGGATAAATCCATCTTGTATATATTCCTTCTTTCTTAGATTAGATTAGATTATAAAACCCTAGATTAGATTAGATTTGAAGGTTGAAACAATTGAAGATCATTGGAGATGATTGGAAGCAATGGAATTCAAATTTGCTTACCTCAAACCCTAAATTCTCTTATTATCTCTTTGTATCTTTCAATGTATAATCAATTGTATATTGTGGATTTTGTTTTAAACTGTATTTTGAGATTGCAATGAATCTTGTTGAGTAGTTTATTTTGATATGCTTCCTTGTTAGTCTTATTAGCTATTAGCTATTCTTGGATTGTCTATTATGGTTTGTGATTAATTGCTTAATTGTCTAGCTAACAATTACCGTGATAATCCATATGAAATTGAGAGACGGATTATGGGTTTAAATCTAATCATAGTAGCATGTATTTGTGACTTCTACATGTCGATGAAATTCATGATTCGTGTGTAGGATAAAAATATACATATGTACCGTGTGTAGTCTATTGAGAACTTGAGCTTCAACCTTCTTTAATTGTAATTCACATAAAGATATAGTGGGTTAATTAATTAGGGTGTTCACATTCATTCTATCATCTGTGGATTTAGTGTGATATGGATATAGTACATCGAGAGATGGCTAGGGGTGCTCAAATTTTTCGGTTTTTTCGGTTTTTTACCGGTACCGATTTTTTCGGTATTTTAACACTTTTCCCCACCGGTAGCGGTAATGACTTTTTGAATTCGGTAAAAACCGAAATACCAAAAACACCGAAATTTAATAATTTAATAATTAATAGTTAATGTTTTGTAATTTTATATATTAAATAATTTTTTTTATATATTAATAATTTCTATATAATAGTAGTTTTATTAATTTTTTATATATATTAATAATGTTTTGTAGTTTTATTTTATATATTAATTATTATTAATAGTTAATGATTTCTTAGTTTTTAAAAAATTATTAATATATAAAAAATTATTTAATTATTATTAATAATTATATATATTAGTATAACCGAAAACCGAAAAATTTTGGATCGATTTTGTATGCAATTCAAAACCGGTAATTTGTAATTGATTCCGGTTTCTTTTCTTTTTTCGGTAATTTCAGATCGATGCACGGTTTCGGTATTTTTCGATACGGGTTCGGTTTTTTACCGATGAGCACCCCTAGAGATGGCCATATTTACTTTTGTGTTCTTGATTAACAATCCGGTATAATTAATTTGGCTTAACAGAAAATGTGTTGATTTAAATGAAACAATAGGTGAAATTGCAATCTCAAGTCTTCATTATCTAGTCACATTCTAGTGGTAGTTAGTATTAATTTAATTTCATATTTTTAAATATAAAATACTAAAACAATCATTTAAATAAGATTGAGTTGGCTACGGGTTAGTGCTTGCTAGATTTTGTTAATAATTCCTCGTGGGAACGATATTTTACTTACTCTTTATTACTTGTTGACCGTGTACATTTGCACGCATATATTGATCGAAAAAACGACCAACACACATTTAAAAAAAATTTAATATATATATATATATATATATATATATATATATATATACACACACATTCAGTCATTTATGTTTTAAATTAATCAACCATTAAGCATGGTTATCAAGTCGTCGCCTAGGCGTCCAGTCGGTGCATATTGGAAAGGCGTCTGAGCGACTTAGAGAAAATCGGCTACTTGGTTGTCGACTTGGGCGACTTTGTTATTGAGCAAATTTTTGGGTACTGATGATACTTTGTGAAGACAAACCTTAGTGGGCAACAAAATTTATATATATATATATATATATATATATGTATATGTATATATATTTTATATTTATACACACATCCATGCTCCACACACACATATATATGTATATATATTTTATATATATAAACACACATCCCCGTGTTCCAGTAGCTGCTGCCCCTCCACTAGCTTCTGATTTTGTTGCCCCACTAAGGTTTGTCTTTCATTGGGAGAGCATAAAATAAGTAAAATATATTATTTTGCTCTTTCACTCTTTGCATTACTTATATGCTCAAGTTCTTTATATTGTATAAGCTCCAAAGACCAAAACATCAAAACCTTTATGAACTATAAAACATGCAACTTGGTTTGGGACATACAAATTAATCTATTATACATATATATATATATATATATATATATATATATATATATATATATATATATATATATATATAATTACAATTACATGTTTAAAAGAAAGAATTTGCTTTAATAAAGTTAATTGAAATAAACTAAATATTACAAAGGTATCACCATTTATATAATTTGAAGTTGTACAAGTTCAAAACATTACATGTTTACAACTATAATAAAATTATCCATTTTGACTTGATCTTATTGACTCCTTATTATGATTTCATATGCTACATATATTATGAATATGGTAATCATTAGAAAAATAAATATATCAATATTCATATAAATATTAAATATATATATAATAAAATTTACATTGTTAACGACTTGTCGATTTGTGAACGACTAGTCGGGCGCCTTGTCTCCTAAGCGCTTAAATAAGTTAGTAAACATCAAAACAGTAGTGTAGTAAAGTACTTGAAGCTTCTGAAAAAATTGGGCAACATAACCCCCAAGTATTTTGCAAAATAGCTTTTATTGGGTAAGAGGAGAATAAAAAAAGGAGACGAGATCAGGAGAATGGGGATACTTACTTGAAGGAGGAAGGTGCAATTGGTGATCTAAATTGATTAGAAAAAAAAATTACACAACTTCAATGAGGCCCGCGCCTTGTCCGCCTCATTGTAGGAGCCTCACCTCAGGCTAGGCTCTCAACATTGCACTGGGGTTGGGCATCAAACAGAACAGGTTTTTCGGGGAAAACCGGTTTTCTGACCCCACCGGACCCGAACTTAAAAATGGCAGAAAAGATTCAAAGATATAAATAGAACCGATCATCGGATTTTGGGATGGTAACATTTTTGCAAAAAACCCGGTATATCTTGTTTTTTCTCAAACTTATCGACCTATTTATGTAGAACCATACCGATATATACCGGTTTTCTAATTTTTTTATTATTATTAATAAATAATTAATAATAATAATAATAATAAAATAATGATTATAATAATAAAAATAAAAATAAAAATAAAATAATAATTATATTAATTTAGCATATGATTTTTTTATTAAAACCGGTAAGGTAGATATATATATATAAAAAGGCTTAAATCGGTAGTGCTATAATCAGTATCCCGAAATTTGGGTAATTTCGGTACCGATTCGGTTCGGTACCGGTCCGGTTCGGACCGATTTTTACCGGTTGCCCACCCCTACTCAACATGGGCAGGGATGGTCATCATGCCTTAACAACACTGCACTGGAGTTACACTTATTTGCTAAACAGAACAGGTCCATTGTGCTACCAAGGGATCACTAAACCTCGTCCCTCCCTACTACCCTCACACCCCACCGTCCCCCCTCACCACCCTTAAAAATGGAAAGAACAGAAAAGGAAAGTGGTTGATATATGTGTTCCCTCTACTCAGGACATCTGTAAAGATTTGGAATGGAATGATCACATTTTGTAGCAAGTATACCCACAATATGAACTAATAATTGTTCTTACTTTTACTCAAACATATCACGATGCTTGAAGAATATACAATTTTGCTCAGAAGAAAACGATCTTCCTATTATTTACAAACAACAAAATTTGAAATCACATTAGAAAACCACCAATTCTAATCATCATATCCAATAAGAAAGGTAGGCATTTTGAAGAAACAAGAACGCAAACCAATCAACACATACAAAAGATGCATATGAGTTGGCTAAGTAAATAAACTCAATTTGGATCCAATAAGAACACACATACAGGAAAAAGGCAGGGAAGAGCACATCTCTATACAATAAAGTATCACATAACCGTTACAAAATATATAGCATATGATTTTTTTATTAAACACCTAATAAGGTATGCATTACTTGTATAAAAAAAATAATTTATATCCAAAAGGAAGTTAGGATCGAAGAATTAAGCAGTCATGCTGCGGCAATTAATAACAGTCACAAAAAATAATTTAAAAAGTAGGGCTCGAAAACAAATTAAAATATATATCAGGTTTATTCGTCAGGCTTACACAACGCATGTGATGTAGGCTTAAATAGTGAAAAAGAATACTACAAAATGGTAATGGTGATGTGAACTGAAGCAGTGCCCAAAACAATGCCAACAGAAGACAGTTTTTTGAACTGCATGAGGTTCCATACTTGCACAATAAAATAATGCTATTTGCTTCCCAAATAAGAGTCTACTTTAAAAAATCAGGCACATTAAGCAAATTTGTCAATTTTCGGTTTAACCTTCAAACTCGATTCTAATATTGATATACAAAGGCTAAGTTTAGTTTTTTTTATCTAGAAATTTTTTGAACATGTCGTAACTTTTAGTCTACTTTAGAAAGTGGAATCTCTTTTGAAATTGTACAAAAGTAAGATTTGGCTCCCATTTTGGACCAGAAGGAGTAGTACTGTTTCCATTAAAACAATGTAATAATGTTATACTAAATCAGCTGACCTTAAACCATAAATTTGCCATCTTAGACAACAATGAAATGAAGGGAACACCAACTTGTCCCACTTTTTTCATCAGTTTCTTGATTTCCAATATTCTAATTAAGGTGACGTTTCTATTAAATCATGGAATCTCAACAGCATGATCACCAATACTGATTTTGCATTCATAGACTTCTATAACATCTTGTAAGCTCCTACTAATAGAAACAAATACAGATTGTGATCATGCATTCGTGCCGTCAAAGAAGCCTTTGTCACTATTCTATAGATTAACAAAATTGTTTAATATGAAATATGTAAACCAAAATAAAGATCTGCAACCCCAACAACAGTCATTTTTGCATGATTTAAATGCATTTACTGAAGTAGACACTGATGAAACAAATGTACGGGAATAATAATCCTCCTAGTTGATCATAATTCATATATTTCACCCCAACAAGTTTCTGACGCAAAATATTCAGTCCTTAAAGCTACGCACCCTTGTCATCATCCCTTTTGAGAACGTACTTCCAAGAGGAACACTTTGCAACCACGTCCTCATACACCACCACACTAACTGGTGTCAGAAAATAGCATCTTGTAGATTCAGCTGACCAAACCTTTGACCAACTAATTGTGATCATTAAAATTTATTAGCCAAATAACTTGGCTCAAAAAAAGTCATCTTTGTTGTCCCATGCTTCGTGCCTCTGCTGACGTAGTCCTTAGATCCAAGCTCTTCAAAGGTAGCGGTTGTTCCGTCACAACCAATTATGGTACCATCTTTAAGGCTCTGAAAGGGATGTAGCCCTAGTACCCCAGATTGGTTATTGGTATTTGTTTCAATCTAGAGCTTGATTTATTGTTTATCTTCTTCTTTTAGAGAACATCACATTTTTGCTTAATACACAGAATTAAAGATAAAATTAGAGATTTGAGCCAATTGTTGAACAAGGTAATGAAAGAAAGTAAGAAAGAAGCATCCTTCATGTATTGCAACAACAAGTCTAACATCCAAGGAACAAAGAGTAGCCCATATCACAACTCATGAGCATGTAACAGTAAATTCCATGTTTTTGATCCATGAAATACAAAAAAACAAAATCTGCCCATTTGAAAATCAATATTCTGGACATTTGCTGGTACAGGCATGTTGAGATATAAAGTCCCGCATCGGGCAACTAAGACTATATATAACTTGAGAGGCTAATTGCCAATTGGTCTTGAGTTTGATGCTTCAATATGGAATCAGTGCACACACCATCCTGTGCAGGCCCAACAGCCCACATGTGCTAATACAGGTATGTTGAGATATAAAATCCCACATCGAACAACTATGCATGCTACTCCACTGATTGCCAATTGGTTTTGAGTTGGATGCTTCAATCAGGCATGTCAATCTAACAAGTAGACCACACTAGCAGTAAAATCCAAGTGCATAAACCACACATAAACTAACAGTCCTTTTTGAAAAGTACATAAAATTTATTACCACCACCAAACACAACAAAAATCAACTACCCCTGACCACCAAATCATCAAGCATGTTGAGAAAACCACAAATACATAAACACAAACACAATACAGATCTGTATATATCACGCAATGTTGATACCGACAAACAAGAAACCCAAAAAGATGACTGTAAATTAAAGAATGCCCACCTCGAAACTGGGAGTTAAGATCCAGATCCCCTCGATCTCCGTGCCTAAAGAAGGGAGGCAACCAAAATACAGCGGAGAGCAAAACTGCAACTCCAAGCAACAGAGCAAACACACATCTAAACCGGATAAACCTACTAACCCTGAACCGGTTCTCTGCAGCATTTTGCTGAGTGCTTTGGGCAGAAACATTTGTGGGTAGAGGCTGCTCTTCCCCGGCCTTTCCCATTGGGAATGTAGGTTGCTTTGCTTAATCTCCATTGTTGTTATGATTTGATGAGAGAGCAGCCATGGCTTCTGTATCCGCTAGAGAGAGAGAAGGTAAAGATGGAGGAGAGAGAGGGAATGAATTAGGAAGAGGAAAGAGATAATTTTAATATATTTTAGGGTTTGGACTTTGGAAGGAGCTAGGAAGAGTGGAGATAAACTTCTGCAAATGACAACTTTTTGGAAACAAGATTTTGTGTTTTTGTGCTGTGCTGTGCTGTGCTGTGCTGTTGTGTGTTTAGTAGTAACCCAACCCGTGTGTTTTTGTTTGTTTTAAAAGTGGAAGTAAAAATAAGAAAAAGAACATTTGTCTGGTCTATTGTCAATTCTGGTCATCCCAAAACTTGAAAATTAGAAGAGGAGAAAATAAAGTCAAAAATAAACATAAAATAGTGGTTTTAGAAAAAAATAAATAAAGATAGACGAAATATTATCTGTTTTCAGATCGTGTGTTTATAACAAATTCTACCTTCTTCCTTTTCTTTATTTTTCTGGTGCTTACAACAAATTCTTTTTTGCTTTTATTAATGGTGCACTCTTTATAATAAATAAAGGAAATTGTTAAATCCACCTTATAAAATATTATTTTCACAATAAAAGTGTCGTTATAGATCCTATAGCGACGGTTTTCACCGTCGCTATACATCTACAACGACACTTTTGTTGTAGAAATAACAAAAAATAGTGTGGATTTAACAATTTTCTAAATAAATTGATCAGGGGCACAAAAATTATGCACAAACGGTATTAAAAAAATAATAAATAACTAAGGTGCTGAGTCTTACAACTTTTCTTTTCTTTTTTCTTTATTGTTAGGTAGTGTTTGATTACATTTTAACATCTCATCTCTCAATGCATCTTAACATCACACATTTTTTGTATTAAAAGGTTCTCTGAATAATTTAGACTCATATTTGTATCTTAATGATTTAGAAACATTCAAAGATAAATTTTTATCTCAATTTCAAATATTAAGATGTATTAAGAGCTGAACGATTAAGATGCAATTTAAAATTATAATTTAGGATAGTTTGAACTTTCTATTAATATGATCTTGATAGTTTATCTTCCTTTTAGATTGACATTATTAGTACTTAATTATTTTTGTAAAATACGATATCTATGGTGCTCGTGTGTATTGGGGAGAGCTTATGGCTATATAATTAGGGTTGTTGGGTTGGGTTGGGTTGGGTTGGGGTGGGGGTCCGGTGTTATTCAGTTATTCAATCTTACTAACGACCGGTACCTTCTTATTTTTTGTTTTTTTGTTTTTTACCACAATTATGAGGAAAAAAATAAAAATAATAGAGAAGTTTGAAAAGCGTAAAAGAAAGTATATTTTTATTGAAAAATACATTAAATGCTTTTCTGATGTTTTTCAATAAAAATATATTTTCTTTTTACGCTTTTTTTTCAAACTTCTTCTATTATTTTTTATTTTTTTTCTCATAATTTTGGTAAAAAATAAAAAAATAAAAATTTAAAAGTACCGGACGTTACCGGTCTTTAAGGGTACTGGACGTCACCTCGATTGATATAATTATCTTATGATCTACATTAAAAGTATCACACGGGGATAAAAATTATTAGGATAAGTAAATTATCCTTTGTCGTAAGGGGAATAGCATTTTTTAGAAATAACTTGAACCAAAAGTATCAGATTACTTGGCCAAAAAACAAAAAAAAAAGTCAGATTTATAGATATAGTGTTCAATAATTCATCTTTGATTTTGAAATAACTACACGTTTTTAGTTGGAAGTTTTTTTTCTTCTATTCATATATATTTATATGAAGTTAAAGAGACAAAATTTAAATTGAATAAGAGAGATATGATAGATGAGGGGATTTTGACCAAATATTTTTTATGATGGTACCTTAGATGGACTGGGAAATGTATTCTCCATTTTAAATGAAATGTAGACTCTTCATTCTTTGTATATTATCCATTATCATCTCTCTCTCCCATCATCATCATATTATATTCTAACACATTTTAAATATAGACTATAAAATGGAGAGTCTCCATTTCATTTGAATATAGGGAGAATCCTAATTTGAGATTATGGTTTTATCTACAATCATCCCTCTTTATGTTGGTACTTTCTTCAACTTCGAAAGTAAGCAAAGGATTACTTTTAAAAAATAACAAAAACAAAACATAAAATGTTATGTTGTTTAAAAGTAAGATAAAAATAGAATGATAAAAAAAGCATTAAAAATATAAATTCAGTATCTTAGGATCATTCCAAACTCGACCTTTTACTTTAATTTGTAAAGAATATCATATTGCCTTAATTTGTATAGATTTGTTTATTTATATGGTGGAGGTGGGGGTGGGGGTGGGGTGGGAGTGGAGGTGGGGGTGGACATTCAATCAACCTTGGACGAGGTGTTTAACCAAATTTAGGTGAACCGATGTTACATGTTTGGAAGAAGAAACCAATATATATATATATATATATATATATATATATATATATATATATATATATATATATATCATCAAGTAGTATACCTCTTAAGTAGTAAAATTCTCTTAAATAATGAAACTTTATCAAAAGCGATGTAGTTTTGATAAGGCAGCGATAAGTATTTTTGTAAATACCATGCCATGCATCACGTATTACAAAAACCATGCAGCGTCTTATCAAAACTACGTCCGCTTTTGATAAAATTCTATTATTTAAGATTCTCGCTATTTTAAATTCTTTCTCTGATCTTTTATATATATATATATATATATATATATATATATATATATATATATATATATATATACGAAATATCGAAAGATTCTCCTTAAATAAAGATTCTTTCTTAAATAGCATTCTTTTATTAAAATTACGTCGTTTTGAAGGGACGCGGTGATATTTTTGTAAATACGAAAAATAAATTATTTATACTAATAGTATTAGTTTATTATGCGGAATAGGGAATCAAATGTACACTTGGTAAGGAATCAAAATAGGGTTAAATATATATTTCATTTCTATTCAATTCGGTGCATAAATACATTATTAATTTGAATTTTTTACTATCAACTCATTGAACTATAATTTTTTTACAAAAATTAAAATTTCCGTCCAAAAATGTTAAAAGTTAACAGAAAGTCTACGTGACAATGCTTACTTGGAATATAAGACTCACCGTGGATATTTTAATAATAATAATAGAATAACTTTATTTTAATTTTTTTTGATTTTCAAACTTGAATTCTCTCTTTTTTTAAATAACAAATAATTAAATTAATAAAAATATAATTAATATATAATTTTTATAAATATATTTATATAAAATTAATGAATACATATTATTTTATTAATTTTAAATATTTAAAATTAACTTTAAAGATACAAAATTATCTAATATAATTCATCATCTCCTCCCCCACAAATCCACAAATCTGAATTATCATCTTCTTCAAATCTGAAACTTATCAAAATACGAAAGCAATACTTTTGAAACTCATCAAATCTGAAACTCATCCTCTTCACCACAAATATGAAAGCAGTACTTAATCTGAAACTCATCAAAATCAAAATCAAACCAAAGCTAACAACCCAAATTCGTTGGCCCTGTTTCATTATTCAACAAAGGTCGAGAGAGGTAACAAGAATTTCATTGATAAACGTGATTGCTTGAACACCATTGATGAACACGATTGCTTTGAGAAATGGATTTTAGAAGAAGGATTTGAAGAAAGTATCATAGGGAGAGGCCTTTTAATCAAATCTATTCAGATCCAGATCTGAACAACCCAGATCCAGATCTGAACTTTTGATACTTCCAAGTTCTCCACCCGCATCTCTAATCTCGTCGTTAAATCAACTTTCCCAATTAAACTGGTCGGGCATGGATGTGTGTATCACTTTTTCTTACCTTGTCGTTGGAAAAAGGATCAGAAAACTCTACAAGTTGGCTTCTGACCGTGTTATGTATGCTGCCTGCTTGTTCTCAGAGATTATTACACGGTTCCTTCATAGATGTAATATAGAGTTTATTTGGATTTGTGGTTCTGATTATTAGATTAGGATTTCGGGCTCCTCTAATTAACATGATCCTCTGTTTTGAATTAGTTTACTTTAATTAATATATTTTATTTAACTACTTTACTTATTTGTTAATATATTTTTAATTACTTTACTTATTTGTTAATATATTTTTAATTAATTTAATTAGTTGTTAATATATTTAATATTTATTTAATGATTTCATAATATAAATAATAATTATATTCGTTTTCAAAAATAAAAATAATAATTAATTTTCAAAATTTTAGTTATATTTTTGAAGTTTGAATTTATTTTATAAATTTTAATTTTTAATTTGTGCTTATTATAAAATACTTATGAATAATGTTAAAGACATTACTCAAATTCAAAATTTACCCAAAATTTTCTTATTTTAATAATATATGTAATAAATCTTAATACAATAACATGTCACACATTTATATGTTATATTACTAATTTTAGTTTTATATGTTATATTACTAATTTTAGTTTTAATGAGTTATTTAAATTAAAAGAAAACTATATAATTATATGTAATTTATATAATTTATTTAAAATTATACAAATATTAATGATTAAAATAAAATTTTAAAATTATTTTTATTGTACTTTTATTTTGAATGAATTATTTTATTTTATTTATTTGATTTTAGATTAATTTAGCATTAAATGTATACAAGTTTTCATCTAGGCATGCCACAAAGAAAAATATCTGACATATATGATTTCTCTCTCTTATGTGGCAACTCGTGTAATTTTTCCGTCCAAAGTCAAACAATTTAACGAAATTTGTAACAGTTCGTAAAAAAAATTTAGTTTAGTGAGTCGAATGAAAAAAAATACAGTTCAATAATTCATTTGTAAATCGAAGTCGAGTAGAGTGGGATAAAGTGTATTTAACCCAATCAAAATATATACTACTATACTTGAAAAATGGAGTACTGGCGAGTCAGTTTGTTAAAAGAATTAATGTTTTTCAAGGATAGTATTTGTAAGCAATTACCTTCTTTTTCTTTTTCTTTTTCTTTTTTTTATAACCAAGACATTTATGTGTATCAGTTATAGAAATAAAAAAGATAAAAAAAATAAGTTAGTAATTTTATTTATTTAATTCGGACATGACATGATAAAACAAGGGAGAGTGGGTAGTATTTTATAGTGATAGTGAGCTTTTGGCTTGCTTTTGCTATCGGAAAGGGATAGTAGCGCTCAGCTAGCTACTAGCTAAGTTTAATGGGGTGTGGGGTGTGGGTGTGGGTGGTGGGTGGTGGGTGGTGGGTGGTGGGTGGTGGGGGTGGGAGGAGGAGGGTCATTTTCTTACAAATACAACCAACCCAACCCAACCCAACCCAACCTCAGGTAGAGCCGCCAGTCACGGGTATTAAGACAGTTTCCCATGCCACACACCCGTGATTAAATTCAATCCGGCCGGCTCATGTGTTTTTATTTTTACTGGCAAATGACAACAATTGTTATATTTTTTTCTTTTTACACTTAACATGATTGTAATATACTACTCCCTCTATCCCTAAATAATTAACGTTATAGAGAGTTCAAAATTTTCAATATATTTGACGTTATCAAGTTTTTAGGAAGCATTAATTATATTTTTTTTTTCCTCTATTGCCCTCAACTATATGGAGTATTTCATTTATCTGAACATATTTATATAGATACATCTTTTCTTAATTAATGCAAGGGTAATTGTGGTAATACATATCAATCTTAATGAGAAAATTAGAGTAATAAATGACTTTCTTAATAAGTGTAAAAACCTTCAAAACGTCAGTTATTTAGGGATAGAGGGAGTATCTTACATCAAGAAGATGCATGCTAGTAAAAATACGGTTGGTTAGATATATTCAAGGATGATATCAAACTCCGGTGCTTCAAGGTGAAACCAAAGCCAATGTCCAGAAATTTATACTCCATGGCAGCAATATCGGACACTTGAATGAATGGTTAAAACTGTCTCCGTCCCACCGCCCACCGGTACTTGGTTTTGTGAATTGTGTTTAATCATGTAGGTGTTTATGGTTATTGTTTGGATTTTTAAACTTTCAAGACTTGGCATATATATACACACACTATTAATCAATTCATTTGAAGGGTCTTGGCTTTTAGTAATTGAGTCGGCGACGATTCGGTTCGATCCCATTTATATCGTAGTAACCGTCGTCTTAATTTTTAGGGACTGACAACATATAGCGACGAACCGAACCGTCGATCCATGCAAGGTTATCATTTCCGTACTATTAATATATGAATGAGTGCATGTTTGATCAGTTAAGGCTATGCTTTTCATTGGATCCGGTTAGCATGAAGTTATTTTTTTGGTAAGTTAATCGATTAAGCAAATAGAATCTTCACACATCATCTGATCAGCATTGGTATTCATTAATTGAATCACCAAACTACCTCAAAATAAACTTCATACTAACCACTTTCCTTTTCATTACTAGCTTTATTATTTCCGGAGTTCACAAAAGATAATTTAATTAAATATTTCTCAATATTTTTAGTTTTCCAAAAGAGTTCTCTTTTTAATTCATTAATAATAGTATATAATAATACATTATCGATCTTTAAATTTTATTATCATGTCCCATTACACAATTAACAACTTATTGATTTATAGGTACATGTATATGTATCTTTAATGTAGGTAATTAAAAAAAAGTGAGAGTATCATATATGTGCATGCCTTTACAAATTAGATATAAAATAGAAAAAGACCTAAAGCAATGCTACTCCTAATTAATTTATCAAAATTCCAAAAAATATATATATACCTTATTAGCAATAGAACAAGACTTGTATACTAGCGAGAAGTTACATATAAGCACGCTTCATTTTTCACTATTTTGCAATTATCTTCCTAAAACTCTTTTAGTAATTCAAGGGCCTCTCGAGTCCATTGAGTTAATGGCTGGATGCTTATTTATCAATGTTTGCTTCATCTTTCTTAATTTCGTTGTAGTTGCCGTCTACTTGGGGTGAATTTAATTGACGAGTTATTTTAGAGAGCAAATTGAATGAATTCAAAAGAAAGATTTTGTTTTTTTAATCATAAATCACGGAGAGATAATTGCATTTTAATTAAAAAATACAATGTCTTCATATCTATTATTATAATTTCATTATCACTATTAAATTAAACGTAGTGATAAATTACGAATAAAATATATTTTTAATAGAGTATTGTTGTATATGACGACAAACTTGTATTAATAATAGATGCTGACGTTATATATATTTATATATAAAACAGTAAAAATAACAAAAAATACATGTATACTTACGTATTAGTTTATCTTATTACTTAAGATTTTGCATTAATTCCTACTTATTACTTAAGATTTTGCATTAATTCCAATTCAAATGCGTTATCAGATTTGTCAACATATAAATTATTTTTTTAATATTAATTTATTTTATGAAATTTTTGATATAGGGAAGAAATTAACCAATAAATATAAGAAGAATCATGTAATGCCAATTAAAATTTGCCACGTACTTAACCTGCAGTTGTATCTGTCCCATCATGGATCTGGATCTCTATGAGAATTTCTATGTGAGGATCTTGTGAGAGTTTCACTGTGAGGTTGAAAACACATTAAAACGAAGATCCAATAGCCCACAACTCCTTTTCTTGTCTATGTATCAAAACGACGTCGTTTTGACATGAATTTTTTTTTATAAGTTGACTTCCTTTGTTTGCTAATTCTTGTTAGTTATGAGCGGTATAACTTATTTCATAATTGTAATGGGTTGAGTATTATTCTAGTTGGGACGTTTTATTAATTTTTTTTTTTGTGATTTGGAATCGATAGGGTTATTAATCTTTGTATCTTTGTCAAAGGCTAATAATATTATTTTTTGCTCTTAAAAAAAATAAATCCAACAGATAATTTTTAGCCTATTAAAAAAATTGAGTTTTTATTGTGATTCTTTAAGCCAATTGAAAAAAATAAAAGAAAAAAAAATTGGGGTAAACAATATGGGGAAAATTTGAATAAAGTGAAAAAAACCAATTAATTTGGCTAATGCTAAACCTTGGCGTGTTATGGGAAGAACAAGAAACGAAGCAAAGAAGGAAAGAAAAAGAAAATAGAAAAACGAAGCAAACAAACGAAGTAAACGGCGTTTGGTGACTTCCAATTTTCTGTCAACTTTTTTGATAGACAAACAAGGGAAGAAGTTATGTGTCATTGGATCTCTTTTTTGCTGTGTTGTCAAACCATAATTTGTCGATCAATAAAATACTCCCACTTGTAAGACCCCAATTTTTATAAATAAAGATGAATTTTCTATAAATATTATTTTTGAATATTATGGAGTAAATTTGATAAAATGTTATAATTGTGGGTAATATTTAGAAATTTTGCAAAGTACGCAAGTTGTTATATAATATTCGATTGGTCGAGGAATATTCGTTTTAACAGGGAATATTCATACAATAACACAATCATTGGTGGACCCCTATAACGAAATTATTGTCGGATTGAAAGCGACAAAAATACTTTATGAAAATAATTGGCGGAAGTTTTCAGATAAGCTGTTGAAACACCCGGTGTTAAAAAATACTGATGTCTGGCGTAGTTACTTGCGAGTAGGACCGCGGTATTGATTATTGATCTTTACGTGAAGTCACCAGTTTTGTTCAATTATTATTCTGATAATTATTATAAATTTTCTTATTATTTGGACCCCACATACTCATTTTTTAAAGCAGTCGGAGAAAGTTATCTCGGTTTCGTTTTATTTATATATGTATGTATATATATATATATATATATATATATATATATATATATATATATATATAAGAAAAGTGATGATGGGAATGGTGGGTGGGGGGAGTAATGTCTTGGCGTGTAGGAGGGAGTATTATTGTTAGTATATTATATATATAATAAGTGAGTGGATGTGGGTTTGATAGTGATGTTAGTGGAGGAATTTTGGTGGTAGAATTGGTAAGCCTTTGCCGAAAGGCAAAGGTTATATATATATTTATATTTTATCAGTTTTGTTTTATTAGATTTTAAATAGAATATATATTATATTTTATTGTAAACCGTCTGGAATAGTCCGTTTAAAAGTAAATCAATCTGAGATAGTTAATGAATTAATTCTTATCGCAATCCATTCTTTATAAATAGAAGCTCATTCCTTCATTATTTCTTACTTAATTCAATTGAAACTCTGAGAGAGAAATTATAGAGAAGCGATAGAAAAGTATCCTGCTCCTTCCCTACTCTTATATTGGTTTATTTTCTTTGTAAGAAGTGTTATTTCTTTTGTATTCATGAAGAGAACTTACATTGTTCCATTCTTTGTTATTCTCTTTGGAATAACGGTATACCGGACTACCCTATACTTGGTGACATTCTTTATTATTCCATCTTTATTATTATTACATTGGAATATCACATGCATGCGCTTTTCTGTGGGACTGGTTAAAATCTTTATTATTATTACATTGGAATATCCATGCATGCGTTTTCTGTGGGACACAGTTAAAATCTTTATTATTATTACATTGGAATATCTCACATGCATGCACGTTTTCTGGGGACTGGTTCCATCTTTATTATTATTACATTTGGAATATCACATACATGCATTTACGCCGGACACTGGTTAAAATCTTTATTATTATTACATTGGTTGACATCACGCCGGTGCGAAATTTCGCCGACACGGTTCTCATTATTTATTATTACATTGGAATAAACATACATACATGCAATCCGCATGCGTGGTGATTTCTTTTGTTATTCCATTCGTTATTATATTAGGTTGGTTAAAGTTTTGACTTTATACTCCATGAAATTAGTGGAATATCCTTGATATTTGCGCTTCATCCAGTATCTTTTCATGAAAATATTATTTTGAGCATTCTTGAATTTTACTCTACAAAGCGATATCGTGTTGACAGTTTGGACGTTAATAGTTCTGGATAAATTAATTCTTGAACTTGTTTTATTGAATTCTTATATCATTGTCATCATCTTCATGTTTATATTATGTTGAAAGTCATACGTGGCTTTGTAGTGCGTAGATGGACTTGGTATGATTATGACCGAGGATTATTCGATTGTAATCATGGCCAAGTAATGTTACGAATGATGTGAAAAAAAAGTCCTCCGTGGGCTGTGAAAGTGCGATGATGGACGGATGATAGTATTAGTAGTCCTCACTATTACGTGAAATAGTGTGATAATGATTGTAATGAGGACTCCATTGAGTTTGTATACTCTACAGATGGCAGTGATTTGTATTCAAACTCAAAGCATATGTTTTGTCGTATTTTACACGACTGTTGTATAATTAAGTTGTATTTAAATTTTGTACCATGTATCTGACGACCCAAGATGGGTGATGTATACCTAATTTTGGGGGCGTTACAGTTGGTATCAAAGCTTAGGGATATGATCCCTGGCTAAGATGTGAGACTAGAACTAGGAGGGGAGAGACGGAGAATTCCTTCGCTAGTATGATCTACCTAAGTTTTTTGGTATTTAATTGGTCGTTCAGAATATAAGGATAATATGTTACATGTCAATTAACATTTTGTTTGGTGACAGTATCTGAAAATGACATCCGAGAATGTTGAGAATAGCAATGGAGCACAGGCGACCGTTGATACACCACATATCAATAATCAGGATAATGTGCATCATGAAGGCGACAATCCTCATGCAAACAACAACACTGACCAAATGATGAATGATGGAATGTTCGGAGGCTTTATCTGATTCATGCGATATAGAAAGTAGAGGCGGCTCTATCCAAAATGTAGGTGGAAACACTTTGGAAACTCTCGGGATGTCACCGCTAAGCAGTTCAAGGAGGCTGGAACCACCGGAGTTTATTGGAGAGCCAAAACCACTTAAGGCGGAAGCATGGATAAAGCAGATCACCAAGATATTTGATGTCTTGGGATGCTCAGAGGAGCAAAAAGTTCCTTCACGCTTTTTATGTTGCGAAGAGCGATTCTTGGTGGGAATCAGTAAAGCGTACTCAACCTGCCACACCGAAAATGTATTGGGAGAAGTTCCAAGAGCTGTTTAACGACAAATACTTTCCCGAAAGTATTCGTCACATGAAGGAGGTGGAGTTTATCAAGTTGGAATAAAACAATATGATTGTGACGCAATACGAGCCTAAATTTGCAAAGTTATCCCGGTTTGCGTCCCACTTGGTGGATAATGAAGAGAGAATGACACAAATGTTTTTAAGAGGTTTAAAGCCGGAGATACATCAACATCTTATTTCTCATAAACTGTGTTTGTATTCAGATGTTATAAATAGGGCTCAGTTAATAGAGCGCGATAACGAGTCAATATGACCAAAAAGAGTAAGGCCGGTAAAATGATAATACTAATGGAAGCGATCATCGAGCGGTGACAACAAGCGTAGAGGAATCAATGAGCGAAGTGGTAACCACTTCGGTGGTAATCAAGACCAAAACAATAAGAATGGACATTTCAAGAGAGGAGATTTAA
Organism: Panax quinquefolius; assembly: GCA_020205615.1. Taxonomy (NCBI): domain Eukaryota; kingdom Viridiplantae; phylum Streptophyta; class Magnoliopsida; order Apiales; family Araliaceae; genus Panax; species Panax quinquefolius. The sequence continues at coordinate 149,211,914 of CM035161.1, forward strand.
TGATGATGAATAGAGCGTCAAGACCAAGCACCCATTATTAAGGAAGGAGAAGCGACCACCTATTATATGCTTCAAATGCGGAGGGAGGGACACATCGGTCAAAGCTGCGCGATGTCAGTCAAAGCATGTTATAATTGTGGAAAGAAGGTCACTTTGGCCGATTTTGTCATTCATAGAAGACAAGTTCACTAGGATGGAGCCACCAAAGGTAGTCCCAAAAAGTCAAGCCGGTAGTAGTGAGGGAGGCGTTTGTTGTGACCTCCTGAAAGCAAGGAACGAATGAGGTCATCACGGGTAAGCTTTATCATAAACTCTAGCGAAGTCTATACCTTATTTGATCTGGGTTCTACCCATTCTTTTATTTCTCCTAATTGCAATTTCAGCGATTAAATTTGACTCTAGGAAAAATTAGACTTTGACTTATCTGTGGAAACTCCATTGGGAGAAACTTTCATTACATCCACTATTTATAAGTCTTGTTTGGTTCAAATCGGTACCCTCATATTACCTGTCGATCTTATTTCATTGAAAATACTTGCATTTGACGTGATTCTAGGGATTGATTGGTTAACTACTTATCATGCAAAAATTGATTATTTTTGTAAGGATATTAGTTTTCATATTCCAAATCAACCTATTATATGAATTCAAGCAACCAAACTATTAAAATCAACCACGGTCATTTCAAGCCATAAAGCTATTCGTTTATTAATTGAAAAGCGGATGTCAAGCTTTCTTAGCTCATGTCACAGATCTAAACAAATATACGTCAGCTTTGAATGATATTTCTGTTGTTAATAAATTTCCTGACGTATTCCCCGAAGAACTTCTGCCAACCCCGGGCGTGAAATTGAATTTTGTATAGACCTTGAACCCGATACAAAACCCATTTCAAAGCCCCATATCGAATGGCTCTATTGAACTTGAGGAGTTAAAGACCCAACTGCAGGAATTGTTAGACATTGGCTTTATTCGATCTAGTACTTCTCCTTGGGGTACTCGTTTATACATTGAAGAAGAAGAAAGATGGCGATATGCAACTTTGTATTGATTATCGGGGAGTTGAATCACGTCACCATCAAAATAGGTACCCATTGCCACGTATTGATGACTGTTTGATCGGTTGCAAGAGCCAAATTCTTTTCAAAGATTGATCTTCGTTAGGATATCACCAATTGAATATTAGAACTGATGACATTCCAAAGACGGCTTTCAGAACTCAGTACGGGCATTATGAATTCCTAGTCATGTCCTTTGGATTGACTAATGCTCATGTTGCCTTCGTTGATATGATGAACGAGTATTCAAGGAATATTTGGATCACTTTGTTGTCGTCTTTATTGATGACATCCTTATTTATTCCAAAAGCCGTGGAGATCATGAGCAACACTTGAGGCTGACACTCCAAAAGCTTCGTGAATATAAGCTTTATGCCAAGTTAAAGAAATGCGAGTTCTGGCTTGAGGAAGTAGCATTCCTTGGGCACGTGGTATCAAGTCATAGAATATCATTGACCCATGCAAAGATTGAAGCTATTCAAAGTCGGGAACAACTTAAATCATTGACGAAAGCACGTAGCTTTCTCTGGTTTATTTGGTTATTATCGGAGATTCGTGGAAGGATTTTCTCGAATCGCTACTCCCATTAACTCGGTGACTCGAAAAGATACAAAGTTGATTAGAAGCGAAGAATGTGAGAAGTGTTTTCAAGAACTCGAGAAGACTCATTTCAAAGACCTATTACGATAATACCACCCGGGCTCGGAAGGATTTGTCATCTACAGTGATGCTTCGGGCAAAGGGTTGGGATGTGTTCTCATGCAACATGGGAAAGTCATAGCCTATGTCTCACGACAACTCAAAGAATATGAGAGGAATTATCCTACTCATCATCTAGAGTTGGCAGATGTTGTCTTTACACTTAAAATTTGGAGGCATTACTTGTATGGGGAGAAAGTGGAGATCTTTACGGATCATAAAAGCCTCAAATATTTCTTCACTCAAAAGGAACTCAACATGCGGTAATGACGTTGGCTTGAACTGTTGAAAGATTATGATCATACCATCCAATACCATCCTGGAAAAGCGAATGTGGTAGCTGACGCATTGAGTAGAAGATCATATGCAAGTGCGAATGCGATATTGTCAACGTAAAGACCCATTTTGTGTGACTTGCAAAGGATGGAGATAGAGTTAAAGACTCCAGGGACCCATGTGATAATGGCAAATATATGAGTAGAACCGACTTTAATTGATAAAGTTAAAGCTGTTCAAGCTACAGACCTGGAGCTGATGCGTATGTGGAAGAAAGTGCAAGAAGGTGCTATGCCGGAAGCAATAATTGATGAAGAAGGAATATTTCGAGTCAATTCCAAATTTTGTGTTCCTAATGACCCTTATTTAAAGTATGAAATCATGATGGAGGCGCACAACACACCGTTTGCAATCCATCCTGGGAGTACCAAAATGTATCAGGATCTTCGTCAAACATTTTGGTGGAGCAATATGAAGAGAGAGATAACGTTGTTTATTTCAAGGTGTCTAACTTGTCAACGAGTTAAAGCGGAGCATCTAGTACCAAAAGGTCCATTGCAACCAATTGAAATTCCAGAATGGAAATGGGAGCACATTACCATGGATTTCCTTACCGGTTTTCCTAAGGTTTCTCAAGGTATAGATGCGATTTGGGTCATTGTTGATAGATTGACCAAGTCTGCTTATTTCTTACCGATACGAAAAACTTATACACTTGAACGTCTTGCTGGTATGTACATAAAAGAAATTGTAAGATCGCATGGTATGCAAAGTATCCATAGTTTTCGATCGAGACCCAAGATTCACTTCACGATTTTGGGTTAGTCACAGAAAGCTATGAGCACAGATTCTGATTTAGCTCGGCATATCATCCTCGAGACGGACGAATAGTGGAGAGAACTATTCAAACTCTTCAAGATCTATTAAGACTTTGTGTCCTTGATTTGAAGAAAGTTGAATCAAGTTCTTACCATTGGTGGAGTTTTCTACAACAACAAGTTATCAAGCAAGTATTGGCATGGCTCCATTCGAGCGTTGTATGAAAGGAAGTGTCGATTCTAAAGTATCTTTGGGATGAGGTGGGAAGAAGCAACGTTGTAAGACCCCAACTTTTATAAATAAAGATGAATTTTCTATAAATATTATTTTTGAATATTATGGAATAAATTTGATATAATGTTATAGTTGTGGGTAATATTTATAAATTTTGCAAAGTAAGCAAGTTGTTATAAAATATTCGTTTGGTGGGGAATATTCTTTTTATCTGGGAATATTAAATACGGCGGCTCAATCATTAATTGGACCCCTACGGAAGTATTGTCGTAGTTAGAAAACGACAAAATTATCTTTCTATAAAAATAACGGCAGAGGTGTTACCGTTGAAACGACAAAATTATCTTTCTATAAAAATGACAATTGTTGAAAATTAATATTTTATCTTTTTCTGATAAAATAATTCATTTAAATATATTATTTTAATAATATATTAACGGTGATATTTTACAACGAATGTGGGATATATGAGTATACGAGGAGGAAGAAGTAGTATTTTTGTTGCAATAAATGTTTAAAACATGTTAAACATGCTAAATGGACCCCATTTATCGATTGAAATTTGATTATAGCACCGTAAAATCGCCCGTTTGTGGATTTCGGTCAATTTCTATTTGGAATTTGGAAAACTTTCTTCTGTAAAGTTGTAGAGAATTGAATTTCCTATAAAAACTCATGAGATTCGAATTTTCTGATGAAAGGGCTATTTATTATGAATTATTGAAGTTCGAAGCTTCAAATAATTAATTTTTGTAAGTTTTAATTATTTATTTTATGAAAAACGTTTTTATCATTTCTTTCTAGAAGGTGGCATGTGGGAAATGCTAGGATCTGAATTCTAAGGTTGGCGTATGAATTTGATATATATATATATATATATTAATTTATTAAATTTTCGCTTTGTGTTCTAAGCGATTTCTATAAATAAGGTGCTTGGGTTAGAATTGAAAATCACACCGTAAACTCAAGTTTTCTCTCTATATTATCGAGCGTATTCTTGTGAGTATTTTGAGTATACTTTGAGTATTGCTATACTGCAAGTCCAAGTCAAAGCTTTATATCCAGGTGTTTCAAATTTAAATCTTGATCTTTTCGAGGTAAGGGATATTATTTTTTCGTAATGATATTATTTCTTCAATATCATTATCTTGAAATGTTGATCTGAAGTTTTTATCAAATTTGGAACTTTTTCATGTCGGGTTACTATTCATGGGTTCTTATTCAAGGTATGCTTATAATTATGGAAAGGAAGGACATATCGCTCGAGATTGTCGATGAGAATGAAACCTAGTTCAATGGGACGGTGACTCAAAAAGATCGTCCCGAGAAAAGTCAAAGTCAACGATTAGGGAAGAGCGTTTGTTGTGGATCGGGTCAAAATGCGAGGAACCCGAACGAAGTTAAGACGCAAGTTAGTTAATTATAAATTCTTGCAAGTATATACCTTACTAGATATTGGTTCTACCCATTCTTTTATCTCTCTTACTTGCGACTCAACGTTTGAACTTGATTACGGAGAAATTAAACTTTGACTATCTGTGGAGACTCCATTAGGAGAAACTTTCATTACATCCGTTGTTTAAAAATCTTGCTTGATTCAAGTTAGCACTATCACATTACACCGTTAACCTTATTTACTATAGAGATATTTGCTTTTGATGTGATTTTAAGGTTAACTACTCATCATGCCAAATTGATTGCTTTTGTAAGGTTGTTAGTTTTCATATTCCTAAGCAACTCGTTATTCGAATTCAAGCAATCAAACCATTGTAGTCAAACATTTTCATATCAAGCCATGAAGTCATTCGTTTATTACGGATGTCAAGTTTTCTTATTCCATGTTATGGATTTGAATAAAGACACGTCGATTTGAATAATATTCTGTTGTTATTGATTTTTCGACGTATTTCTGAAGAATTTCTTGGCTTACTCCCAAAGCGATATTAAATTTTGTATCGACTTTGAAACCGATGACAAAACTCATTTCTAAAATCTCATATCGAATGGCTCTATTGAACTTCGTGAGTTAAAAATTCAACTATAAATTTGGTACCGAGCCTTTTATTTTGTGACTTCTTTTGTGGAATTCACCTAAAGCGGACTCTCTGTAGGGGACGTCATATTCGTGTGATAGTAAAGCGATAGGTGTCATTGTGACGTCTTATCCAAGATTGGGATATGAGTCACGATTGAGAGCAACCTAAGTCGATTATCGAAAGGCGTAGCTTTTCAGGCTTAGTTGGTTATTATCGGAGATTCGTTGAAGGATATTCTCGAATCGCTATTCCATTAACGTGACGACGTAGAGATACAAAATTCGAATGGAGCAAGGAATGTGGGAAGAGCTTGAAGAACTCGAGAGAGACTCATTTCAAAGACATGTTCTAATCATGCCATCCTGGAAAAGCGAACGTGGTAGGACGCGATGAGTAGAAGATTATATGCGAGGAGCGAAGTGCGATGATGTCAAGTATACGATAGAGCCAACTTTAATAGAAAAGTTAAGGTTACTCAAGCTCTGGGCCGGAGTTGATGCGTATGAAGAAGAAAGTACAAGAAGGAGCTATTAGGGGCGAGAATTGATGAAGAAGAATACTTGAGTCCACTCTAGACTTTGTGTTCCTAACGACTCGATTTGAAGTACAAGATTATGATGGAGGCACAACACGCCATTTGCAATCCATCCACGGAAGTACTAAAATGTATCGTGATCTTGACATACATTTTGGTGGAACAATATGAAAGAGAGATTGCAAAGTTTATCTCGATGTGTTTAACTTGCCTAACGTGTAAAGGCGGAGCATCTTGTACCTAAGGGTCCGTTGCAACCACTTGAGATTCCTAGGAATGGAAGTGGGAACACATTACTATGGATTTCGTTCACGGGTCTTCCTGCGGTTTCTCAAGGCATCAATGCTATTTGGGTTATTAGATTAACCAAGTCCGCTCATTTCTTACTACCGTACGGAGAGACTTATTCCTTGAACGTCTTTCTCGTATGTCGTAAATGCGATTGTGAGATTGCATGGCATACGCCGGTATCCATAGTTTTAGATCGTGACCCAAGATTCACTTCATGATTTTGGGTTAGAAAGCTATGGCACGCAATTTACGATTGGTTTGGCATACCATCCTCAAACGGATGGGCAATCGAGAAAGGACTACTCAAACTCTTGAAGATATATTAAAACTCGTGTCCTAGATTTCAAAGGAAGTTGGGATAAGTACTTGCCATTGGTGGAATTCTCATACAACAATAGTTATTAAACAAATATAGGCATGGTTCCATTCAAAGCATTATATGGGACGAAAAATGTCGTTTCCGATATGTTGGGATGAGGTGGGTGAAGCAACATTGTTGGGACCTGAAGTTAAGACGTATGACTACCGAAAAGATCCAAATGATTCGATAACGATACAAAGCGGCACAAGATCGACAAAAGAGTTATGCGGATCTTCATCGAAAGGGCGTGGAATTTAATGTGAGGGATCATGTATTGTTCATGAGTTGCTCCATGGAAGGAGTTACAAGATTTGGGAAGAGAGGAGAGCTCAATCCACGATTTATCGGTCCATTTCAAATTCTTGATGAGAGTAGGAAATGTAGCCTATAGACTTGCGTTACCTCGAGAATGTCTCGTGTTCATAATGTGTTTCACATCTCGTACTTCGTAAATATGTGAAAGACCCGAACCACGTTATATAAGTTAGAAGCCGGACGAGATAATGAGAAGACTTAACGTATGAGGAGGTACTGTCAAGATTTTGGATAGGAAGGAGCATGTCCTACGCATGAAAGGTTATACCACAAGTTAAAGTTTTGTGGAGGAATCATCTTATAGAGAAATGACACAGGAGTTGGAAAGCGGAAATGAAAGCGAGGTATCCTCACCTTTTCAAAACACCAGTACGTCACGTCAATTTCGAGGACGAAATTTCATAAGGAGGGAGGTTGTAAGACCGAAATTTTTAAATAAAAAGGAATTTCCTTTATTTATTATTTTGAAATAGTAAGGGTTGATTTGATTAATGTGGATAGTTAAGGGTTAAATACGCAAATATTTCAAAATAAGAAGTGGTTATAAAATATTCATTATCGTCGGGGAATATTCGTTTGGTCGTGGAATATTAAATGCGGCCGGGAATATTCGCATTTGACGAATAGTGACCATGTGTAGGCCCCATAACGGAAAGCGATTGGATGAAGAAAAGCGACAAATATAAGTTGTTTTTAAATAGCTTGGCGTAGTTATTCTGAATTATCTTGTTGTTGGAATACCGGTGGTTAAAACACACTAATACTGGCGTTGTTGAGCAAGTAGCACTTGGTATTGCACCAATTATTGATTCTTACGTAAGAAGGCACTACTCAATAATGGTTACGATAATTCATCGCTTCGATATTTTATTGAGTTAATAATTCTTTGCGTTGATATTTTATATTCATTGTTGTTTGATAATTGTCATTACACAAGTATCTTTCATTATCGAAGCAATAATTCATATTATCTGAATAATATTATTAGATAACATTATTGGCAATGTCTAGAAAGTTACATCTAAGGAGAGGTTTGGTCACCTAATTCTTGCCATGATAAGAAGAAATTCTTATTGGAAAGCCCCCTTTCACAAGGAGGCGCTGGTTGTCAATATTGTGATTACGTAATATTATTTGTGAATAATTAATTATTGATTTATATGATGAGGAAAATATTGATTTTATGTGGATATAGATGGAGAAAATTTTAAAATGACAATTGTTGAAAATTAATATTTTATCTTTTACGATAAAATAATTCATTTAAATATATTATTTTAATAATATATTAAGCGGTGATATTTTACAACGAATGTGGGATATATGAGTATACGAGGAGGAAGAGTATTTTTGTTGCAATAAATGTTTAAAACATGTTAAACATGCTCGGTGGACCCCATTTATTCGATTGAAATTTGATTATACTTTGTAAAATCGCCTGGTTTGTGGATTTTGGTCAATTTTATTTGGAATTTGGAAAACTTTCTTCGCAAAGTTGTAGAGAATTGAATTTCCTATAAAAAACACGCGAGATTTGAATTTTATGATAAAGGGCTATTTATTATGAATTATTGAAGTTCAAGCTCAAAATAATTAATTTTTGTAAGTTTTAATTATTTATTTTATGAAAATGTTTTTATCATTTCTTTCTAGAAGGTGGCATGTGGGAAATGCTAGGATCTGAATTCTAAGGTTGGCGTATGAATTTGATATATATATATATATATATATTAATTTATTAAATTTTTCTGCTTTGGTGTTCTAAAGAATTTCTATAAATAGGGTCTTGGGTTAGAATTGAAAATCACACCGTAAGCTGAAGTTTTCTCTCTATATTATCGAAAGCGTATTCTTGTGAGTATTTTGAGTATACTTTGAGTATTGCTATACTGGTGCAAGTCCAAGTCATAGCTTTATATCAGGTGTTTAAATTTAGAAATCTTGATCTTTCGAGGTAAGGGATATTATTTTTTCGTAATGATATTATTTCTTCAATATCATTATCTTTGAAATGTTGATCTGAAGTTTTTATCAAATTTGGAACTTTTTTCATGTCGGAGTTACTTATTCATGGGTTACTTATTCATGAGTTCTTATTCACGAGTTCTATTACGTAGATTCTTATTCACGAGTTCTTATTCACGAGTACTATTCATGAAACGTGAAGATGTTTTTGTGGAATTTCTATCTTTTGGTGTTGAGTTACTTATTCACGTATACCAAGACTATTCACGATATCTGATTATTCAATAGAAAAATAAAATTTCTTCTTTTCGTCTCAAAACATCTATTACGGATACTAACTTTCGATTGTATCCATGTTTTGATCATTCTTGAATTTTACACCACTATGATTATTTTTGAGGTATTTTTTGGGCGTGGATAAAACCAAGTACGAATCCTTAATCCTTAATCCTTGTCATTTTGTTTCCTTTGGATTCGTTTTTAAAAATATTTTCATCATCCTCGGTCTTAAATGATGATATTATTGAATATCTTTGGCCCGTAGTAGCGAAGATGAATGATTTTGAAGAATATCTTTGGCACAGTAGTGCAAAGATGAGCAGTGTTGAGATGAACATGACCGATTGATTAATATCTTTGGCACAGTAGTGCAAAGATGAACAGTGTGTTTAAATGAATATGATTAATGATGAATATCTTTGGCACTGTAGTGCAAAGATGAATATTTGATTCAGATGCATATTGATTGATGTTACAGGATAAAATATTGATGATGGACCGTTAAATTCATAGATTATAGTAGATTTCATTCTCTACGTAACTCTTCTATGAATTATTATTTCACTGCGAATATTGATCTGAAACTTGTTATTCATTGTATTCTATCGATTTTTTCCTGTTGAAGACTAACGATAATTTGTTGTATATTATCTTAGTCATAATATTCTTTCTTGGGCTAGTTGAGCTCACCCTTTTCCTTGTTGTTCCATTTTTTCTTCTCGTGAGGCGAGAATGTAGCGAGTACTTAGTCGGGTATGGAATGAAGGTTACAGAGAGAGTTGTTTAGTAGTCCTCACCATTTTGTAAAAATAATGAATCAATAATTATGATGGGGATTTATTTGCATGTGGATATTGTCTAGAAGACAATATTATATTTAAACTCACAAGATATATATTGTCGTATTTCACCGACATTTGTATTATGAAGTTGTAGTTTGCTTTTTGTACCATGTATTTGGCGACTCGGAATGGGTGTTGTGTATACCTATTTTGGGGCGCCACGGTTGGTATCGAGCTTAGGGATATGATCTCTGGCGGAGATCGGGGAATAGAACTAGGAGGGAGGAGAGACGAGTAAATCCTTCGCTAAAGTGTGTCCTACCTAAGCTTATTTGTTAGTTGGTCGATATATAGGGATATTATGTAATATATTGATTTCCTTAATTAACCCTTGTTTTATGGCGATGATTTGAGAATGTCGTGAGAATATTATTGATGGAGTAAATGAGACCGTGGAGATGCTGTCTTTTACCAACGAGGAGAAGCGGCAACAGTGGCAATGTTCCTCCCATGAACAACACCACCTGGCGAGATGATGAGCGAGGGGATGTTTAGAAGCTTTTTTTGCAGTTCATGCAAAATCAGACGAGGAGACTCGTGTTCAAAATCTGAGAGAAATGATAGCAATTCACGAAGTGGTCACAATGCAAGCGGTTCAAAGAGTTGGGACCACGAGTGCACTCGGAAAGCGGATCCGATTAAAGGCGGAGCGTGGGTCAAACAAATTACCAAGATATTCGATGTCTTGGGATGCGGAGAACAGAAAGTTCCATTCGCCACCTTTTATGTTCCGTGGCGCAGCGATTCTTGGTGGGAATGTGAAGCGTACTCCATCCATTGCACTCGGCATGTCATGGGAGACGTTCAGAAAGCAGTTCAATGACAAGTACTTTCGAAAGTATTCGGCTATATGAAGGAAGTGGAGTTTATTAGACAGAAAGCGAGAATAACATGGCGGTCCCAAAGACTGAAGCGAAGTTCGCGGAGTTATCGTGTTGCACCTCATTTGGTGGAGAATGAGGAACGATGACGCGGATGTTTCGAGAGGTTTGAAACCCGACATACGCCAAGATCTCATTTCTCATAAATTTTCTCTCTATTCAGATGTTGTCAACATGGCTCGATTGTTAGAAGCGAGATAACGAGTACGTTCAACCGAGGGACCATAACCGAGGATCATATCAAGATAGCGATCATCGAATAACGATAACCGGCGGAGAAAGAAGAATCTGAGACAAAGCGGTAACCACTCCTGGTGGTAATCGTGGCCATGAAAATAGAAGAAGCGAAGTCGGGAGGAGATTTTAAAAAGGAGATTCAACAACGACCATGTGAAGACGTCGGCGCCAAGAGCAACTAGTTTTAAGGAGGAGAACGACCACCGGTCATTATATGCTACAAATGCGGAAAAGAGGACATATCATCCAAAGCGCCCCACAACAATTCAAGGTATGCTATAATTATGGAAAGGAAGAACATATCGCTCGAGATTATACAATGAATGAAACCTAGTTCAATGGGGACGGTGACTTAAAAGATCGTCCGAGAAAAGTCAAAGTCAACGATTAAGGGAAGAGCGTTTGTTGTGGTCGGTCAAAATGCGAGAACCCGAACGAAGTTAGCAGGTTAGTTAATTATAAATTCTTGCGAAGTATATACCTTACTAGATATTGGTTCTACCCATTCTTTTATCTCTCTTACTTGCGCTCAACGTTTGAACTTGATTACGGAGAAATTAAACTTTGACCTATCTGTGGAGACTCCATTAGGAGAAACTTTCATTACATCCGTTGTTTAAAAATCTTGCTTGATTCAAGTTGGCACTATCACATTACTCGTTAACCTTATTTACTATAGAGATATTTGCTTTTGATGTGATTTTAAGGTTAACTACTCATCATGCCAAATTGATTGCTTTTGTAAGGTTGTTAGTTTTCATATTCCTAAGCTTGAACTGTTATTCAATTCAAGCAATCAAACCATTGTAGTCAAACATTTTCATATCAAGCCATGAAGTCATTCGTTTATTACGGATGTCAAGTTTTCTTATTCCATGTTATGGATTTGAATAAAGACACGTCAGATTTGAATAATATTCCTCTTGTTATTGATTTTTCTGACGTATTTCTGAAGAATTTCTTGGCTTACTCCCAAAGTTCGATATTAAATTTTGTATCGACTTTGAACCCAGACAAAACTCATTTCTAAAATCTCATATCGAATGGCTCTATTGAACTTCGGGAGTTAAAAATTCAACTATAGAATTTGGTACTGAGCCTTTATTTTGTGACTTCTTTTGTGGAATTCACCTAAGCCGGACTCTCTGTAGGGACGTCATATTAAATGCGATAGTAAAGCGATAGGTGTCATTGTGACGTCATATCAAAGATTGGGATATGAGTCACGGTGAGAGAAGCAACCTAAGTCGATTATCGAAAGACGTAGCTTTTGAAGCTTAGTTGGTTATTATCGGAGATTCGTTGAAGGATATTCTCGAATCGCTATTCCATTAACGGTGACTTCGTAGAGATACAAAATTCGAATGGGAGCAAGGAATGTGGGAAGAGCTTGAAGAACTCAAGAGAGACTCATTTCAAAGACATGTTCGATCGTGCCATCCTCGAAAAGCGAACGTGGTAGGCGGTATTTAATGAGTAGAAGATTATATCGCGAGGAGCGAGTGCGATGATGTCAAGTATAACGATAGAGCCAACTTTAATAGAAAAAGTTAAGGTTACTCAAGCCACCAGGCCGGAGTTGATGCGTATGAAGAAGAAAGTACAAGAAGGAGCTATTAGGGGCGAGAATTGAGGAAGAATGAATACTTGAGTCCACTCTAGACTTTGTGTTCCTAACGACTTCGATTTGAAGTACAAGATTATGATGGAGGCACACAATACGCCATTTTCAATCCATCCTCGGAAGTACTAAAATGTATCGTGATCTTTGACATACATTTGGTGGAACAATATGAAGAGAGAGATTGCAAAGTTTATCTCGATGTGTTTAACTTGCCAACGTGTAAAAGCGGAGCATCTTGTACCTAAAGGGTCCGTTGCAACCACTTGAGATTTAGGAATGGAAGTGGGAACACATTACTATGGATTTCGTTACGGGTCTTCCCTGCGGTTTCTCAAGGCATCAATCTTATTTGGGTTATTAGATTAACCAAGTCCGCTTCATTTCTTACCGTCGAGAGACTTATTCCTTGAACGTCTTTTTCTCGTATGTACGTAAATGCGATTGTGAGATTGCATGGCATGCCAAGTATCCATAGTTTTAGATCGTGACCCAAGATTCACTTCATGATTTTGGGTTAGAAAGCTATGGGCACGCAATTTCTGATTGATTTGGCATACCATCCTCAAAGCGGATGGGCAATCGAGAAAGGACTACTCAAACTCTTGAAGATATATTAAAACTACGTGTCCTAGATTTCAAAGGAAGTTGGGATAAGTACTTGCCATTGGTGGAATTCTCATACAACAATAGTTATTAAACAAATATAGGCATGGTTCCATTCAAGCATTATATGGACGAAAATGTCGCTCTCCAATATGTTGGGATGAGGTGGGTGAAGCAACATTGTTGGGACCCGAGTTAATACGTATATGACTCACCGAAAAGATCCAAATGATTCGACAACGATACAAAGCGGCACAAGATCGACAAAAGAGTTATGCGGATCTTCATCGAAAGGGCGTGGAATTTAATGTGGGGATCGTGTATTGTTGAGTTGCTCCATGGAAGGGAGTTACAAGATTTGGGAAGAAGGAAAGCTCAATCCACGATTTATCGGTCCATTTCAAATTCTTGACCGAGTAGGAAATGTAGCCTATAGACTTGCGTTACCTCGAGAATGTCTCGTGTTCATAATGTGTTTCACATGCTCATACTTCGTAAATATGTGAAAGACCCGAACCACGTTATAGAGTTAGAACCAGGACGATATAGTAGAAGACTTAACGTATGAGGAGGTACTGTCAAGATTTTGGATAGGAAGGAGCATGTCCCTACTGCATGAAAGGTTATACCACAAGTTAAAGTTTTGTGGAGGAATCATGCTTTATAGAGGAAATGACACGGGAGTTGGAAAGCGGAAATGAAAGCGAGGTATCCTCACCTTTTCAAAACACCGAGACGTGACGTCAATTTCGAGGACGAAATTTCATAAGGAGGGAGGTTGTAAGACCGAAATTTTTAAATAAAAAGGAATTTCCTTTATTTATTATTTTGAAATAGTAAGGGTTGATTTGATTAATGTGGATAGTTAAGGGTTAAATCATAAATATTTCAAAATAAGCGAAGTGGTTATAAAATATTCATTATCGTTTGGGGAATATTCGTTTGGTCGTGGAATATTAAATGCAGTGAAGGAATATTAAATGCTGACGGTATGACCATGTGTGGGCCCCATAACGTGAAAGCGATTGGATGAAGAAAACGACAAATATAAGTTGTTTTTAAATAATTGGCGTAGTTATTACAGAATTAATCTTGTTGGAATACCCGGTGGTTAAAACACACTAATACAGCGTTGTTGAGCAAGGTAGCACTTGGTATTGCACCAATTATTGATTCTTACGTGAAGACACTACTCAATAATGGTTACGATAATTCTTTATTCAATTATTTTATTGAGTTAATAATTCTTTGCGTTGATATTTTATATTCATTGTTGTTTCAATAATTGTCATTACACAAGTATCTTTCATTATCGAAGCAATAATTCATATTATCCGAATAATATTATTAGATAACATTATTGGCAATGTCTAGAAAGTTACGTCTAAGGAGAGTTTGGTCACCTAATTAATTGCCAAGATGAAGAAATTCTTATTGGAAAGCCCCTCATTCTGAGGAATTGCACTGGTTGTCAATATTGTGATTACGTAATATTATTTGTGAATAATTAATTATTGATTTATATAATGAGCAAAATATTGATTTTATGTGGATATAGATGAGAAAATTTTTAAAATGACAATTGTTGAAAATTAATATTTTATCTTTTTACGATAAAATAATTCATTTAAATATATTATTTTAATAATATATTAGCAGTGATATTTTTACAACGAATGTGGGATATATGAGTATACGAGGAGGAAGAGTATTTTTGTTGCAATAAATGTTTAAAACATGTTAAACATGTAAATTGGACCCCATTTATTGGTGAAATTTGATTATAACTTTGTAAAATCGCTTGGTTGTGGATTGGATTTGATCAATTTTATTTGGAATTTGGAAAAACTTTCTTACGTAAAGTTGTAGAGAATTGAATTTCCTATAAAAACTCTCGAGATTCGAATTTTCGATGAAAGGGCTATTTGTTATGAATTATTGAAGTTCAAGCTCAAAATAATTAATTTTTGTAAGTTTTAATTATTTATTTTATGAAAAACGTTTTTTATCATTTCTTTCTAGAAGGTGGCATGTGGGAAATGCTAGGATCTGAATTCTAAGGTTGGGCGTATGAATTTGATATATATATATATATTAATTTATTAATTTTTTTCTTTGGTGTTTCTAAGCGATTTCCTATAAATAGGGTGCTTAGGTTAGAATTGAAAATCACATGTAAGCTGAAGTTTTCTCTCTATATTATCGGCGTATTCTTGTGAGTATTTTGAGTATACTTTGAGTATTGCTATACTGATGTGCAAGTCCAAGTCATAGCTTTATATATCAGGTGTTTCAAATTTAGAAGTCTTCGATCTTTCGAGGTAAGGGATATTATTTTTTTCGTAATGATATTATTTCTTCAATATCATTATATCTTTGAAATGTTGATCTGAAGTTTTTATCAAATTTGGAACTTTTTCATGTGGGGAGTTCTTATTCATGGGTTACTATTCATGAGTTCTTATTCACGAGTTACTATTCATGAGTTCTTATTCACGAGTTACTTATTCACGCAGTCTTATTCATTAAACGTGAAGATGTTTTTTGTGGAATTTCTATCTTTTGGTGTGAGTTCTTATTCACGTATCTCGGCACTATTCACGATATCTGATCTTATTCAATAGAAAAATAAAATTTTTCTTTTTCGTCTAAAACATCTATTCTCGGATACTAACTCGATTGTATCCATGTTTTGATCATTCTTGAATTTTACACCACTATGATTATTTTTGAGGTATTTTTGGGCGTGGATAAAACCAAGTATGAATCCTTAATCCTTAATCCTTGTCATTTTGTTTCACTGGATTCGTTTCTTAAAAATATTTTTCATCATCCTCGGTCTTAAATGATGATATTATTGAATATCTTTGGCTTTGTAGTGCAAAGATGAATGATTCTGAAGAATATCTTTGGCCTGTAGTGCAAAGATGAGCAGTGTTGAGATGAACACGACCGATTGATTAATATCTTTGGCTCAGTGGTGAAAAGATGAGCAGTGTTTAAATGAACATGACGGTGATGAATATCTTTGGCTGTAGTGCGCAAAGATGAATATTTGATTCAGATGCATATTGATTGATGTTACGAGGATAAAATATTGATGATGGATCGTTAAATTCATAGATTATAGTAGATTTCATTCTCTACGTAACTCTTCTATGAATTATTATTTTCCTTGCGAATATTGATGCGAAACTTGTTATTATTGTATTCTATCGATTTTTCCTGTTGAAGACTAACGATAATTTGTTGTATATTATCTTAGTCATAATATTCTTCTTTCTTGGGCTAGTTGAGCTCACCCTTTTCCTTGTTGTTCCATTTTTTTCTTCTCGGGAGGCGAGAATGTCATGCGAAATACTTAGTCGGGGTATGGAATGAAGGTTCTAGAGAGAGTTGTTTAGTAGTCCTCACCATTTTGTAAAATAATGAATCAATAATTATGATGGGGATTTATTTGCATATGGATATTGTCTGAGAAGACAATATTATATTTAAACTCACATTATATATTGTCGTATTTCACACGACATTTGTATTATTGAAGTTGTAGTTTGCTTTTTTGTACCATGTATTTGGCGACTCGAACGGGTGTCATGTATACCTATTTTGGGGCGTCACATTTTGTTACTACACTACCGCAAAGATTCAATCTCCTACTAAAAGAAAGAGGTGTTATTCTTTCTTATTCATGAAGAGAACCGTTGTTATTCCATCGCTTATTATTCTACATTGAATAACTCGTATAATGGTTTACCCTATACTTGGTGACATTCTTCTATTATTCTATTGGAACATCCACATCATGTGTTTTACACCGGACCGGGTAAAATCTTTATTATTATTCCATTTGGAACATCCTGCTCATGTGTTTTACACGGACCGGTTCCGCTTCTTTTTATTATTCTGTTGAATATCACCGTCTGCACGTTTTACGCCGACATGGTTTCGTTATTTATTATTCGGTTGAATAACTCCGCCATAAGGATCTATCGAATGCATGGTGATTTCTTTTGTTATTCTATTCTTTATTATACCCAAATTGGTTAAAACTTTGACTTCTATACTCCATGAAATTAGTGGAATATCCTCGATATTTGCGCTTCATCCAAGATCCTTTCATGGAAATATTCTTCTCAAAGATTCTTGAATTTTACTCTCAAAGAAGTATCATGTCGACAGTTTTGATGTTATTGTTTCTAGATAAATTAATTCTTGAACTTGTTTTATTGAATTCTTATATCATTGTCATCATCCTCATGTTTATATTATGTTGAAAGTCATCTGTGGGCCCTGTAGGTATGTAGATGGACTTGGTATGATTGATGACCAGAGACTATCGGTGTAATCATGACCATAATGTTACAAATGATTTGGTAAAAATCCTCAAAGGGTCTGTGAAGTGTATTGATGGACAATTATTGGCATGATCATGACCATTAATGAATACACAAATATTCTTGGCCCGCAGCAGGCATGAATAATTATGGTCGCGATACTAAAGAATATCCTGGCCGTAGTAAGTGAGGGTGTTTCGATGATGTGGAATATTTATTAAAGTTCGAGTCTCACCTATAATGATGATGAAAAACCTTTTAAAATCATAAAAGATAGTAGATTTTATTTTCTACTTGACTCTTTTAATGGATTTGTTGGTTCATTGTAGTTAAACTTGATGTTCATTATATTTTATCGCTTAACACTATCAGAGGCTAATGATAATTTATTCTCGCATTATCTTAGTCATAATATTTCTTCTTCGAGCTAGTTGAGCTCACCCCTTTCTTTCACTTTTTCTCTTCGTGAAATGAGAATATAGCTGGGACGCAGTCGGGGAGCCGAGTAATGGTCCGGAGGATAGCATTAGTAGTCCTCACTATTCTGCGTGAAATAGTGTGATAATAATTGTAATGAGGACTCCTTTTGAGTTTGTATGATCTTTAGTAGACAATATTTGTATTCAAACTCACGGTTTATGTCAGATTGTACACGGCGCTTATATTAGTAAGTTGTATTTAAATTTTGTACCATGTATCTGACTACCCAAGATGGGTGATGTATACCTATTTTTGGGGGCGTCACAAACGTTGTTGGGACCGGAGTTGGTACGTATGACTATAGAAAACCTCACAAGATCGACAAAAGAGTTATGCTGATCTTCATCGAAATGACGTAAAATTCGATATAGGAGATCATGTGTTGTTACGTGTTGCTCCATGGAAAGGAGTTACGAGATTTGGAAAGAGAGAAAGCTCAATCCTCGATTCATCTACCCATTTTTAATCCTCGATCGAGTAGGAACCGTGGCCTATGTAATTCGCTTTTACCACAAAGTATGTCCTCGTTCATAACGCTTTTCACATATCCATGTTACGTAAATATGTGAAAGACCCAACCACATTATCGAGTATGAACCGGAGGAAATAGTCAAGATTTGACGTATGAAGAGGTTTCTGCTCAAATCTTGGATAAGAAGGAACATATTCTACGCCCAAGGTTATACCTCAAGTTAAAGTTTTGTGGAGAAACCACGATGTTGAGGAAATGACTTGGGAATTAGAATCTGATATGAAATCAAGGTATCCTTACCTATTCGACATACCAGGTACGTACCCTAATTTCGATGGCGAATTTTCATAAGAAGGGGAGGTTGTAAGACCCCAACTTTTATAAATAAAGATGAATTTTCTATAAATATCATTTTTGAATATTATGGAGTAAATTTGATATAATGTTATAATTGTGGGTAATATTTAGAAATTTTGTAAAAAACGCAAGTTGTTATATAATATTCGATTGGTGGGGAATATTCATTTTAACAGGAATATTCGCATAATAAGACAATCATCAGTGGACCCCACAACTGGAATTATTTCGAATCGAGAAAACGATAAAAATATTTTATGAAAATAACTGGAAATTTTTATCGTTAACTGTTAAAAAACACCTATGTGTTAAAAGAATACGCTGTAGCGTGCACAAAGAAAGACACCATCAGATTGATTATCGATGCTTACGTGAGAAGTCACTTTCTTTTTTCAATTATTATTACAAGAATTATTATAAATTTTGCTTATTATTTGGACCCCCACTTACCTATTTTTTAAAAACAAATGTTGAAAGTTATCTCGTTTGCTTTTTATTTCTTATATATGTGTATTATATATATATATATATATATATATATATATATATATATATAAGAAAAGTGATGATGGGAATGGTGGGTGGGGAGTAAAAGCGATGTAGGAGGGAGTATTATTGTTAGTATATTATATATATATATAATAAGTGAGTGGATGTGGGTTTCGATAGTGATGTTAGTGGAGGAATTTTGGTGGTAGATTGGTAAGCCTTTCACGAAGGCAAAGGTTATATATATATTTATATTTTAAATATTTTAAATAAGTTAAGTGGTGCAAATATCAACACAAAGAATTATTGAATCAATAAAATAAAATAATCGAACAAGAATTATGTAATAATTATCGAGTAAAGTGCATTCTTACGTAAGAATCAATCATCGGGTGCAATACTGCAGTGATATCGTTTGTAACAACGCCAGACATCGTGTTTTTAACCAATCGGGTATTCCAACAAAGATAAACTGTGAATAACAAGGCGCCATTATTTATAAACAACTTCTACTTGTCGTTTTCTTCATCCAATCGCTTTCCGTTATGGGCCCACACATTAAGGTCATCAAGGGCCATCGCATTTAATATTTTCCGACAAAGAAGAATATTCCAATGCACCAAACGAATATTTTCCGACAACAATAAGTATTTTATAACCACTTGCTTCTTTAAAATATTTGCGCATTTTACCCATAACTAACCACATTAATCAAATCAACCCCTTACTATTTTAAAATAATAATTAGAGAAATTAAATCTTTATTTATAAAAAGTTGGGGTCTTACACACACCATAATATTCAAAAATATATTTCGAGAAAATTTAATCTTTATTCAAAAAGTTGGGGTCTTACAACCTCCCCTTCTTATGAAATTATGTCCTCGAAATTAGGGTGCGTACCTAGTATATCGAAGAGGTGAGGATACTTTGATTTCATTTCAGATTCTAACTCCCTGGTCATTTCCTCAACATCGTGGTTTCTCCACAAAACTTTGACTTGAGGTATAACCTCGAGGAGCGTAATATGTTCCTTCTTATCCAAGATTTTAACAAGAACCTCTTCATACGTTAAATCTTCCTCTATTTCGTCCGTTTCTAACTCAATAATGTGGTTTGGGTCTTTCACATATTTACGTAATATGGATATGTGAAAATGTTATGAACACGAGACATACTACAGAACGCAAGTCTATAAAGCCACGCTTCTACTCGATCGAGGATTAAAATGGGCCAATGAATCGAGGATCGAGATTTCTCTTTCCAAATCTTGTAACTCCTTTCCATGGAGAAACACGTAATAACACATGATCTCCAATATCAAATTCTACGTCCTTTCGATGAAGATCAACATAACTCTTTTGTCGATCATGTGAGGTTTTTA
The DNA here is from genome assembly GCA_020205615.1 of Panax quinquefolius. Taxonomy (NCBI): domain Eukaryota; kingdom Viridiplantae; phylum Streptophyta; class Magnoliopsida; order Apiales; family Araliaceae; genus Panax; species Panax quinquefolius. The sequence continues at coordinate 149,232,487 of CM035161.1, forward strand.
TACGTTGTCGGATCATTTGAATCTTTTCCGTAGTCATACGCACTCAACTTTGGTCCCAACAACATTGCTTCACCCACCTCATCCCAAAGATACCGAGAATCGACATTTTCTTCCATACAACGCCTCAAATGGAGCCATGCCAATACTTACTTGATAATCGTTGTTCAGAGGAAAACTCCACCAATGGTAAGAACTTGTCCCAACTTCCTTTGAAGTCAAGGACACGTAGTCTTAATAAATCTTCAAGAGTTTGAATAGTCCTCTCTCCGACCGCTCGTCCGTCTCGAGGATGATATGTCAAGCTAAAACGTAAACCGCGCTCCATAGCTTTTGCAAACTAACCCAAAATCTTGAAGTGAATCTTGGGTCTCGATCAGAAACTATAGATACTGGCATACCATGCATCTGACGCCCCCAAATTAGGTATACACAACACCCATTCTGAGTCGCCAAATACATGGTACAAGAAACAAACTACAACTTCAATAATACAAATGTCGTGTGAAATACGACAATATATACTGTGAGTTTAAATATAATATTGTCTTCTAGACAATATCCACACGCAAATAAATCCCCATCATAATTATTGATACATTATTTTACAAAAATGGTGAGGACTACTAAACAATCCTTTCTAAAACTTTCATTCCATACCCCGACTAGTACTCGCTACATTCTCGCCTCCTGAGAAGAAAAATGGAACAACAAGGAAAAAAGGTGAGCTCAACTAGCCCAAGAAGAATATTACGACTAAGATAATATACAACAAATTATCGTTAGTCTCCAACAGGGAAAATCGATAGTAATACAATAAACAACAAGTTTCAGATCAATATTCATAATGGAAATAATAATTCATGTAAGAGTTACGTAGAGAATGAAATCTACTATAATCTATGAATTTAATACCATCATCAATATTTTATCCCCTGTAACATCAATCAATATTCATCTCAAATCAAATATTTATCTTTGCACTACTAAGGCCAAATATATTCATCAAACGGTCATGTTCATTTCAACACCTGTTCATCTTTGCACTAAAGGCCAAAGATATTCTTCAGAAATCATTCATCTTTGCACTACAAGCCAAAGATATTCTTCAGAAATCATTCATCTTTGCACTACAGGCCAAAGATATTCAATAATATCATCATTTAAGACTGAGGATGATGAAAATAATTTTAAAGAATCGAATCCAAAGGAAACAAAATGACAAGGATTAAGGATTTAGGATTCGTGACTTTGTTTTATCCATGTCCAACAATACCTCAAAAATAATCATAGTGGTGTAAAATTCAAGAATGATCAAAACATGGATACAATCAAAGCTAGTATCCGCATTAGATATTTTGACTAAAAGAAGAAATTTTATTTTTCTATGAATAAGGTCAGATACGTGAATAGTGCCGATATCGTGAATAAGAACTCTACACCAAAAGATGAAATTCCACAAAAACATCTTCACGCTTCATTAATAGTACTCGTGAATAAGAACTCGTGAATAAGAACTCATGAATAAGAACTCGTGAATAAGAACTCATGAATAAGAACTCGATACGAAAAAGTTCCAAATTTGATAAAAAGTTCCAACTAATATTTCAAAGATAATGATATCAAGAAATAATATCATTACGAAAAAATAATATCCCTTTCCTCAAAGAATCAAGATTTCGGAAGGAAAGGCTCAAGTGATGCTTTGAATGAAACTTCAGATTTAATAAAGAACTCTCAAAGTATCTAAATACTCACAAAATACGCTCAATAATATAGAGAGAGAAAGAGAGAAAACTTTGTTTTCGGTGTGATTTTCAATTTAACTTAGCCCTCTATTTATAGAAAATGTTAAGACGTCAAGCAGACTTAACTCGCAAACCCGATGGCTTTTACTCGCTACTATTCCCACCCACCACATTTGAAAATTCAATTGAGCACATTTCTCACCAACCAAAAGTGGGCTCACCAATTCTAGAATTTTCCACCAAAATCATTTATAACCTAATTTCAATCACCACCTCTTAAAATTCATAATAAATTATACGCTCATCTTTAATCTGCTCAAAATTTGTGGATATATACTCAACTTATATATGTATAACATATCCAAAATTACAACGATCCAACTATTGGATTAAATATTATAACTCACACAATAAAGTCAGAATAACACCGATTTGATCTTTTAATACCTCCAATCCGGATAAAATACAAATAAAACATCTCAAAGATTAATTCCTTCATTAATAACCACATAAATAAATCCATCATTTATATTCATATAAAATAAATATTTTCTTATCATATGAATCAATAATTAATTATTCACAAATAATATTACGTAATCACATTTATGACAAAGTCAAAATGTCCTGTGAAAGAGGGGCTTTCCAATAAGGATCTCTCCTCATCGGGCGCCGCAATTAGGTGACCAAACCTCTCCTTAGATGTAACTTTCTAGACATCGCCAATAATGTTATCTAATAATATTATTCAAATAATATGAATTATTGATCCGATAACGGGAAATATCGAAAAAAGTGACAATTATCAAACAATAATAATATAAAATATCAACGCAACAATTATCGAATCAATAAAATAAAATATGAACAAGAATTCATCGTGAAAATTATCGAGTAAAGGCCTTCACGTAAGGATCAATAATTCAACAATACATGCGGTAATACCGCGCCATCGCGCAACCACGCCAGACATCAGATTTTAACCACGGGTATTCCAACAGCCTTAACTCAGAATAACTACGCCTGCTATTTATAACCACCCAAACTTTATCGCTTTTCCTCATCCAATCGCTTTTCACATGGGCTCCATACACGGTCATACTGGTCGCATTTAATATTCCCGACAATGATAATATTCCACGCACCAAACGAATATTCCCGATAGTATTTAATATTCCACCACCAAACGAATATTCCCCGATAAAAATGAATATTTTATAACCACTCTGCTTATTTTGAAATATTTGCGTATTTAACCCTTAACTATCCACATTAATCAAATCAACCCTTACTATTTCAAAATAATAAATAAAGGAAATTCTTTTTATTTAAAAAATTTTGGGTCTTACAACCTCCTCCTTATGAAATTTCGTCCTCTAAATTGACGACGACGCATTCTGTGTGTTTCAAAAGGTGAGGATACCTCGCTTTCATTTCCGCTTTCCAACCCTGTGTCATTCCTCTATAAAGATGATTCCTCCACAAAACTTTAACTCAGGGTAAGACCTTTCATACAGTAGACATGCCCTTCCTATCCAAAATCTTGATGATGTACCTCCTCACACGTTAAGTCTTCTGGCTATCTCGTCCTGGGTTCTAACTCTATAACGTGGTTCTGGTCTTTCACATATTTACTGGCACCGATATGTGAAACACATTACGAACACGAGACATACTGGAGGTAACGCAAGTCTATAGGCTACATTTCCTACTCGGTCAAGAATTTGAAATGGACCAATAAATCGTGGATTTGAGCTTTCTCTCTTCCCAAATCTTGTAACTCCCTTCCACGGAGCAACTCGCAATAATACATGATCCCCACACTAAATTCCACGCCCTTTTCATGAAGATCCGCGATAACTCTTTTTGTCGATCTTGTGCCGCTTTTGTATACGTTGTCGAATCATTTGGATCTTTTCAGAGTCATATCGCATTTAACTCTGGGTCCCAACAATGTTGCTTCACCCACCTCATTCCAACATATTGGAGAACGACATTTTCGTCCATATAATGCTTCAAATGAAGCTACACCTATACTTGCCTGATAATTGTTGTTGTAGGAGAATTCTACCAATGGTAAATACTTATCCCAACTACCCTTGAAGTCTAGGACACGAGTCTTAATATATCTTCAAGAGTTTGAATAGTCCTCTCGATTGTCCGTCCGTTTTGGGGATGGTATGCCGAACTAAATCGCAAACTGCGTGCCCATAGCTTTTTGCAAGCTAACCCAAAATCTTGAAGTGAATCTTGGGTCACGATTCAAACTATGGATACAGCATGCCACGCAACCTCACAATCTCATTTACGCACATACTAGCAAGACGCTCAAGTGAATAAGTCTCCAGATTCGGCAAGAAATGAGCAGACTTGGTTAATCTATCAACAATAACCCAAATAAGATTGATGCCTTCGAGAAACCGTAGGAAGACCCGTGAATCTAAATCCATGGTAATGTGTTCCCACCGCCATTTCGGAATCTCAAGTGGTTGCAACGGACCCTTAGGTACTAGATACTCCGCCTTTACACGCCGACAAGTTAAACACATCGAGATAAACTTTGCAATCTCTCTCTTCATATTGTTCCACCAAAATGTATGTCAAGATCACGATACATTTTAAGATTTCCGTGATGGATTGCAAATGGTGTATTGTGTGCCTCCATCATAATTTTGTACTTCAAATCAGAGTCGTTAGAACACAAAGTCAGAGTGGACTCAAGTATTCCTTCTTCATCAATTCTTGCTTCCTAATAGCTCCTCTCAGACTTTCTTCTTCATACGATCAGCTCCTGCCTCATGGGCTCGAAAGAAACTTTAACTTTATCGATTAAAGTCGATTATACTCAGATATCATCACGTGGGTACCTAGAGTTTTCATCTCCATCTCTATTATTTGTAAATTATACGAAATTAGTCTTTGACAATATCGCACTCAGATTTGTATATACGATCTTCTACTCAACACGCGCCTACCACTACCACGCTCTTTTCCAGGATGGTACGGTCGTAATACGTGTCTAAATGAGTCTCTCTCGAAGTTCTTCAAGCTCTTCCCACATTCCTCGCTTCCATTCGAATTTTGTATCTCTACGAGTCACCGCGATAATGGAATAGCGATTCGAGAATATCCTTCAACGAATCTCCGATAATAACCAACTAAGCTTCTGAAAGCTACGATTTCGACATTCGACTTAGGTTGCTTCTCAATCGCGACTCTATATCCCAATCTTGGATAAGATGTCACAATGACACCTATCGCTTTACTATCGCATCTAATACGACGTGTCCCCTATAGAAGTCTCGCTTAGTGAATTCCACAAAGGAAGTCACAAGATAAAGGCTCAGTACCAAATTTATAGTTGAATTTTAACTCCTCAAGTTCAATAGAGCCATTCGATATGAGATTTTAGAAATGAGTTTTGTAACTGGGTTCAAAGTCGATACAAAATTTAATATCGTGCTTTGGGAGTAAGAAATTCAAGAAATTCTTCAGAAAAATCAATAACAACAGAATATTATTCAAATCGACGTGTCTTTATTCAAATCCATAACATGGACTAAGAAAACTTGACATCCGTAATAAACGAATGACTTCATGGCTTGATATGAAAATGTTTGACTACAAAGTTGGTTTGATTCTTGAATTCAATAACGTGTTGCTTAGAATATGAAAACTAACAACCTTACAAAAGCAATCAATTTGGCATGATGAGTAGTTAACCTTAAAATCACATCAAAAGCAAATATCTCTATGTAAATAAGGTTACTGTGTAATGTGATAGTGCCAACTTGAATCAAGCAAGATTTTTAAACAACGGATGTAATGAAAGTTTCTCCTAATGGAGTCTCCACAGATAGGTCAAAGTTTAATTTCTCCGTAGTCAAGTTCAAACGTTGAGTGCAAGTAAAGAGAGATAAAAGAATGGGTAGAACCAATATCTAGTAAGGTATATACTTCGCAAGAATTTATAATTAACTAACCCCGCTAACTTCGCTCGGGTTTCTCGATTTTGACCTACCACAACAAACGCCTTCCTAATCGCTGATTTTGACTTTTTCGGGACATCTTTTGAGTCACCGCCTCGCTAAACTAGGTTTCACATCGTATAATCTTCGAGCGATATGTCCTTCCTTTCCATAATTATAGCATACCTTGAATAAGAACCCATGAATAAGAACTCCCGACATGAAAAAGTTCCAAATTTGATAAAACTTCAGATCAACATTTCAAAGATAATGATATTGAAAGTTTCTCCTAATGGAGTCTCCACAGATAGTCAAAGTTTAATTTCTCCGTAGTCAAGTTCAAACGTTGAGCGCAAAGCAAGAGAGATAAAAGAATGGGGTAACCTAGATCTATTAAGGTATAAACTTCGCAAGAATTTATAATTAACTAACCCGCGCTAACTTCGTCGGTTCCTCAGATTTTGACAGTCACGACAAACGCTTCTTCCAAGAACCGCTGACTTTGACTTTTCCGGGACATCCTTTTGAGTCACCATTCTCCTACCGGATCGGGTTTCGATATCGCATAATCTCGAAGCGAGATGTCCTTCTTTTCCACAATTATAAGATACTGAAGGCTTTGAACAGCTTTGAATTTTATACGCCCCCTCCTCTCCACATCTCAGTAGATCTAACCGCAATCGCTTCTTTCCCTAGAATTTGTTGATGGTGCCGATGTCGTCCGCCGACGCCTTCCCCGCCATCGTTAAATCTTCTCTTTTTAGATCGACATCTCTTTCCATAATATCAACGCGTCGCTATGCTTTTTTTACCCACGCATCACTCATTCTCACTCGTTCGCTTATTTCTTCTTTCACTTTCGATTCCAAACTTTATCATCTTATACTCGCCAAAGAGTGCTTCGCTCACATCACGACGGGTAACACAAACTTGAATCGTCAGATCCTTTTGCTTCCACGATCGCCTCGCAATTCTTCAAATTTCGCTTCTTCTAACTCATGAATACGATTTTGCAATTCTATATTTTAATCATAAAATACCTCTAATAAACTCTCTTCGTGTACTCTTCTTCCTCTTCTTCCTCACTCTCATTTGTTTTCCTCCGCGACTATCTAAAAAAGTGCAACTATCAATTCTTCACTCACCACATGGATATCTCTAATTCCTTCTTCACCGACATCACATTATCCCGGTTTGGCGATTAGAGGTGTCTCCACGATCTCATTCACTCCATTGTTAACGCTCTCAAAGCAGCCCATTCTCAAAAACTATCATAAAACAAGGGTTAATTAAATAAATTAACTAATCACATAATACCCCTATATTATGACCAACCAACAAATAAGCTAGTAGACACACTAACAAGGATTTATTCGCCTCTCCTCCTAGTTCTATTCCACGATCTCCGCCAGAGATCATATCCTAAGCTCGATATTAACCGTGACGCCCCAAAATATAGTATATACAACACCCATTCCGAGTCGCCAAATACATGGTACAAGAAACAAACTACAACTTCAATAATACAAATGTCGTGAAATACTTACAATATATATCTGTGAGTTTAAATATAATATTGTCTTTCTAGACAATATCCACACGCAAATAAATCCCCATCATAATTATTGATACATTATTTTACAAAATGGTGAGGACTACTAAACAATCCTTTCTAAAATTTTCATTCCATACCCGACTAAGACTCGCTACATTCTCGCCTCCCGAGAAGAAAAATGGAACAACAAGGAAAAGGGTGAGCTCAACTAGCCCAAGAAGAGAAGAATACTATGACTAAGATAATATACAACAAATTATCGTTAGTCTCCAACAGGAAAAACTGATGTAATACAATAAACAACAAGTTTCAGATCAATATTCGCATTGAAATAATAATTCATAAGAGTTACGTAGAGAATGAAATCTACTATAATCTATGAATTTAATAAATACCATCATCAATATTTTATCCCTCGTAACATCAATCAATATTCATCTCAAATCAAATATTCATCTTTGCACTACAGCCAAAGATATTCATCAAACTACCATGTTCATCTCAACACTGCTCATCTTCAGACTAAAGGCCAAAGATATTCTTCAGAAATCATTCATCTTTGCACTACCACCCAAAGATATTCTTCAGAAATCATTCATCTTGCACTACAGCCAAAGATATTCAATAATATCATCATTTAAGACCGAGGATGATGAAAATAATTTTAAAGAACGAATCCAATTGAAACAAAATGACAAGGATTAAGGATTTAGGATTCAGATTTTGTTTTATCCATGTCCAACAATACCTCAAAAATAATCATAGTGGTGTAAAATTCAAGAATGATCAAAACATGGATACAATCAAAGCTAGTATCCGTAATAGATATTTTGGATTAAAAGAAGAAATTTTATTTTTGGTGAATAAGTGCATATACGTGAATAAGGCCAGTATACGTGAATAAGAACTCTACACCAAAAGATAGAAATTCCACAAAAAACATCTTCACGCTTTCATTAATAGACTCGTGAATAAGAACTCGTGAATAAGAACTCATTAATAAGAATCGTGAATAAGAACTCATGACTCAAGAACCCCGATATGAAAAAGTTCCAAATTTGATAAAAAGTTCCAACTAATATTTCAAAGATAATGATATCAAGAAATAATATCATTACGAAAAAAATAATATCCCTTACCTCAAAGAATCAAGATTTCTAAGGAAAGGCTCAAGTGATCTTGAATGAAACTCAGATCAATAAAGAACTCTCAAAGTATCTAACTACTCACAAAATACGCCAATAATATAGAGAGAGAAAGAGAAAACTTTGTTTCGGTGTGATTTTCAATTCTAACTTAGCCTCTATTTATAGGAAAATGTTAAAGACGTCAAGCAGACTTAACTCGCAAACTCCGATGGCTTTACTCGCTACTATTCCCACCCACCACATTTGAAAATTCAATTGAGCACATTTCTCACCAACCAAAAGTGGGGCTCACCAATTCTAGAATTTTCCACCAAAATCATTTATAACCTAATTTCAATCAATCACCTCTTAAAATTCATAATAAATTATACTGTCATCTTTAACGGCTCAAAATTTGTGGACATATACTCAACTTATATATGTATAACATATCCAAAAATTACAACGATCCAACTATTCGGATTAAATATTATAACTCACACAATAAAGTCGTAATAACACCGATTGATCTTTTAATACCTCCAATCCGATAAAAATACAAATAAAACATCTCAAAGATTAATTCCTTCATTAATAACCACATAAATAAATCCATCATTTATATTCATATAAAATAAATATTTCCTTATCATATGAATCAATAATTAATTATTCACAAATAATATTACGTAATCACATTTACGACAACCAGTCGCTCCTGTGAAAGAGGGGCTTTCCAATAAGGATCTCTCCATCTTGCCGCAATTAGGTGACCAAACCTCTCCTAGATGTAACTTTCTAGACATTGCCAATAATGTTATCTAATAATATTATTCAAATAATATGAATTATTGATCCGATAATGGGAAATATCGAAAAGTGACAATTATCAAACAATAATAATATAAAATATCAACGCAACAATTATCAATCAATAAAATAAAATATCGAATAAAGAATTCATCGTGAAAATTATCGAGTAAAGGCCTTCACGTAAGGATCAATAATTCAACAATATCGTGTAATACTGCCGTGCTTACATCAGGCAACCACGCCAGACATCAGATTTTAACCACCGGTATTCCAACAAATTTTAATAACAGAATAACTACGCCTGCTATTTATAACCACCAAACTTTATCGCTTTTCTCATCCAATCGCTCACATGGGGCCCACACACGGTCACATGGCTGCATTTAATATTCCCTCGACAAGCATTTAATATTCCACGACCAAACGAATATTCTCCTAATAAAAATGAATATTTTATAACCACTTGCTTATTTTGAAATATTTATGTATTTAACCCTTAACTATCCACATTAATCAAATCAACCCTTACTATTTCAAAATAATAAATAAAGGAAATTCCTTTTATTTAAAAAATTTTGGGGTCTTACAATGCGCAATTTTACAATCTCGTTTATGTACATACTAAGCATGACTTTCAAGTGTATAAGTTTCTCGATTGGTAAGAAATGAGCAGACTTGGTCAATTAATCAACAATGACCCAAATCAGATCTACGACTTGAGAAACCTTGGGAAGACCAAGAATCTAAATCCATAAGAATGTGCTCCCACTTCCATTCGAATTTCAAGTGGTTGCAATGGACCTTTTGGTACTTGATGCCCGCTTTGACTCGTTGACAAGTTAAACACCTCGAGATAAACTCGTTATCTCTTTCTTCATATCGCTCCACCAAAATGTATGTCAAGATCAAGATACATTTGGTACTCCTAGATGGATTGCAAACTGTGTTCATGCGCCTCCATCATGATTTTATACTTTAAATCGTGGTCGTTAGAACACAAAGTCCGGAGTTGACTCAAAGTATTCCTTCCTCATCGATTCTCGCTTCCTAAGATAGCAGACTTTCAGACTTTCTTCTTCATACGCATTAGCTTCTGTGTCCGTATTCGAAAGCAAATTTTTAGCTTTATCAATTAAAGTCGGTTCTACTCAGATGTTTGCCATCATCATGTGGGTCCCTAGAATCTTTATCTCTAACTCCATCCTTTGCAAGTCATAGAAAATGGGTCATCATACCGATAATATCAAAGACTCAGATTCAGATATGATCTTCTACTCAACGCGTCAACTACCACGCTCGCTTTTCCGGGATGGTATGGATGGTACGATCATAATCTTTCAATAGTTCAAGCCAACGTCGTTGTCGCATGTTGAGTTCCTTTTGGGTGAAGAAATATTTGAGGCTTTTATGATCCGTAGATCTCCACCTTCTCTCCATACGTAATGCCTCCAAATCTTAAGCGTTAAAAACGACAACCGCCAACTCTAGATCATGAGTAGGGTAATTCCTCTCATATTCTTTGAGTTGTCTTGAGACATAGGCTATGACTTTCCCATGTTGCATGATTACACATCCTAACCCTTTGCCCGAAACATCACTGTAGATGACAAATTCCTCCGAACCAGATGGTATTGTCAGAACAAGTGCTAAAATGAGTCTCCTCTTGAGTTCTTGAAAACTCTTCTCACATTCCACGCTCCAATCGAATTTCAGTATCTTTTCGAGTCACCGAAGTTAATGGAGTAGCGATTCGAGAAAACCCTTCTACGAATCTCCGATAATAACCAAATGTTCGAGAAAGCTAAATCTCTCCACATCGATTTAGGTTGTTCCCACTAATTGCTTCAATCTTTCTTGGGGTCAACAGATATCCTATGATTTGATATTACATGCCCAAGGAATGCAACTTCCTCGCCGTAACTCGCATTTCTTTAACTTGGCATAAAGCTTATATTCACGAAGCTTTTGAGTATCGACCTCAAGTGTTTCGCTCATGATCTTCACGACTTTTGGAATAAATAAGGATGTCATCAATAAAGACGACCACAAAGTGATCCAAATATTCCTGAATACTCGGTTCATCATATCCACGAAGGCAAGAGGAGTATTAAAATCCAAAAGACACGACTAAGAATTCATAATGCCCGCATCGAAGTTCTTAAGGCGTCTTTTGAATATCCTCGCTTTTAACCTTCAAATTGATGATATCCGTAACTAAGATCGATCTTTGAAAAAATTGTGCTCTTATAATCGATCAAACAGATCATCAATACGTGGCAATGGGTACCTATTTTTGATGGTGACATGATTCAATTCCCGATAATCAATACAAAGTCGATACTCCCATCTTTCTTCTTCACGAATAGTAAGCAGAGAGCACCCCAAGGAGACGTCTTAGGGACCTAATGAAACCAATGTCTAACAATTCCTCTAATTGGGTCTTTAACTCTCGAAGTTCAATAGAGCCATTCGATATGGGGCTTTGAAATGGGTTTTGTCATGGGTTCAAGGTCGATACAAAATTCAACTTCACGCCCGGGGGTAGCCGGAAGTTCTTCAGGAATACGCCGAAAAATTTATTAACAATAGAAATATCCTTCAAATCGGCGTATTTTTGTTTAAATCTGTGACATGAGCTAAGAAAGCTTGACATCCGCTTTTTCAATAAACGAATAGTTTTATGGCTTGAGACGACCGTGATTGATTTTAATGGTTTCGTCGCTCAATTCGCATAATAGGTTTATTAGGAATATGAAAGCTAACAACCTTATTTAAAACAATCAATTTTAGCATGATGAGTAGTTAACCAATCAATCCCTAAAATCACGTCAAATACAAGTATTTTTAAGGAGATAAGATCGACAGGTAACGTGCGGTTACCGATTTGAATCAAACAAGACTTATAAATAGTGGATGTAATGAAGGTTTCTCCTAATGGAGTTTCAACAGATAAGTCAAAGTCTAATTTCTCCAGAGTCAAATTTAATCGTTGAGCGCAAGTAGGAGAAATAAAAGAATGGGTAGAACCGGTATCAAATAAGGTATAGACTTCGCTAGAGTTTATGATAAGCTTACCCGTGATGACCTCGTCGTTCCTCGCTTTTGGAGGTCTCAACAAACGCTTCTCCTTGCACCACCGGCTTTGACTTTTCCGGGACTACTTTGGTGCCTCCATCCTAGTGAACTTGTCTTCGATGAACGCATAAAATCGGATAGTGACCTTTTCTTCCATAATTATAACACGCTGATGGCATCGCGCAGGTTTGACCGATATGTCCCTCCCTCCGCATTTGAAGCATATGATAGGTGGTCGTTCTCCTTCCTTAACCACTTGCTGTCGGTGGCGACGCTTTCCATCATTGTTGAATCTCCTTTTCTTGAAATGTCCATTTTTATTGTCTTCGCCATGATTACCACCAAGTGGTTACCATTTTCGCACGTTGATTCTCCACGCTTGTTGTCACCGCTTTGATGACTATTACCACCGGTATTTTCATGTTATCTAATTTGCTTTCTCGTTGGTTGCGTTGCTATCGCGCGCTCCAATAATCGAGCCCTATTTACAACATCCGAGTACAAACTTAGTTTATGAGAAATAAGATATCGACGTATTTCGGTTTCAAACCTCTTAAAACATTCGCGTCATTCGTTCCTCATTATCGACCAAATGAGATGCTGTTGGGATAACTCCGCAAATTTAGCCTCGATCATGGCGACAGGTCATATTGTTTTGTTCCAACTTGATAAACTCCACCTCCTTCATGTGATTGAATACTTTCGGAAAGTACTTGTCGTTGAATAGCTCTTGGAACTTCTCCCAAGACATTTTGAGTCGCGCCAGTCAGTAATGCTTTTTCTGATTCCCACCAAGAATCCGCCTCTTCACGCAATACATGAAGGTGGCGAAGGGAACCTTTTATTCCTCAGAGCATCCCAAGACATCAAATATCTTGGTTATCTGCTTTATACATGTTTCCGCCTTAAGTGGTTTTGGCTGTCCAATAAACTCCGATGGTCCCAGCTCCTTAAACTATTTGGCGGTGACCGTCCGAGAGTTGTCAATGTTTCCACCTGCATTTTGGACAGGAGCCGCTCTCGCCTGATGTTGCATGAATTGCATGAAGCCTCGGAACATTCCATTGTTCATCATTTGGTCAGTGTTGTTGTTTGAATGAGGATTGTCGCCTTCCTGATGCACATTGTCCTGGTTATTGATCTGTGGAGACTCAACGGTCTCCTGTACTCCATTGATGTTCTCAACATTCTCGGATGCCATTTCCAAATACTACTACAAAACAAGGGTTAATTGACATGAAATATATTATCCCTACACTCTGACTGACCAAATAAACTTAGGTAGGTCATACTAGCGAAGGAATTCTCCGTCTCTCCCCTCCGTTCTAGTCTCACATCTTAGCTAGGGATCATGTCCCTAAGCTTTGATACCAACCTATGTGATCCCCAAAATAAGTATACATCACCTATTCTCGAAGTAAATCAAATACATGGTACGTAATACAAATACAACTTAATTATACAACTATTGTGTAAAGTACGATTAAAACATAAGTGTGAGTTTTAATACAAATATTGTCGCCTGTATAATATTCAAACTCAAATTCAATATTATTACATTTATTTTCCACTATTTCAATGAATAGTGAGGACTACTAATGTTATCATCCGTCCGCCACTCGCGCTCCCGACTAGTCCTCGCCACGCTCTCATTTCTCGAAGAGAACAATAAAAGTAAAAGGGTGAGCTCAACTAGCCCAGTAGAAATATTATGACTAAGATAATGCAGAATATATTATCGTTAGCCTTCAACAGTGTTAAACTGATACAATATAACAACCATCAAGTTTAAGCTCAAAAGTAAAACAAGCAATCCATTAAAAGAGTCAAGTAGAGAATAAAATCTACTATCTTTTATGATTTAAAAGGTTTTTCATCACTTTTATCGCTGAGACTCAGGTTAATAAATAATCCACATCATCGAATCACCCCTGCACTATGGCCAAGGATATTCTTTAGTATCACGACCACAATTATCCATGCACTACGGACCAATAATATTTGTGTATTCAATAATGGTCATGATCATGCCAACAACTGTCCATCAATGCACTACGGGCCAATGAGGACTTTTACCACATCATTTGTAACATTACGGTCATGATTACACCGAATAATCCCTATTTATAATCATACCAAGTCCATCTATGTACTATAGGCCACAGATGACTTTCAACAAAATATAAACATGAGGATGATGACAATGATATAAGAATTCAATAAAACAAGTTCAAGAATTATTTTGTCCAGGAACCAATAACGTGAAAATTGTCAACATGATACTGCTTTATAGAGTAAACTTCAAGAATGCTCAGAAGAATATTTCCATGAAAAGATACTGGATGAAGCGCAAATATCAAGGATATTCAACTAATTTCATGGAGTATAGAAGTCAAAACTTTAACCAATCGAGTATAATAAGGAATGGAATAACAAAAAGAAATCACCATGCACGCGATAATCGCATGCATAAAAGTTATTCCAATGTAATAATAAATAATCGGAAGTCCGCCAGAAACGCACATACGAGGATATTCCAATGTAATAATAAAGGCGGAATCGAGTCCCGCCAGTAAAACGCATGCATGTGATATTCCAATGTAATAATAAAGAGCGGAACCAGTTCAACGTAGTAACGCACGTACGCATGTGATAAGTTGTTTATAAATAACGGCAGAAGTTATTACCAATTAATCTTTGTTGGAATACCCATTGATTAAAACACAAGATGTGCTGGCGTTGTCAGACAAGAAGACACCAGTATTGCACCAATTATTGATTCTTACGTGAAGAAGGCACTACTCAATAATTGTTACAAAGAATTATTGCTCAGTATTTTATTTTATTGATTCAATAATTTCTACGTTGATATTTTATATTATCGTTGTTTCAATAATTGTCACTACACAAGTATTTTCCATTATCGGAGCAATAATTCATATTATCTGAATAATATTATTAGATAACATTATTGGCAATGTCTAGAAAGTTCTATCTAAGGAGAGGTTTGGTCACCTAATTACTTACACAACCAGTAAGGAGAAATTCTTATTCGAAAGCTCCTTCTTTTCCAGGAGCGCACCGTCACGTGATTGTGATTCTCGTAATATTATTTGTGAATAATTAATTATTGATTTATATGATGAGGAAAATATTTATTTTATGTGGAAATAGATGAGAAAATTTTTAAAGTGACAATTGTTGAAAATTGATATTTTATCTTTTTTGATAAAATAATATTTTATTATATTATTATAATATAATAATGATGATATTTTTACAATGAAAGTGTGATATATGAGTATATGAGGAGGAAAATTATTTTTGTTCCATTAAATGATTAACACATGTTTTGTGTGTCGGTGAACCCTATTTCTTGACTGAAATTTGATTATAGACTGTAAAATCGTCCGTATATGAATTTCGGTCAATTTTTGTTTGGAATTTGGAAAAACTTTCTTCTGCAAAGTTGTAGAGAATTGAATTTCCTATAAAAATCTTGATTCAAATTTTCGATAAAAAGGCTATTTATTATGAATTATTGAAGTTCAAGTTCAAATAATTGATTTTTGGAAGTTTTAAATAATTATATTAACAAAAACGTTTTTTACAAGTTAAGTGGGTCTCATGTGTGTTACAAATGGGTTGAAATCAGATTTAAAGATGGGCGTGAAAATTTTGTAAATATAATAATATTTTATTAAATTTTTCCATTTTGGTGTTCTAAGCATTTTTCTATAAATAGGGCTTAGGTTAGAATTGAAAATCACAACGTAAACTAAAGATTTCTCTCTCTTTCTCTTTATAATATCGAACGATTTTGTGAGTATTTTAGTACTTTGGGTATTGCTTTGCGATTGTAAGTTCTTTCAAAGATTTGTATCCAAAGATTCGATCCAAATCTTTGTTTTTGCGAGGTAAAGGATGTTATTTTATTGAAAATGATATTATTTCTTCAATATCATTATCTTTGAAATGTTGATCCAAGTTTTTATCAAATTTGGAACTTTTTCACGCTTGGGGTTACTTATTCATGAGTTATTATTCACGAGTTACTATCATGAGTTACTATTCACGAGTTACTATTCACGCAGTACTATTCATGAAGCGTGAAGATGTTTTTGTGAAATTTTATCGTTTGGTGTCTGAGTTATTATTCACGATATTTAAGACTATTCACGATACTGACCTTATTCACGATATCTGATTATTCAATAGAAAAATAAAATTTCTTCTTTTCGTTCAAAACATCTATTCCGGATACTAACTCGATTGTATCCATGTTTTGATCATTCTTGAATTTTACACCACTATGATTATTTTTGAGGTATTTTTGGGCGTGGATAAAACCAAGTACTAATCCTTAATCCTTAATCCTTGTCATTTTGTTTCATTTGGATTCGTTTCTTTAAAATATTTTCATCATCCTCATCTTAAATGATGATATTATTGAATATCTTTGGCTGTAGTGCAAAGATGAATGATTTTCAAGAATATCTTTGGCCTCAGAAAAAGATGAGCAGTGCTTTGAGAGATGAAACATGACCGATTGATTAATATCTTTGGTTCAGTAGTGCAAAGATGAATATTTGATTCCGGATGTATATTGATTGATGTTACAGGATAAAATATTGATGATGGAATCGTTAAATTCATAGATTATAGTAGATTTCATTCTCTACGTAACTCTTCTATGAATTATTATATCCATTCATGAATATTGATCGAAACTTGTTGCCTATTGTATTCTATCGATTTTTCCTGTTCAAGACTAACGATAATTTGTTGTATATTATCTTAGTCATAATATTCTTTTACCGGCTAGTTGAGCTCACCCTTTTCCTTGTTGTTCCATTTTTCTTCTCGGGAGGCGAGAATGTAGCGAGTACTTAGTCGGGGTATGGAATGAAGGTTCTAGAGAGAGTTGTTTAGTAGTCCTCACCATTTTTGTAAAATAATGAATCAATAATTATGATGGGGATTTATTTGCGTGTGGATATTGTGCAGAAGACAATATTATATTTAAACTCACAGATATATATTGTCGTATTTCACACGACATTTGTATTATTGAAGTTGTAGTTGTTTACATACCATGTATTTGGCGACTCGAGAATGGGTGTTGTGTATACCTATTTTGGGGCGCCATGCGGTTGGTATCGAGTTTAGGATATGATCTCTCTGGCGGAGATGGGGAATAGAACTAGGAGGGAGAGACGAGTAAATCCTTCGCTATAGTGTGTCCTACCTAAGCTTATTTGTTAGTTGGTCAAGATATAGGGATATTATGTGATATATTGATTTCTTAATTAACCCTTATTTTATTTAAAGATTTGAGAATGTCGAATCGAGAATATTAATAAGTGGAGTAAATGAGACCGTGGAGATGCCTCAGACTCACCAACGAGGGAGAACGCAACAGTCGGGCAATGTTCCTCCCGTGAATAACACCAACCGGCGAGATGATGAACGAGGGGATGTTTAGAAGCTTTTTATAGCTTCATGCAAAATCGCACGAGGAGACTCGTGTTCAAAATACGAGGAGGAAATGATAGCAATTCACGAGTGGTCACAAACCAAGCAGTTCAAAGAGTTGGGACCACGTAACTGGGAAAGCGGATCCGACAGGCGAGACGTGGTCAAACAAATTACCAAGATATTCGATGTCTTGGGATGCACGGAGAACGAAAGTTCCATTCGCCACCTTTATGTTCCGTGGCGAAGCAGATGCGGTGGGAATCGAAGCGTATCCACCGGACTCAAAGATATCATGGGAGACGTTTGAAACAGCTTAACGACAAGTACTTCTCGAAAGTATTCGTATATGAAGGAAGTAGAGTTTATTAGACTAGAAGCAGAATAACATGGCATTGTCCCAAAGACGAGGCGAAGTTCATGAGTTATCGAGTTCGCACCTCATTTGGTGGAGAATGAGGAACGATGACGCTTGGATGTTTCGAGAGGTTTGAAACCCGACATACGCCAAGATCTCATTTCATAAATTTTCTCTATTCAGGATGTTGTCGGGGCTCGATTGTTAGAAGCGAGATAACGCGAAGTATGCGCTCAACCGAGGGACCATAACCAGGATCATACCAAAGATAAGCGATCATCGTAATAACGATAACCGGCGGAGAAAGAAGAATACAGACAAAGCGGTAACCACTACACTGGTGGTAATCGTGGCCGTGAAAATATAAAAGCGAGTGGGAGGAGATTTTAAAAAAAGGAGATTCAACAACGACCATGTGAAGACGTCGGCCTATAAGAACTAGTTTTAAGGAGGAGAACGACCACCTATCAGTATGTTACAAATGCGGAAAGAGGGACATATCGGTCAAACCGCCCACAACAGCTTTAAGGTACGCTTATAGTTGTGGAAAGGAAGGACATATCGCTTCGAGATCAGATGCAGAGCGAAACCTAGTTCAGCGGGGACGGTGACTCAAAAGATCATCCTGTAAAAGTCAAAGTCAACGATTTCGGGAAGAAGCGTTTGTCGTGACCCAATTAAAATGCGAGAACCCGAACGGTTAGACGGGTTAGTTAATTATAAATTCTTGCGAAGTTTATACCTTACTAGATATCTGGGATTCTACCCATTCTTTATCTCTCGCTCTTGCGCTTCAACGCTTGAACTTGACTACGGAGAAATTAGACTTTGACCTATTTGTGGAGACTCCATTAGAGAAACTTTCATTACATCCGTTGTTTAGAAATCTTGCTTGATTCAGTTGGCACTATCACATTACCCGCTAACCTTATTTCTATAGAGATATTTGCTTTTGATGTGATTTTAAGGTTAACTACTCATCATGCCAAATTGATTGCTTTTTGTAAGGTTGTTAGTTTTCATATTCCTAAAGCAACTTTGTTATTCGAATTCAAGCAATCAAACCATCAGAGTCAAACATTTTCATATCAAGCTATGAAGTCATTCGTTTATTACGGATGTCAAGTTTTCTTAGTCCATGTTATGGATTTGAATAAAGACACGCCGATTTGAATAATATTCCTGTTGTTATTGATTTTTCTGGACGTATTTCAAGAAGAATTTCTTGGTTTACTCCCAAAGATCGATATTAAATTTTGTATCGATTTTGAACCCCAGACAAAACTCATTTCTAAAATCTCATATCGAATGGCTCTATTGAACTTCGTGAGTTAAAAATTCAACTATAGAATTTGGTACCGAGCCTTTATCTTGTGACTTCCTTTGTGGAATTCACCAGCAGACTCTCTGTAGGGGGACGTCATATTCGATGCGATAAGAAGCGATAAGTGTCATTGTGACGTCTTATCCAAGATTGGGATATGAGTCATGCTAAGAAGCAACCTAAGTCGATTATCGAAATACGTAGCTTTACAGGCTTAGTTGGTTATTATCGGAGATTCGTTGAAGGATATTCTCGAATCGCTATTCCGTTAACTTAATGACTCGTAGAAGATACAAAATTCTTATGGAAGCGAGGAATGCGCGAAGATTTTCCAAGAACTCAAGAGGAGACTCATTTCAAAGACATATTCTAACCATACCATCTTGAAAAGCGAACGTGGTAGTGACGCGTTGAGTAGAAGATCATATCGCGGAACGAAAGTGCGATGATGTCAAGTATAATGACAGAGCCAACTTTAATAGAAAAGTTAAGGTTGCTTTCGAGCCACCACCCGAGAGTCGATGCAGAAGAAAATCTGAAGGAGCTATTCCTAAGCGAGAATTGATGAAGAAGGAATACTTGAGTCCACTCTAGACTTTGTGTTCTAATGACTACGATTTGAAAGAACAAGATTATGATGGAGGGCACAATACACCATTTGCAATCCATCTCAGGAGTACCAAAATGTATTATGATCTTCAACATATACATTTTGGTGGAGCAATGAGGAGAGAGATCGCGTAGTTTATCTCGAGATGTTTAACTTGTCAACGTGTAAAGGCGAAGCATCTTGTACCTAAGGGTCCGATTGCAACCACTTGAGATTCCTGGAATGGAAGTGGGAACACGTTACCACAATTTCATTACTAATCTTCCCAAGGTTTCTCAAGGCATAGATGCGATTTGGGTTATTGTTGATAGATTAACCAAGTCTACTCATTTCTTACGATACGGAGACTTATTCCTCGAAGCGTCTTCTTTAGTATGACGTGAATGAGATTGTGAGGTCAGACGTGGCATGCCAAGATCCATAGTTTTATATCGTGACCCAAGATTCACTTCATGATTTTGGGTTAGTTTTGTAGAAAGCTACAAGCGCGAATTTCATTGATTGGATTTGGCATACCATCCTCAAACGGATGGGCAATCGTAAAGGACTACTCAAACTCTTCAAGATATATTAAAACTCGTGTCCTAGATTTCAAAGGAAGTTGGGATAAGTACTTGCCATTGGTGGAATTCTCATACAACAATAGTTATTAAACAAATATAGGCATGGTTCCATTCAAGCATTATATGGACAAAAATGTCGTTCTCCAATATGTTGGGATGAGGTGGGTGAAGCAACAATGTTGGGACCCGAAGTTAAGACGTATGATCACCGAAAAGATCCAAATGATTCAACGAACGATATTAAACGGCACAAGATCGACAAAAGAGTTATGCGAATCTTCATCGAAAGGACGTGGAATTTAGTGTAGGGGATCGTGTATTGTTGCGAGTTGCTCCATGGAAGGGAGTTACAAGATTTGGGAAAGAGGAAAGCTCAATCCACGATTTATCGGTCCATTTCAAATTCTTGACCGAGTAGGAAATGTAGCCTATAGACTTGCGTTACCTCAAAGGTATGTCTCGTGTTAATAATGTGTTTCATATATCGTATTTCGTAAATATGTGAAAGACCAGAACCACGTTATTGAGTTAGAACGGACGAGATAGCCAAGAAGACTTAACGTATGAGGAGGTACCATCAAGATTTTGGATAGGAAGGAGCATGTCCTACGCTGCAAGAAAGGTCATACCACAAGTTAAAATTTTGTGGAGGAATCATGCTATAGAGGAAATGACACCGGGAATTGGAAAGCAAAATGAAAGCGCGAGGTATCCTCACCTTTTCAAAACACTGAATACGTACGTCAATTTCGAGGACGAAATTTCATAAGGAGGGAGGTTGTAAGACCCTCAAATTTTTAAATAAAAGGAATTTCCTTTATTTTGAAATAGTAAGGGTTGATTTGATTAATGTGGATAGTTTAAGGGTTAAATACATAAATATTTCAAAATAAGCAAGTGGTTATAAAATATTCATTGTTGTTTGGGAATATTCGTTTGGTCGTGGAATATTCATGCTTGTCGGGGAATATTAATTCGACAGACGGTAGCATAAATATGTGGGCCCCATAATTCAAAAGCGATTGGATGAAGAAAGCGATAAATATAAGTTGTTTTTAAATAACTGCAGGCGTAGTTATTGCTATTATCTTTGTTGGAATACCCGGTGGTTAAAACACACTAATACGCCGGCGTCGAACAAGAGTGGCACGGTATTGCACCAATTATTGATTCTTACGTGAAGGGCACTACTCAATAATGGTTACAGTAATTACTTTATTCGAGATTTTTATTTAGTTAATAATAATTTGCGTTGATATTTTATATTCATTGTCATTACACAAGATTTTTCATTATCGAAGCAATAATTCATATTATCTGAATAATATTATTAGATAACATTATTGACAATGTCTAGAAAGTTCATCTAAGGAGAGGTTTGGTCATCTAATGCGCCACCAAGTAAGAAGAAATTCTTATCGGAAAGCTCTTCTTTTACTGGGAACCGCTGGTTGTCGATATTGTGATTCGTAATATTATTTGTGAATAATTAATTATTGATTTATATGATGAGGAAAATATTGATTTTATGTGGATATAGATGGAGAAAATTTTTAAAATGACAATTGTTGAAAATTAATATTTTATCTTTTTTCGATAAAATAATTCATTTAAATATATTATTTTAATAATATATTAACGATGATATTTTTACAATGAATGTGGGATATATGAGTATATGAGGAGGAAGAGTATTTTTGTGGCATTAAATGTTTAACACATGTTTTTTGTGTGTTGGTGGACACAATTATTTTCGACTGAAATTTGATTATAACTGTAAAATCGCCTGTTTATGGATTTGGTCGATTTTTGTTTGGAATTTGGAAAAACTTTCTTCTGCAAAGTTGTAGAGAATTGAATTTCCTATAAAAACTCTTGAGATTCGAATTTTCTGATGAAAAGGCTATTTATTATGAATTATTGAAGTTCAAGTTCAAATAATTGATTTTGGGAGTTTAAATTATTTTTGTTAAGAAAAACGTTTTTTGTATTTTTTTTGGACATCATTAACATGTGTAATGGTGTTTTGACCAAAAGGTGGGCTAAGGAAAATTTGTATAATTATATTAATATTATATTAAATTTTTCGCTTTGTGTTCTAAGCATTTTCTATAAATAGGGTGCTTAGGTTAGAATTGAAAATCACACCGTAAACTAAAGTTTCTCTCTATTTCTCTCTTGATATTTATCGCGTATTCTTGTGAGTATTTTGAGTATACTTTGAGTATTGCTAGGCGTTGCAAGTTCCTTCAAAGACTATACCCTAGATTCCAAATGTAAATCTTGATTTTCGAGGTAAGTGGATATTATTTTTTGTAATGATATTATTTCTTCAATATCATTATCTTTGAAAATGTTGATCTGAAGTTTTTATCAAATTTGGAACTTTTTTCATGTCGGGTTACTATTCATGAGTTACTATTCACGAGTTACTATTCATGAGTTATTATTCACGAAAGTTACTATTCACGAAGTACTATTCATGTAAGCGTGAAGATGTTTTTGTGGAATTTTATCTTTTGGTGTCTGAGTTACTTATTCACGATACCTAAGACTATTCACGATATCTGATCTATTATTCAATACCGAAAAATAAAATTTCTTCTTTTCGTCTAAAACATCTATTCGGATACTAACTCCGATATCCATGTTTTGATCATTCTTGAATTTTACACCACTATGATTATTTTTGAGGTATTTTTGGGCGTGGATAAAACCAAGTACTTAATCCTTAATCCTTAATCCTTGTCATTTTGTTTCACTTTGGATTCGCTTTTAAAAATATTTTCATCATCCTCGCCTTAAATGATGATATTATTGAATATCTTTCGCCCGTAGTGCAAAGATGAATGATTTCTGAAGAATATCTTTGGCCCAGTAGTGCAAAGATGAACAGTGTTGAGATGAATTTAACACGACCGATTGATTAATATCTTTGGCCCTGTAGTGCAAAGATGAATATTTGATTCCGGATGTATATTGATTGATGTTCTGGGGATAAAATATTGATGATGGATCGTTAAATTCATAGATTATAGTAGATTTCATTCTCTACGTAACTCTTCTATGAATTATTATATCCGCCGCGAATATTGATCC
The DNA here is from genome assembly GCA_020205615.1 of Panax quinquefolius. Lineage (NCBI taxonomy): Eukaryota > Viridiplantae > Streptophyta > Magnoliopsida > Apiales > Araliaceae > Panax > Panax quinquefolius. Next base: position 149,256,199 of record CM035161.1, read on the forward strand.
AAACTTGTTGTCTATTGTATTCTATCGATTTTTTCCTCGTTGAAGACTAACGATAATTTGTTGTATATTATCTTAGTCATAATATTCTTTCTTGGGCTAGTTGAGCTCACCCTTTTTCCTTGTTGTTCCATTTTCTTCTCGTGAGGCGAGAATGTAATGAGTACTACTTAGTCGGGTATGGAATGAAGGTTCAGAGAGAGAGTTGTTTAGTAGTCCTCACCATTTTGTAAAATAATGAATCAATAATTATGATGGGGATTTATTTGCGTGTGGATATTGTCTTCTGAAGACAATATTATATTTAAACATCACAAGATATATATTGTCGTATTTCACACCGACATTCAGATTATCAAGTCAGAGTTGTTTCGTACCATGTATTTTGGCACTCGAGAATGGGTGTCAGGTATACCTATTTTCGGGCGCCACACTTATTTGTCGAGGGGAATATTCGATGACAAATACAATTAATAATGGGCCACAATCTGAAAGCGATTGGATGAAGAAAAGCACAAGTATAAGTTGTTTATAAATAACTACAGTAAGTAGTTCAATTAACATTTGTTGGAATACCCGGTGGTTAAAACACAAGAATACACATTGTTGCATCAAAGAAGACACCGCAGTATTGCACCAATTATTGATTCTTACGTAAAAAGGCACTACTCAATAATTGTTACGATAATTATTGCTTTCAAGATTTTATTTTATCGATTCAATAATTGTTTGCGTTGATTTTTTATATTACTATTGTTTCAATAATTATCACTACACGATATTTTCCATTATCGAAGCAATAATTCATATTATCCGAATAATATTATTAGAAAAATTATTGGCAATGTCTAGAAAGTTCATACAAGGAGAGGTTTGGTCACCAATTTAATTGCCAAGAAGGAGAAATTTTATTGGAAAGCCCACTCTTTCCTGAACCCGCTGCTCAGTTGTCAATATTGTGATTCTGTAATATTATTTGTGAATAATTAATTATTAATTTATATGATAAGGAAAATATTCATTTTATGTGGATATAGATGGAAATTTTTTTTAAAGTGACAATTGTTGAAAATCGATATTTTATCTTTTCTGATAAAATAATATTTTATTATATTATTATAATATAATAATGATGATATTTTTACAATGAATGTGTGATATATGAGTATATGAGGAGGAAGATTATTTTTGTTGCATTAAATGATTAACACATGTTTTGTGTGTCGGTGGACCCTATTTCTTAACTAAAATTTGATTATAGATTGTAAAATCGTCCGTATATGAATTTCGGTCAATTTTTGTTTGGAATTTGGAAAAACTTTCTTCTGCAAAATTGTAGAGAATTGAATTTCCTATAAAAAGTCGCGAGATTTGAATTTTCTGATAAAAAGGCTATTTATTATGAATTATTGAAGTTCTGAAGTTCCGAAATAATTGATTTTTGAAAGTTTTATTTATTTTTATTAATAAAAATGTTTTTTATACTTGGTGGGCATCATTAACATGTGCAAGGTGGCTGAGTTCAGATCTTAGAATGTATGCGTAGGAATTTATATATAATATATTAATATTATATTAAATTTTTCGATTTAGTGTCAAGATTTTCCTATAAATAGAGTGTTTAGGTTAGAATTGAAAATCACACCGTAAACTAAAGATTTTTCTCTCTTCTCTCTATATTATCGAGTGATTCTTGTGAGTATTTTAGTACTTTGAGTATTGTTATCTGGCATGAAGTTCTTTCAAAGACTATATCCAAAGATTCCAATCAAGATTATCCTTTTGAGGTAAGGGTTGTTATTTTATTCGAAAATGATATTATTTCTTCAATATCATTATGCCGAAATATTGGTTAGAAATTTTATCAAATTTGGAACTTTTACGCTGTGGGAGTTCTTATTCATGAAGTTCTTATTCACGAAGTACTTATTCACGAAGCGTGATGATTGTTTTGTGAAATTTCTATCTTTTGGTGTTTGAGTTACTTATTCACGATACTGAGACTATTCACGATGATGATTAATTATTCACGATCATTTACACTATTCACGTAAAAATTAAATTTTCTTTTCTCGTGTCCAAGATTGTCATTACGATTCCTATCTTTGATTGGATATATATTTTGGTCTTCATTCTTAAATTTTACTCCACCATGATTATTAATGAAGTATTTTTGAACTCGAATTGTTTGAAAAGATTAATTCTTAATATTTATTCTTTTGTTTCACCTGGATTCGCTTTTCTTTTAAAATATTTTTCATCATCCTCGATCTTAAATGATGATATAATCGAATATCTTTACCAGAAGTGCAAAGATGAATGATTTTATGATGAATATCTTTACTTCAGAAGTGCGTAGAGATGAAATGTGTGTTTAGATGAACACTTAATTAAATTTGGTGATTATCTTTGGCAGCCGTAGCAGAAGATGAATATTTGATTTATGATGATATATTGATTGATGTTATGAGGGGATAAAATATCGATGATGGACTTTTAAATTCATAGATGATAGTAGATCTCATTCTCTACTTAACTCTTCTAACGAATTATTGTTTTCACCGCAGTTGTTGATCTAAAACTCATTGTCTATCAGATTCTATCGATTTTTTCGTCACAAGACTAACGATAATTTGTTTCTATGTTATCTTAGTCATAATGTTATTTACCTGCTAATTGAAATTTCACCTTTTCCTTTTTGGTCAATTTTTCTTCTCTCGAGAGCGAGAATATAAATTTAACTAGTCGGGGTGTGGAGTAATGGTTCAAGACATTGTTTTAGTAGTCCTCACTATTTTGTAAAATAGTGTATCAATAATTGTAATAAAAACTTATTTGAGTGTGGATATTGTCTAATAGACAATATTTGTATTTAAACTCACAGTTCATGTGTTGTCGTAGTTTGCACTACAATCGTATTAATGAAGTTGTAGTTGTTTACACTATATTTTTGATTTAACTCGTGAAGAATGGGTGTCAGATACCTATTTCAGAAAGGCCATAATTACTCTCCTTATCAAAATTAAAAATATAATTTAATTTTTAAAATCAAACAATAATATATTAAAATTTAAAATTATTACAATTCATAAAAATTTAAAATATATTATGATTATTAATTTTTATTATATAATTATAATTATAATAATTGTATAAATTAAAGTTATACCTCTAATTTTATACTAATAGACGCAGTATTAATTAATTAATGTACACTATTAAAATCACGACACCTAACGTTCTCATAGAAATTATGAACGCAGAATAAGATTTTCTCCGCAAGACGACGAGCTTTATATCAGTCTTCCCCCATCGAAGCTGCCAATAGGCCATTCTCTCTCTATATGTCGATTTTTATGTATATGTGTGTGAGGTTAAAGATTATTGCTTTCTTATCGTATTGAGAGTAATCTGAAGATTCCGAGCTTGGGAATTCGTAGAAATTAGCATTTTGTTTATTTAGGGTTTCTTTTGGTTGGCCGTAAAATTTTGTTCCATTAGCAAAAATGGCCGGAAAAGGTGTAATTTCAGACGACGAAGGTGGGTATTTTTATTCTCACAGTAGAAATATGGTCTTGATATCTGATTGTTCAGTTATTCATTGTGTATTTCTTATGCAGATGAGGTGGAGGTGGAAGTGGAAGTGGAAGTGGAAGAGGATGAGAGAGAAGAGGAAACTGAGGAGAGAGAAGAGGAAACTGAGGAGAGAGAAGACCGCGACGAGGAGGATGATGATGAGGAAGACGGTAAAGATAATATTTTGTTATGATTTGCTCGTTGCTGCTGCATTTTTGTTGTTAATTATTTGTGGGTTTTGGTGTATGGGGCTTTAGTTAGTATTTTGTTGGAGGTTTGATTTAGGGCTTTTATTTTAATTGACTTCTTGGATGAGAAATTAAATCATGATGTATCTTCCCCATGTATACTTGAGTAGAATGAATTATTGGAATTAGTTATAAGTGGAATATCTCTCTGTACTATTATGTGGTGACTTTTCAATTCACTTAATGTGGTATTTGATTTTATATTGTTTGCAATTTTGGTGGGTTGACAAATTAAATGGCGGTTAAGGTTTTGTTGTCTATGGGGATTTAATTTTTCATAGTAACATGTTAGGTCCGGTTTGTAACATGAGATATCTTGCTCTTTATAGCTAAGGGATGCATTGAGAAAAAATTAGAATTTGGTGATTGTGTATTTGTTGGGGGAGAAAGTTTTGTGGAGCTAGTATTGTCTGCTGAAACAGAGGAATGAATTCTTCATAGAACTCAGTTACCCTTCACGTAGCATTTGGTTGTTATTTTTATTTTAAAGTTTCTAATGAAATTCTGCCCTCTTCTTTGGTTTCTATGTTTCTATAGTAGATTGTCTGTTTGCTCCTTTGCTTGGGTTTCCATTCTAAATATGTTCTTAAATTTACTTTTTGGTACGTTATTTTTTTCAGCGAATTAAGGCAGTAGAAGACCTTTTGCATAGTGTTAATATTGGTTTCATTTAAGCAGACACTAAAAATATCTGTGAGTTGATTATTATGTTGTTTTGTTTTGGAATATATTGATCTTATGTTGTGTGGTACACTGCTGAGTGTGAGCAGAAGAAGGACAAGATGAATATGAGAAAGACGGGTTTATAGTAGATGATGTTGATGAAGAAGAACAACAGGATGAGGAAGAAGAGGGTAGGGCAGACAGTGATGAAGAAAGGCAAAAGAGAAAGAAACGTAAGAAAAGGTGAGTAATTTCTTGGACGCCCTTTTATCATATTTCCTATGTTACTCAGTGTGAATCACCTTACTTTTTCCAATATTAGGGAATCAGAGAAAAATTATGTTCTTGATGAAGATGACTACGAGCTCCTTCAGGATAACAACATCACGGGTTTCCACCGCCCAAAGGTGATTTCATGACCTTTTTTGTTATGACCTTCATTTCGAATTGCACTATATGTTGTTATTGTTAGAAATACCGTACCCTCAAGCGTACCATTTTGTTCAGTAAAATAGTATGTTTGGCTACAGATGTGTACTGGTTTACAGTTGCGTATTTATCAAAAATAATTAGTATAAATAATTATATATGTAATACTGAATAAATACCGTACCCACAACTGTTTTATTCAGTAAAATATTATGTTCCAGTACAGGTGTGTACCCGTTTACAGTTGCTGATTTATCTATAAAAAGTTTAACATAATAGTTATATATATAACAATGAATAAATCTATATCTGAAATGTATTTATATGTTTATACATTAATCAGTCGTATGATTGTACAAATTATATGTTTAATATTTAAGAGAAAGAGCTTTCATTTGACAAAGATACTTGTATGCTAAAATGAGAAAGATTAGTATAGATTGTTGTGATTAAAGTTTTTTCCCAAATTGCAATAAAATAGAGAGGACGGTGGCAATTGGTCAATGATAGAAAGTGTTTTAACATGTGAGAGAGTGTTGAAGGAAAGTGAACAAACCTCTGACATGCCATTATTTTATACCTGGGTCCACGTGCTGCTCAAAATATTCATAAGAATGTTTAGCCGGTAAAATCCAGTAATTCAACATACAGTCGGTACATCTGATACCAGCCCATACCATGCAATATTGGAGGCACACCCCTGTATTTTAACCAGTACGAAACATCACCCAAGATATATCGCTTTCTTCCAAAAATCACAATGTAATGCACGGTACCGGCCGGCACTGTATGAGATTAATAACTATGTTTGCTTTGCGACGCCTGCTATTCGTTAATATGTTGAGGTTTTGTTTGTTAGGAAAGCAAAAAGTTCAAGCGACTGAAAAAAGCTCAAAGGGATGTGGAGGATGAGCATTCTGGATTTTCTGATGATGATGAGTTTGATAGAAGTGGGAAGGGTGGACGAACGGCTGAGGAAAAGCTCAAGCGCAGCTTATTTGGTGATGATGAGGGTAAATTTTGTTTATAACGAATTGTTGAATAGTCATTTATTAGTAACTTAATTTTCCACTAACGTATGCCTGCAAAATTGTAGGACCACAGCTTGAAGACATTGCAGAAGAGGAGCAACCAGAAGAAGAGGAGGATGCTGACATTGGGGATGAAGATGAAATGGCCGACTTCATAGTTGAAGAAGAGGAAGTTGATGAACATGGAGCTCCTGTGAGGTAATTTTGTATTTGATAGGCATTCGTTATTGGCCAATTTTTTGATAGGATTTAATAAATAGTTTATATATCAATCCATCATGCAGGAGGAGGAAGGTAAACAAGAAAAAATCTAGGCAGGCACCAGGAGTTTCATCATCAGCGCTACAAGAAGCTCATGACATATTTGGTGATGTTGAGGAATTTTTGAAGCTCCGCAAGCAAGGATTAGCAAAGGTTCGATATAATGATGAATCTGGTGAATGGAAGGAAAGGAGGCTTGAAGATGAATTTGAACCAAGCATTCTTTCGGAGAAGTATATGACGGAGAAGGATGACATGGTTCGGGAAACAGATATCCCGGAAAGAATGCAGGTAAATGTTAGCAATGTGTGAATTGTATTTATAATTTGGCATGTCAGCCAGGTGCTTGGGTTACACATCTGTTGTGTTATCTTTTAGATATCTGAAGCCAGCACTGGGCCTCCGCCAACAGATGAATCGAGTATAGATGAGGAGAGTTCCTGGATTTGTAATCAGCTTGCAACCAGCATGGTACATTTATTTGGGATAAATATAGGGACTACTGAAGAAAGTCATGAACTGTCAATAATTAAGGAAGATATAATGAGATTTTTGGAATTCATGCATGTGCAGAAGTTAGATGTAAGTAATGTATTTTTAATGATGTTACAATTTTTAATCCCATATGATTATCTAAATTATACATCTTATTTTCTCGTAATTAGGTCCCATTTATTGCTTTGTATCGGATGGAAGAGTGCCTAAGCCTATTTAAGGATCCAGAGCAGCATGGCGTGGACGAGTTTCAGAATAAGTCCGACCAAAAGCCGACCTTAAGGTGGCATAAGGTACATGGATTGATTCTTGAATCACTGTACTGCTTTTTAGTATATTGAAGTGCTTATGTTTTAAATGAACTTTTAGATAAAGATTTTGAATGTTTGCTTTGTTGCAGTTACTTTGGGTCATCCTGGACTTGGACAAAAAGTGGTTACTTCTACAAAAACGAAAGAGTGCTCTGCAGTTATACTACAACAAGCGATATGATGAGGAGTCTCGGAGCATATATGATGAAACTAGGCTCAACTTGAATAAACAGCTGTTTGAATCAATTACCAAGTCACTGAAGGCAGCGGAGTCGGAACGAGAGGTTGATGATGTTGACTCAAAGTTTAACCTGCACTTTCCTCCGGGGGAGGTTGGTGTTGAAGAAGGGAAGTATAAGAGGCCAAAGAGGAAATCACAGTATAGTAGTTGCAGTAAGGCTGGGCTATGGGAGGTAGCTAGCAAGTTCGGCTATAGCTCTGAGCAATTCGGACTGCAGATATCTCTGGAGAAAATGGTAAGTTTGTTTTTGCAGTGTTTACGCTTGATTTAAAAATGATAGGTGTTTTTGATCTTGCTTATTTTTTTATTTTTTTTTTGCAGAGAATGGATGAACTTGAGGATGCTAAGGAAACCCCAGAAGAGATGGCTTCAAATTTTACATGCGCGATGTTTGAAACACCACAAAATGTGCTTAGAGGTGCTAGGCATATGGTAAGGTCTAAGGATATTATAATGTCTGCAGAGTTGCACCATACTTCCATATTAAATTTTATCTGAAGAGTCGAATACATAGTTGATTAAGCTTGCAATTTTTTGCTTGTTCCAGGCAGCAGTTGAGATTAGCTGTGAACCGTGTGTTCGGAAACACGTTCGTAGCATCTTTATGGATAATGCTGTAGTATCAACAAGTCCTACATCCGATGGGAATGTGGCTATTGATACTTTTCATCAGTATGCTGGGGTTAAATGGTTACGGGAAAAGCCTCTACCTAGATTTGAGGATGCACAGTGGCTTCTTATTCAGAAGGCCGAGGAGGAGAAACTCATTCAAGTTACAATTAAACTGCCAGAAGATGTGCTGGATAAATTAATAAGTGACTCTAATGATTATTATCTCAGTGACGGGGTCAGCAAATCTGCTCAACTATGGAATGAACAGAGGAAGTTGATATTGCAGGATGCATTTTTTGGTTTTCTTCTACCTTCAATGGAGAAGGAAGCAAGATCTTTGTTGACCAGTAGAGCAAAAAGTAAATTACTTTTGGATTATGGAAAGCAGTTGTGGAAAAAAGTCTCTGTGGCACCATACCAGCGGAAGGAAAATGATGCAGATGATGAAGCCGGGCCAAGAGTTCTGGCTTGCTGTTGGGGCCCTGGGAAGCCTGCAACCACTTTTGTGATGTTGGATTCATCTGGAGAAGTCCTGGATGTGTTGTATGCTGGGTCACTCAGCAACCGTGGCCAAAATGTCGATGACCAGCAACGCAAAAAGAATGATCAGCAAAGGATTTTAAAGTTCATGACAGACCATCAACCACATGTTGTTGTTCTTGGGGCTATAAATTTGTCTTGTACACGGTTGAAGGAAGATATTTATGAGGTTTGCTTCTGCTTATCTATTTGTTGTAGGAAGAAATCTTGTCAGGTTGTGTGTTTAGAACTCGCATTATGGTTTCATTATATTGTTGGATAGCTGTGCTATCACCTGGTTACCTCTAAACGGACATAAACAGTGGTTGGACAATATGACCTTCAGACTGGACTTTCTTGTATCCTGTTTAATTGTTTGACAGATAGATTCCAAGTGGTTCCTCTTTCTTTCAAATGTTTATTTTTAGTTGAGATTATGGATTGATCTTCTCTTGCTATTGTCACAGATCATTTTCAAGATGGTTGAGGATAATCCTAGAGATGTTGGTCATGAGATGGATGGTCTAAATATTATATATGGTGATGAATCTCTTCCTCATCTGTATGAGAATTCTCGTATTTCGTCAGACCAGCTTCCTTCACAGCCAGGTAAATGGCGTATTCATTGTTGAATACGTGATGAAATGTTCTTTTTGTCTACATCTTTTCTTCCCTTTTCAGGTATTGTTAAGCGTGCTGTGGCTCTTGGCCGCTATCTTCAAAATCCATTGGCAATGGCTGCTACACTATGTGGACCAGGGAAAGAGATATTATCTTGGAAACTTAGTCCTTTAGAGGGCTTTCTTACTCCTGATGAGAAGTATGGGATGGTTGAACAGGTTATGGTAGATGTCACTAATCAAGTGGGGCTTGACATTAATTTGGCAGCAAGCCATGAATGGCTATTTTCTTCATTGCAGTTTATTTCTGGGCTTGGACCCAGAAAGGCAGCATCTCTGATGAGGTCCTTAGTAAGAGCTGGGGCTATCTTCACACGGAAAGACTTGTTGACAGCACATGGTCTTGGAAAAAAGGTTTTCGTCAATGCAGTTGGTTTCTTACGAGTCCGGCGAAATGGAATGGCTGCTAGTAGCAGTCAATATATTGATTTGTTGGATGATACAAGAATACATCCAGAATCGTATGGTCTTGCACAAGAGTTAGCCAAAGATGTATATCTCGAAGATGTTCAAGATGATATAAATGATGATGAAGATATGTTGGAGATGGCAATAGAGCATGTTAGAGAGAAGCCACATCTGTTAAAATCACTTGAGGTGCATGAATATGCTAAATCCAAGCATCGTGAGAATAAAATAGAAACCCTCAATAATATTAGATTGGAGCTGATACATGGTTTTCAAGATTGGCGAATACCATATGCGGAGCCAAGTCAAGATGAGGAATTTTATATGATCTCTGGGGAGACTGAGGATACTGTTGCTGAAGGAAGAATTGTGCAGGCAACAATTCGCAGGGTGCAGCCTCAAAGAGCAATTTGTGTTCTGGATTCTGGATTGACTGGTATGCTTAGTAAGGAAGACTACACAGATGACTGGCGAGAGGTTGATTTGACTGAGAAGCTGAATGAAGGTGATATTATAACTTGCAGAATCAGATCGATCCAAAAAAATAGGTACCAGGTCTTCCTAAATTGTAGGGAAAGTGAGATGAGGAGCGATCGATATCAGATTAATCGGAATCTGGATCCTTACTATCATGAGGACCGTAGTCATTTATCAGCAGATCAGGACAAAGCTCAGTAAGCAAAAAGGAGCTTGCCAAAAAAGCATTTCAAGCCAAGGATGATAGTTCACCCTCGCTTCCAGAATATAACAGCTGATGAAGCTATGGAGGTGTGTTCTTGCTAATATTAATTTCTGTCATGGATGTTTGTATTTACACTGGATTAAGTGGCATAGTTGCTGTTTCAGCTTGAGCTATATATTGAAATATAATCAAATGGGTTGCACCACACGCTACCTTTTAGTTTATTAAACTTAGACGTCGTAGTGTTTTTAGTTTGCTCTGGTAATTCTCCAAATGTTATATGTTTAAACTTTAAATATATACACACATGCTTATACATTGATATATCTATTTCCTGAAGCAAATTTAATTTATGAAAAAGGTGCAATATGGTTGTTCGTATAGGTAGATTTATTTCATGAAGCAAACTTTATTTGTAACAGGTGCAATATTGGTGTTCATATTGATAGACGTATTTTATCAAGCAATATTTATTTATGACAAAGCTGTTGTATAGAATTATAGATCTAAGATCTTCCCCTTACAAATGGTGGATATCACCTATAATTACTTTAGAATGAATGTGCAATTTTTTCTGAAATTTATATCTAAATTTAGTAATCATTGTTATGATATTACGTGAGTTGAGTTGTGTTATAGAAAGTGTTATACTTCTCTACAACTGACCCTCCTATGATATGTGGCTTCTCTTTTCACCACCCATATTTTATCTGATGTTTATTTCTTTGTGTTTCATAGTTACTGTCTGACAAGGAACCTGGTGAAAGTATTGTCCGTCCCAGTTCTCGTGGACATTCATATTTAACTTTGACACTCAAAATTTATGATGGGGTTTATGCTCACAAGGACATAGTCGAAGGTGGAAAGGAACACAAGGACATAACAAGCTTGCTTCGTATTGGGAAGACATTAAAAATAGGAGAGGACACATTTGAGGATTTAGATGAGGTTAGTTTTATACTTATGATCATTCAGTTGCGGAGGCTTGTTCTTTACATGGTTAATACTTTACCCTACATGGGTGGGTCCAATGGTTATAACTGACCACAACCATACAGATCATTTTGTATGTCATTTTTGTAATCATTCTTTAGTCACCAAAGCATTATTGATTCTCGAAGAGTATCACTTTCTGTCTGTTTATAGCGGCACCTATATTTCTATATCGTTGTCAATCTTACTCCCCCCCTTGAATTTATAGTTTGAAGATTATACTTGTAGAAATAAAGTGTAAAAGATTATAAAAAAACCTGCTGATCATAGTTATCAAATTGAGTTGAATGATGTATTGTTGAGTTAATGGACCTTAATCCATTGTAACTTTTTTAGATTTGATTCATTTGAATAACTATCCGTATTTGGACTGATTGCTTTGTTTCATTTGTGTATTGCTATGGTCTCTGAATTAGCACATTAGTGTGGTCCATAATCCTGAATTTAACCAGTACCTATGGGTGGGATTTATATGCAAAATTATTTAACATTGTTCAATGCACAGGTAATGGATCGATATGTTGATCCATTAGTAGTTCATTTGAAAACAATGCTGAGCTACCGCAAGTTCAAGAAGGGCTCCAAAGCAGAAGTTGATGAGCTATTAAGGATTGAGAAATCTGAGTATCCAATGAGGATAGTGTATTGCTTTGGCATATCTCATGAACATCCGGGAACATTTATACTGACCTATATAAGAAGTTCAAATCCACATCACGAGTATGTTGGCATGTACCCAAAGGGATTTAAGTTCCGGAAGAAAATGTTCGAGGACATTGATAGGCTCGTGGCTTACTTCCAGAGACATATTGATGATCCACATGACTTGGCACCATCAATTCGGTCAGTTGCCGCAATGGTTCCAATGCGAAGTCCTGCAACTGGGGGATCTTCGGGTGGCTGGAGTGGTTCCAGTAACAACGATGGTGGCTGGAGAGGCCAGTCTGCGGATCGAGACAGAACTTCCACCCCGAGCTCTAGAACAGGTAATTCTTATCAAATCATGTAATTTAGAAATGCAATTTGTATCAGTATTATTATGCACATGGTTTGAGGAAGATACTTTTGTTTACTTTAAAACTCTGCTCATTCCAATCCTGCTACATGCTCAAAATTGTTTAGGTTAAGGTTTGATATATATTTCATAAGCATTTATCATATTGGCAATTGCACTGTGCTTTATTACCAATGAGTTGTGTACAAAATGGTACTTGGGTTCTTGGAGTTATTTAGTTGTGGGGATTCTTATTATATGCTCGGTTATGCAGGCAGAGGTGATTACATAAACAATGGCAATCAGGATGGGCATCCAAGTGGGTTACCTAGGCCATATGGTGGTCGTGGCCGAGGCCGGGGTTCATACAATAATAGCAGAGGAGATGGCTCCAGCAATGACAGGGAGGATTCGGACTATGGAACTCGAGGTGATAAGGGATGGGGCAATTTTCCAGGTGCCAGAGTTCAGAATTCACCAGGCAGGGAGGCTTTTCCTGGTGGTTGGTGAGGTCGTGGAAGCGGTGGTGGTAGTGGGGGTGGTGGAGGCAATCTTTTGGGGGATTGAAATGCCGGTGCTTCTGGTTCTGGTTGCGAATTTCAGGTTGGGGTGCCAGCCATGATGCGAGGGTGGGAGTACATACAGTTTGGAACATGGGAAATAAATGTAAACTTGAATGGATGAGCACATGGAATTCTTACTTCTCTGTTTGTTGAATTGGCATAGCCCCAGTTACTATTGCATGTGTGATCTGTTCTGATTCATATATACTATGCATATATAGCTGAAGTATTATCTATAGAAATTTCTGACAACCTTTTTTTTAGTGGCAATCTCATGAACTATTTTTGAAGTCCCAATGCCATTTGATATATTTTTTGTCTCATTGAGATTATGTAGTATCTCATAGATGACCTTACAATTTTTGATTTTTTAAAAAAGCCCAGTTTGTGATGTCTTCAGACTAATCTAATAGGTTTGGAATTTTCCAGGTTTCGGGTTTGTTCAGAAAATAAAAATCCTTTAAATTTAGTGTGGGATATGATGGTTCACGGAATTCCCTGAACCCTTCCCTATTTTGGATTAATACTCCCTCCGTCTCAGGATAAAAGTCCTTATTACTATTTTGGGTTGTCCCATGTTAAATGTCCACTTTCTTTTAATAACCAAACTTTTACATATTTTTTCCTATTATGCCCGTAGCATTAAATATTTCATACTTTTCTTATTTTAATTCTCTCTTCATATTTAATGACATTATTATGGGCAATTTTGTTATTTTATTCCTTTTCTTAATATGCGTGAAAAATTCACCAGGATTTTTATCCTGGGACGGAGGGAGTACCACTTATAAATAAATACGTGTTATCTTGCTATTCTTTATTATTTTTTTTATTACTTTTATCATTTTATGTATATGTGTGTGTATATATATTAACAAATTAATAATAATTCACAGACCAATTATTTTTATTAATTATTTATTTTATTCAGGGTTGGATTTCAATTAAATGCCACTATATCATGGTCATTTTTATTAGGATAACAAAATTCTTCTATTTATTTAATTTAATGTGTCAGAGAAAAAAAATAACTTAACAAAGTGGGGCATTATTATTTTAAACGGGTTGGAGTTGGGAAGATCATCCCGTCATATACTAGTTTTGTTTTGTTGCTATTAATATTTAAAAGTATTAAATTAGTCTAAATAAGTTGACGAAAATATGAATATAAAAATAAAATAAATATAAAATGACGTGTATAAATGTATTTAACCGATAAATAATTTGTTATTCATAGTTGAAGTAAATATGTATAAATTATTATAATCATTTGCATTTAAACATATAATTTTGTATCCACATTTTATATTCTTTTTTATCGATCATTAAAGCAAACAAACATAATGATAGTGAACGAGATTTTTACCAAATGGATAATGCTAAATATGGTAATAAGAGGAAAGAGACCTTGTGGTGTGGTCGGTCAAAATCAGGATTTAGGAGGAGGGGAAAGAGATTGAGACTGCTGACCCCCGACCCGGAATGCGATCCGACAAATCACCCATAACCGGGTACGAATAAGGCCCGTCTAGTCTACCATTCTTTGTTTGCATTTCCATTTTATTTTAAGACAAGACAGATTGAGAGGTTTTTAGGGTTTTTTAGTATCTACTCTTCTTATTCTTCATCTTCTCTCTCTCAGATATAATGACTGCTCAAACTCAGGAAGAGCTCTTGGCTGCCCATCTCGAGCAACAAAAGATCGATGTAACATCTCTCTACATTCCTCACACGCTGTGTTTGTATTGGTTTTTAGTTGAATTAATATCATTTCTGTTAATTGGATTGACTGTGTGCTTCTGTGTGTATTTGTCTTCATGTTTTGAGTTGGAATTGGTATTGGGGACTGATTTTATTGTATATTATTTTGATTTTATGAATAAGTTTCTTTCTTGGGGATACACCCCGTAACAGATCCAGTTGAGAATTTTCTCAGATGGGTTAGATAATTTGACTTCCAATTATTCCCTGATCGCAACCAGCTCAAAAAGAAAGAGCCTTTGCAAATCTGTTGGCACCCAAGACCATAGACCATTTCTTCCCCTCGATATATTCACTGGATTGATTTAAAGATTAAGTTTTGACCCAAACCCTGTTTTGTTGTATCGCAAATAAGATTATTGAAGTGCACGACCATCTAGTTTTAGTTTGGATCTAAATTTATAGGAGCCGGAATTAGTATTTGGGGCACTACTTTCATAAAAGACTTCTCTAGCTATAAGTATTTGATGTGAAGATCTGATGTTGAAGTTATCTACTTTACTTCAGTTTTTTCCCCTTCCCTCCGGATGTAGGGGTAGTGTTGCAAAAAGTTTAGAATATGTTAAGAGTTTACGTGCTTCTGGTCAGAGGCAAGTGTATGTTGTTGGTGACTGTAGCTTTACATTTCGTATGTTTTCAAGTAGTTTTTATTGCATGACTATTCTGTGGCACTGCCATTTTCAATTTGTTTGTGTGAAATTGTAGCATTTCTTTTGGTCCAAAGTTTTAACTCTTATGATTTTGAGTTCTTAATTTGATAGCATTGGACTACTAGTACAGTTTTATTTGTTGGAAAGGTTGGGGAGTTATTAATACAGGATGCACAACTTAATTAGGTAGGTAAATCATATGATTAAAAGAAATTCCGGTGTATTCCTTTTTATTTGTAAAGTATAATGTGCTGTTGAATTTGAATTCACATTACTTTTTAACTCCTTGTGTTGGTTTGATCTTGAGGATCAAATATGAATAACTCTTCTTGGTTTTCTCAAGAAAGTTTGAACCTTTGATTTATTTAACCGACTTACTATGACTTACTATTACAGTAATTTCTAATATCTTAGTAACATGGCTTGCAGATTGAGGAGCCTGTGGTTGAAGATGACGACGATGATGATGAAGACGATGACGATGATGACAAAGATGAAGATGACGTTGAAGGTAAGAATGCTCCAGAATTGTGTTTTTTCGGACTGAAGTCAATATAACATGTGCTCTGAAATTCTCTGCATATGTATGAATTCTTGTGCACATTAGTGCAATTGGTTCAGTTAAGTTAGATTAGCTCATCCATTAACTGAAATTTGTACATTTTTATTATCTCAATTAGAGTAATGAGTCCGGCACATACCAATTAATTAGCTATGTTATTGAAAATTTGGCAGCATAATGTTTGTTACTGTAACCTTGGAGTGGAGATTTTTTCATAGCTTGTAGGTTTTGTAAAAAGTAGAAAGTATAAGACTCATGGCATTGCAGCAAATAATATTCAGATTTTTCTGCTTTGCTTAGGTTTGATAAGGCAGTTCCAGTTCATATGACTGGGAGGGGTAAAGGAAAAAATAATGAGGTTTTTAAAAGGAGGATACTTACTAATCAGTACATGATATTGAGGGTACTTTAACATGTCAAGATATAGTTCCATAACCTTCAAAGCAATGTCTATGTTATGGCTTTTGAAGCCGATGAAAATTTGTTCATGATGAGCAGGACAAGGAGATGCAAGTGGTAAATCAAAGCAGAGTCGGAGCGAGAAGAAGAGTCGGAAGGCTATGCTCAAGCTTGGGATGAAGCCCATCCCTGGGGTTAGTCGTGTCACTGTTAAGAAAAGCAAGAATGTACGTTCTTATTTGCCAATAAATATTCCAGTTAAAACCAGTTTGATTTTGTTTCTTTAATTTTCACTGTTTGTTTCTGTTGTTTTAATTGCACCAATCTCACAGTTGCTCATTTTCATATTTCTTCTGTTTTGATATTATCTTTCAGATTCTATTTGTCATCTCAAAGCCAGACGTTTTTAAGAGTCCCAATTCAGATACATATGTTATATTTGGTGAGGCAAAGATTGAGGATTTGAGCTCACAGCTGCAGACTCAGGCTGCGGAGCAATTCAAGGCGCCTAATCTCAGTAATGTGATACCAAAGCCTGAGCCTTCTGTCATTGCTCAGGATGATGAAGACGTGGATGAGACTGGCGTGGAGCCAAAAGACATAGAGTTGGTGATGACACAAGCAGGGGTGCCAAGATCAAAAGCTGTGAAAGCTCTCAAAGCTGCTGATGGGGATATCGTCTCTGCCATTATGGAGCTTACAAACTAGATGGTATTATTGAGTGTTGGACTTAAAGTTCTGTATTCTTCTCCATTTAGTATGGCTTTGTTTCCCTTCTTGATCTTTACATTGTGCATTAGCATGTTAATTATCTTTCATTCATGGTTTGTGTTCTGATAAATATAGTAAGAAATAACTTTTTCAGAGTTGTCACAAATGTGGTACTTAGCCATTTTCACTGGCGGTATAAATAGTTGGCTATTGTCATAGCTGAATTGCATTTGGTGTTTAATATCTATTTTTCATTGTTTCCAGTGCCGAAAAAGTAAAGTACATTCTTAATTTGTTCTCTCCTTCTAAAAGAAACAATGACTGCTTGTTTATGCATTGCTTACCATGAACATCCATTTCTATGCAAGAAAAGGTCCACAGCTGCTACCAGAAAACTTGCTAACTTCTATTTTAAGCACGATATATACTTCTATAAATCTTCACATACAACTATTATCAAATATACTATGGGCAAAGGTGCAAAAATACCTCTGATGTTTATACGGATATCTCACTTTCATCTTAAATTAATTTTTTTTTTCAAAAGTACTCTTAACGTTACAAAATTTAGCCCAATTATGTTCCTCCCGTTAACAGACTTGCCACCGAGGCAAACGGAACAGACACAGACAAAATTACCGAGGCAAACGGAGTAGACACATGGACAAAATTTGCTGACAGAGCAAAAATAAATTATTTTTTTTCTTTCTTCTGTCTTTCCTCTTCCATTCTTCTCCCTTTTTCTCTCTCTCTTTGTTCTTTCTTTTCTTCACCAATCTCCAGCACGCACCAGCATACGCACAGTAGCAACAAACAGTCATCGAACCAGCATGAAAGCCGGTAGTTCACAGCATAAACATCACAGAATTCGGCCAATTAAACAAAAAAAATCGATATATGGACACAAAACTTGTCCGTCATTGCCAATTCCTTGCTGTCAAGGTGCCATTACTGCTACCAGCCTACCACTGATTCGATTCGAGTCCCCCACTCCAGATGTCATAGCGACAACATCAGGAGGTATGTCCAAACTTCCACTTCTCCTTCCCCAACTAGAGCGCCTGGGATGTAAAATACTTCAGCCGTCTGTCCCTCCCCGCCAATTATTCTGCTTAGATCTGGGGACTCAGCGAACTCACCTCCCCTGTAAACACCATCATCATTACTGATGTCTCCTTCAACTTCACCTAGACCAGTTGCAGAGTCATCCCAAACTGGCTTCCTCCCAGCTTCTATGTCCCCCATGGTTTTCTCCAAGTTTAGGCTAGCAAAACTACCACCCACCACCTGAGATGGGATCCCAGGCTCTTTCTGCATCTTTCCCTGAATTTGTTCTTAGATGGGGGAATACTGGTGCCAGTGACTGACGCTGCTGAGAAACCAGATCTGTGTCTGTGGCTTTATCCGTTTCACACGGCGGCGATGTGTGGTGGGCCCGGTGGAATTACTGGTGGCGCCACCGGTGGTTCTGGGAGTTTAGAGAGAGAAATGAGCATACGAAAGGAAGAAAGGAACCCAGATCTGTTTTTTTATTTTAGAACAGAGGAAGAAGAACGGAGAGAGAGAGAGAGAGAGAGAGAGAGAGAGAAAATAGGGAGAAGAAAGGAAGAGAAAAGGGAGAACAAAGAAAAAAAGAATAAAAAAAACATTTTTGCCACATGTCAATCGTCTAGTAAGTTCGTTTGTCTAGTTGGATTTTTTTTTTTTAACTTATGATAATTGATTTTAAATTAGAATAGCATTAAAAGATTTTGAAAAAAAAAAAAAAAAAAATAATTGAAAAGTGCAAAGTGGGATATCTGAAAGAAACATCGTAAGTATTTTGGACCTTTTCCCAATATACTATTGATTGGTTTCTAGCTTTTCTTCTCATACAACTATTATCAAATATCATTTTTGATAAAATATCAATACAAAGTACTCTGTATTATCCCACCGTCTCTTGAGGAGATTCTATGAAACTCGGACTATGTTTGATCGGTATATATAGCTAAAGACAGAAAAAGGATAGTCTGAAGCCTCTTAAAAAATTTATTTGATTTGAGATTTGTTATGAACTAATGTCCAATTGAAGGTGTGCATCAAGTGTAAATGTATCACCATGAAACTCCAGTTCCAGTGAATTTCTTCTACTTTTGCTGGATTGTCAAAAATTCTGCATTCTACTTCACAGAGATGTAGTACACCGGGTGGCTGCGTCTAGTGAAAACAGAGTTCCCCACAATCAAACTGTGAATACTTTCATTCTCAGCTTTACATTGGTCCAGTTATCTGAGCTTTTGATTTCTTTGGTGAAAACTAATCACTTAGGTTACTCTTTATCCAAGAAAAATAAACCTTGTGTCTAGGGATCTAGGCAATAACGGAACATTATGCAATCATAAGATATGAAGGACAAACAAATGCATATTGCTGTTACAGTGTAGGGTGGGTAGGATTAGTTCTATTTCTTCTACCAAACTGGGGATGTTTTGGTAGAGTGAAATATGTAAGACAAAATTTTGATTCTTTTTTTTTTATATATATATATATATATATATATATATATTCTGAAACCTCCTCCAAGAATATATCAATAAACACAATGAGCACACACTCCAATATATCACCTCTTTGAATTTTTAGTTTTTTCCCATACTTTGGTTCAACTTTTTTAATATACATATCAACTTATTAAGGAATTCATAATAGAGCTTTAATCAGCCAGCATTCAATAAAATGCGATTCACTAGAACAACTGTTCTTACCACACAGATCGAACATTAACTCGAAAAGAGAAGATAAATCACTTATGGATGAGATGAAAAAATGACTGAAAGCTATGAAATATTTCCAACCTAAGAACCACAAATGCATGAGAACAAGTAAATCCCCATGATAAAATATTGAAATATAGGTAATTTGCAAAAAAAAATAAAAATGAAGCAGGTCAACCACACAAACCTTTATTGAGCTTTGCTTTTATAAACATACACCAATTTGGCAGACCCAATGGGGAAACACTTACTTTATCCAAGTTATTCAATTTATTCAACTGGTTGGGCCAAGTACGGTCACAAAGGATGAAAGAAGGCAACCATATCAAATTTGACCAACCTTCTGATTCAAAAGGCCATCCACAATGTTCTCTATGGTGATTATTACCATGGCTGGTTGCTTAGCTGCTTCAAGCTGTTCCGTTATGGTAGGAGTTGGAACGAGATGAGCCAAAAGGCCACAAGAAAGACCATGGTTTCTTCCTAGGATGATTTGCACTGCTGGTCTCCCTTCTGTTAGTATTTCTACTGCTGCTGTTTCGACCAGTGGAGGTGACTAGTGGTGCCACCTCCTGGCGGCAAACTGGGCTTGAACTGCGTTGGACTAGCCACGGAACAATACAATCCGAGTGATATATATGGTTGCAAGGCAATTTCCTAGCTTGAGACCCTATTTGAAATTTTTCTTTACAAACAGCACAGTGAGAATCAGAGCGAACGTGTTTTTTTGAAATCTTTACTGTAGGCAATGCATCAATTGACGATCTGGAAGGTGGGAGAGGACCACGTCGATCATCACTAGTGAGCTGTTCAAAAAATTCTTCCACTCCAGGACCGACAAAATAATCGCCGCCGTTTTCTCGCCTAAATCCAAGAACCTCATTGAAAAGATCAAGAAGGCCACCATTGTTAGGCACCCTAACAGGCATATCACCACTGTATATAGGCCAGGGACCCCATAAGCTTTCATTTTCAGGCCCCGAATCTGATCTTGCTCTATTATCAGAATTGCTGCTCCTTTGTCTTTGCGCCATGTGCTGCCTCAGAAAATTTGACACAGCTTCCATGAGTCCAGGCTGCTGGTTCTGATCATCAACATTCACGCTCGGTAAATCCTCAAGCTCTTGAACAAACCCTCCACAACAACTGGTACAAAGTGCATTTTGTTCTCTGAGAGTAACAGGATGCCTACAATTGTAACACCAATGGGTGGTTGCCCCACTCGACATCTTGCTCTCAAGCGCTTTCTCACCCTTATTCTCTTATAACTGATACTTTGACATGATGGATAACAGTTCACAGGACAAACAATAATTGTTTACAAAATTGATCTACAAATAAAGTGTTTACCAAAAATTATGTCATATCAAAGAGAACCCTCAATGTTAAAGCATTAGATACTACTCTATGGATTGAAAATACTTTGAACTAGGACTACAGCCAATGAAATTTCATTCTTTTATTCAAAATTCGAAGTATAAAAACACCTATATCGATTTTTTGGCAACTGGTACAGAGTAATCATACGCATAAAACACAAGTTCTTTCCTCAGTACTCTTAATCCCAACCATTCGTCTAATAAAAATGTATTTTAATACTTTTTAATTTTTTTAATTCCTTTTTCTAATGTGAGTATGGAAGAGTAGGGAGAAAAAAAGTCTGGAGGGGAGCTTATCTCAATTATTAAACCAACCGAGTGATCAAGCAATCAAAATAAACCAAAAGGAGTATAAGTTTAGAAACCTTGACAATTCGGTCCTAAAAAATGATATAGATACCTTACTTAAGTTGATGATACCTTAACTAAAATATGACAAGTCATTTATGCATTGAACAAGTTACTTACAAGTAGAAACAGAATAACATCATCTAAGGGGGGGGGGGGGGGGGAAGAGAAAAATTGAACAAATACCTGTGGATGATTTTGAAATTTCATCATTAAAATGTGTGGTCAATTATACTGCTAAAGCTGAAGGTCCCACAAAAAAGAACTGAATGGATTACATTTTGTTATTTGATCCTAACATGTCAAGATAGAAGTACCTACCTATTCCTAAATAAAGACATTATTTCTTGATCATAGCCAGGAATCAGTAAAATCAGTGATGATGCATTAAATCATAATCGATAAAAAATTAGTTAAATTCAATCTTCAAATTTTAGTACAAAGCAACAATCCCATTAATCCAAATCAAACAAAGAAAATCCAATGCACATACCATAATAATAAAAAAAAAAGGAAAAGAAAAGAAAAATAATTGAAAAATGGGGGATAGTATTAGTACCTCCTCTTACAACAATAGCTCCACAAGTGCAGAATTCATTCATATCAAGGGTGAAAAGAGAGAGATTCTAGGTTAAGATTTGGAAATGGAGAAGAGAGATGAAAGAGAGAGTGACACAGTGGTATATACATACTACTAAAATAAACCGGGAGCGTAGTACTGTCCGTGTCGCCGTGTGGGATGGAGGCTGGTATTCTGGGCTCCACGTGGTTGTATTATGGGTTCTGTAATGATCAGCCCACGTCCTTTTCATATCCATAAATATTTCCATGCTTCTATTAATTATTAAATGCAATATAACATTCTTATTATTAGTGTTATTATTGTCGTTGTTGGTAGCGGGAATCATGAAATTAATTTTGATTAATTAATCAGTATCAACGCATATGTTAATAGTGATTTCTTTTGCGTGTTAATACTGTATTAATTAATTTATCAACTTATTATAAAATTAACTATATGATAATCGGATCCGTCGTTATTCTAAAAAATATTATTATTATTATGAGTAATACTACATACAAAAATTATTTTACAAACATTTTACAAACTACTGATGGAGCATACTCCACCTCAGCGTATTGATCAATAAATTGTTTCAATGTAGTCTTTGGCGCCACACAATATGCTGAGGTGGAGTATGTCACATCAGCAATTTATAAAATATTTATAAAATAATTTGTGTTTCTAGCATTATTCTATTATTATTATTATATTACAATTATGGGCTTTAATTGTGTAAATTTAGAAACTCGACTCAAATTAAAAATAATTTTTAAATTGGAAATTTATGATGTAGATTGAAATTTAAAAATTATTGTTGATTTATATACCTTTGATTAAATGTGCATAGAAGTTCCATTTACATTATAAATAAATAAATAAATCTTGATTTTATTAAGCATAGCTTCCAACAAAAAAAAACATCCCTTAACGCAATCATTATGTTATGTAATCATGTCTCCACGATGAAGTGGTGTTTGATTGTATCTTAATAATTCATCTTTTAATATATTTTAACAACTCATATTTTTATATTAAAAGATCTTCTGAATAATTAAGATAGAAATATGAGTCTAAACTATTCAGAAGACTCTCTTAATACAAAAATATGGGTTGTTAAAATACATTAAGAAGTGAGTTGTTAAGAAGTACTCCCTCCGTCCCAGGATAAAAGTTCTTTACTATTTTGGGTAGTCCCATGTTAAATGTCCATTTTTCTTTAATAACTAAACTTTTACACATTTTTTCTTATTATGCCCGTAGCATTAAATATCTCATACTTTTCTTATTTTAATTATCTCTCTATATTTAATGACATTATTATGGACAATTTTGTTATTTTATTCTCTTCTTAATACGCTGAAAAAGCTCTACCGTAACTTTTATCCCTTTATTTTATGAAGTATTATACAATCAAACACAAGTTTTTTTTATTATATTTTTATTACCTTGCAAATTTTATTTTTGTAAAAAATGTCAATTTCATAAAACCTTGGGGGCTTATATTAATTATTGTTATCATGTTATGATAGGACAATGAACTTAAACTCGTTGGAGAATGAAGGCCTATTTTTCATTCGTTGTTTGATACTTTTTGGCCTTGTTTTTTATGCATAAATATTCCATTCACATGACTCACACCAGCATCCCCTTATGATACAGCAGCACATTGTCTTTATAATGGACCCTAGCACGATTCTTTTGGGTTTAACGCTACATTTCTTTCTTCAATAAGTCAGGGGGACCGGCGGTTCCGACCGGGATAGTGATCGGGTGAATTTTTTTTTATTTTTAGCTATTAAATAATTAATGTAATTTATTAGAATTAAATTTTTTTATAAAATACAGTGATTTAGGTGTCATTTGGATACATATAAAAAATAGAGTTATACAGTTTGTGCAACCCTATTTTTTACATGTATCCAAATGACTCATAAATCACTACATTTTATAAAAATTTCAGTTTTAATAAACCACATTAATTATTTGGTAGTCAAAAGCAAAAAAATAAAAAAATTCCGGCTGATCACTACCTCTAGACCTGGAAAACGGACCGGGCGAATGGCGGGCCGGGCTAAAAATGCGAGGGCAAAAAAGGCCCGATTTTGTTGAATAAAAATCTGAAATTGGCAAAGTCTCGGCAGTGAATGACAAGCGAGACCAAGGACCAATTTTGTGCCTATTTTATATTATTTTTTTTGGTTTAGCCCAAACGGGCCGGACAAAAAACGGGCAGGCCAAATGGGCCCGAATTTTACTCGGCTAAAAAATTGCATCCCAAAGTCGTGTCCGCGGCCTCTTTTGCTAGGTCTAACTACCCCGGTCGAAACCCCCGGTCCCCCTAAAAGGATTCTTCTTTCTTTCTTTCTTTTCTTTATTATTAGTAATATTACTTTTTTTTATTTTATGAAAAAATATTTTAAAAACATATAAATACTATTTCAAAAGCATGTCATCTTAATCTCATGCACACCCAAAATTATAACAGATAACACTAGATAATAGAGTTGAAATATTATCGGTTAACACTATAATAATTCACGATGCTCGCCGGATCAATAGCACAAATCAGTGACTTGGCAGCTGTAGCCATCGAAAAAGGCTTCCGGTGTAGGAATTTGTACAAACATTTTTAGAAGGAGTGGTTAACACGAAGTTAACTTTCATTAATCGACTAATTATCTGATGTATAATACGATTTGTGAGTGATATCTCTTGCATGTGTCAAGAACATCTGTATTGATTAATTGACAAATTTACTATGAAGTTAACTTGATGATAAATAAGTCTTTTAGACATTAACCATATGAGGGAGGGATATTGTATTCTAAAGATTCAAGAAGGTTATGAAAACTTTCCTTATACCTTCGGCTATGTGCATATTCCATATATACAGAGGAAGAGAGACTTGGCACTATTGGGCCATTTGGGCTTGGTGGAAGATATTGAGCATTGTTTATGATGTTATATCCTATATAATTGAGTTTATTCCACATGTTATCTAGTGGGACCGGGTGTATTCTTTAATTGTTGTAACTTCGTTTTCTAAAGCCTAAAGGATCAAAGCGCAATACTCCCTCTGTTTTATACTATTAAATATCTTAATTTTTTTTTAAATGTTTCAAAATAAATGATTTATTTCTATATATTAGTAACTATATTTATTCTATTCTTCTTCTTATACTCTCATAATCTATTTAATATATTTACTGAGAATGTAAGAGTTATAAAAAAAAAAATATCAAGAGAATTAAATGATATAAGAAAGAGTAATTATTAGGGTCATAAAAAGTGAAAAATAATTGTTGGGGTCATAAAAAAGCCAAAAAGTAATTATTGGATCATAAAAAAATGAAAAAATACTTTAATTAATAAGTAATCAAAAAAAGTAATTTAAGTAAAAAAAATATTTATTAATCAACATGTCAAAACTAATTAAGACATTTATTTTGGAACGGAGGAAGTAATAATAAGTGATAAAAATACATTTAATCCTTTATTATTTGGTAAGCTTCTTTGAACAGGCAGGTTCGGTCAAAGGCTTTTCCAACTACTTTTGCTTTAAATATGGATATAAGTAAGCTGAAATTAGGAAATTGAAATTTGTAGATGAGAATTTAATAATTTTATAAGATTATTCTCCCATGGATATTAAATGAGATCATATGTGATTGGTGCATGAAAATTTTAAATTTTTCTTCACAAAAAATAACAATTCTCAAAATTATTACTCCAACTATTGTTTGGCAATTAAGGGTATTCAAAAGAAAAAGATAACATTATTGACAAATTATAAATAAAAAGTTGTATACAAACAATATATATAAAAAAGAAAAGGTAAAAACAGGGAGCGAGGTATGTACTCCTCCCATTCTTTTTTATTTGTAGCTTGTAAAAACAAATGAATTACTTTACTATAATATTCTTGTTGTTTCATGATATTTCTCCTCTTTGGGCTATGATATTTCTCCTCTTTGAGCTGAGTAAATTGAGCTTACTTATTTAATTAATTTATTGGGTCTTCATTATTGAACTTTGAAAGTCATTGGGCCTAGTCACCATATTACTTCTATTTAACCCTAAATAAAGATTGGGTTCATTGGACTAATCCATTGGATCTTTTAATATCTATTACTTTGACTTGTAATGATGAAAAAGCATGATGGTTGACTGCTATTACTGCCATGCATTAATGTGGATGGGATCCGGTGACGGCCGGCGGTAGAAAACAGAGGTCAGAAGTAGTGGGTGAACTCAGACACACCTTTGCAGAACCATCGGATCACGGGGTGTGTCGGTAGGTAGGGTGGTACGCAGAAAGGCAGCAAAGAGAGTATAACCTATCAACCAAGTCTTCACAAACAGGTACGTTCACATTCATATTCACATATACACACAACTGAGAATTATTATCTCTCTCAATACACTAGACATTACATCCTCCATTGTTAACCTTGTGAACACGATATCGACTTTCACGCTCGAATTTATCCCCCGACTGGCCCACCCCGTCAAGCTTGTGGTGTTTATCGTGTTTATTGTGCAGGATCAGGGCGTCTTACGTGATTGGGACGTTGGAGAAGATCTTGGCGTTAATATTGGCGCTAGAAGGAGGGCAGAGTTCTAGTGTCATTGAAATTTTCAATCACAATCATTTAACCTACTTCGGAAGATGGTGAGGAGTAGAGATGGTACGCTGGAGAAGAGGCGGGGCGATGGTCTGTTAGCTCGCCACCGCCTCATGTTTTTGGTAAAGGATCGTCTCAGGTCCTTCTAAAAGTGCTCACGAAAGCACGGCCTCTAAGCATAATTCGGGTGATCTCCGTCTCAAGATCCATGGTGGAGCCAGACGGAGGTTGGTCTTTGATGCGGATAAGGGGCATGATCGTGGATCTGGAAGAAGCAGAGGGCTCACCGACTAAAACTCATCGTCAAGTGGTCGGGAGAGGACAGAGTCGCCAAGTCGCCAAGTCAAGCGAGGATGGCAGGCAAGCAGATAAAGCCTTGGAGGTTACATTAAAGCAGAGAGAAGATATAGCCAACAGATGTTTTGGTGGCGGAGTTAAGGGACGAAGCATCTAGCCATGTTCAGTCCGAAAGGCGGAGTAAGCATAAGGAGATGCCACGGCGAGAGGGTAAAGAGCCGGAGCATTCTACACATGTGTCTAGGGATCGTTCTCACGATAGGAGGAGATCGAGGAGTAGAACTCTCGTGACCTCGAAGAAGGCCATGGTCCTTGGTTCTCAGCATCGAGACGACGACAGGCGAAGGAGCAGGTTGAGGGAGATCGTGCCAGAAACCAGAAGAAGAGAGCATCAGCGTGACCATTCTCATCATGAGGACAGAATTGTACGCCGGAGTAGATCCAGAAGCCCCACAAGGGCAATGGGATCGGTAGGGGGAGGTCGATCCACTAAGAGGCAAAATGTCGTTCAGGAGAAAGAGGTCTCCTCGCAGCCTGGAGGTGTTGATTTTTTAGTGAAGGAGTTGAAAGAGCTCTGAAAGCAGTTGGCTGAGGTTCAACAGGTGAAGGACATTCCGGGAAAGAAGACATCCCCTTTTTCCTCGGATATTCTCAAGGAGAAGGCAGATATCACCAAGAAGTTGCCTCGTATGGAGAGTTACGATGGGTCCGGGGACCCTTACGACCATAGCCAGGAGTTCGACCGGCTCATGGATTATTATGATTTCACTGATGCTGCCAAGTGCCACACATTTGTTACGACATTGAGGAAAGATGCGAGACAGTGGATGGGGACTTTGCTGCCGATTCAATTTCTCTTGGACCGAAGCTTTGTGATAAGTTCCATGTCCGCTTGGGAGCAATCAAGGAGGAGAGGAAGCCCACTGGTTCATTAACACAGGTCCGACAGTTCACTAACGAATCCTTGGGTCAATATGTGACGAGGTTCAGAGAAGTAGTTGGTCAGGTGTCCGACCTCAATGATCTCCAGGCCGTAGGTTTGTTTCAGAATGGGCTAGATCTCGTAAAGTCCGAGAAGTTGGTGAAGAAGTTGATGTTCCACCATCCGAAGAGCCTGGCAGAAGCTTTTGACAAAGCAGAATGATATATTGTTGTAGAGGAGGCTATGAATAGCCTGAGACGTCCTTCTTCGGACCAATTAAAGAATGTAGAGGCTCCTAAGGCAGATGGCGATCAGAGAAAGGGGGGAGGATATAATGATCGGCCAGAGGGCAGTTCGAAGAAGTTCAATAACTCATGGCGACAAAGGAGTAGTCGTCCACCTGCGTTCGCCTCGAAGGTGAATAAGGTTTACACCAAGCTGAACACGGATAGGTCGGTGATTTTGGACCAGATCAGGAACCAGCCATTCTATGAGCCACCTCGTGACCACATCAAGCCAGGGCAGGGCAATACCCAAAAATATTGTGGCTACTATCAAGCCGATGGTCACGATACTAATGAATGTTGCAATTTGAAAGATTTCGTAGAGAGGAAGATTCAAAATGGTTTGCTGGTTTAGTACGTAGCCGGGAGGGACCAACAAGGTCAAAGAAATGTCGATCGTCTTTATTGACTGATTCAAACGGTCCTACCCGCCCAAAGTATTCCAGTACCACCGCCAAGGCACGTTGTTGATGTAATAACCGGCGGGACGGCAAGGAAGTTGGTAGGGAAGAAGAGGAGAGGATATCTGGATTCGATCATGTCCGTGGCGGGTGCTCCCCCGAAGGTCGACAGACCTTTTCCAGGGACTGTTATTTCTTTCACCGATGCAAATTATCCTTCGGAGCGTATCGAGCCGCATGAGGGGGCATTGGTGATCACAGTGCAAGTGGGTTCGGTAGATGTGAAGTGCATGATGATAGACAACGGGTCTTCTGTAGACATTTTATATGCCCATGCTTATGAAAGGATGCATCTTGATGGGCGGAAGATGGAGGTCGGGCAGGAGGATCCTTTATATGGCTTTAGCAATGATCCGGTCAGAGTTGCAGGCACCATCGAGCTCCCAGTAATCTTTGGCACAGCTCCTCAACAGGTAGAAATAATATGTAAATTTTATGTCACATGCATGTAGATTAAACCATAACGCCATATTGGGAAGGCCTACACTGACAGTTCTCAAAGCGGTAACTTCCATCCCTCACTTCAAAATCAAGTTCCCCACGACACATGGAGTCGGAGAAGTGGCAGGGGACTTAGATCTGGCCCGACGCTGTTATAGAAATGCGGTTATTTCTTCTGGAGTGGGGGTCAGCAAACAGAAACAAACCATGGCAATTGAGATCGAGTCCTTCATTGAAAGCAGCTCGGAGCCATTGGTAATTCCTGCAGGAGAAACGGAAGAGATTGAGCTAATCCCTGGAAAGCCAGAAAAGACAGTGAAGATTGGTTCGGGTCTGCCAGAACCTCTTCGGACAAATCTCACGGAGCTCCTTCGCTGCTATGTGGACATTTTTGCATGGGAACCACAGGATATGCCTGGAGTTAGCCGAAAGATAGCTGAGCACAGACTAGATGTAGATCCCTCGAAGAAGCCAGCTCGGTAGAAAAGGCAGATTTTTGCACCGAAGTGACAGAAGATCATTGATGAGGAGATTGCAAAGCTGTTAGCTGCTGACTTTATCTATGAAATCGATTACCCTGAGTGGATGACGAATGTGGTGTTGGTGCAGAAGCAGAATGGAAAATGGCGGGTTTGCATCGACTACACCGATCTGAATAAAGCTTGTCCGAAGGACTTTAATCCTTTGCCCCATATCGACCAACTCATCGATGCCACTTCGGGGTATGCATTACTAAGCTTTATGGATGTTTTTTCAGGTTATCACCAAATATCCATATGCAAGAAGGACATCCCGAAGACAACATTCATTATACACCGTTCGGTGTACGCCTACAAGAAGATGACCTTTGGCCTTATAAATGCTGGAGCCACTTACCAGAGAATGATGAACTTCGTCTTCAACAGGCAACTAGGGAGAAACATGGAGGTCTATGTAGATGACATGATCGTGAAGAGCATGGCAGGTTCAGAAGCATTTGGACGATCGGGAGGAGTGCTTCAGATCGTCCGTCATTGTCTACCGAGGCTCAATCCAACCAAATGCACCTTGAACTCGGTCTGCAAGGGGAAGTTCTGGGGTATCTCGGTCACCGGAGGGCATTGAAGCCAATCCGGAGAAGATCCAGCCATTCTTGACATGAAGACTCCTCGATCGTTCAAAGACGCCCAACGTCCGATGGCGCAGGATTGCAGACTCGAGGAGGTTTATGTCGAAGTCTGCGGAGAGATGCTTGCCGTTCTTCGACACATTGAAGGGGTCGAAGAATGCGAAGACGTTCCAGTGGACTTCGGAGTGTGAAGACGCCTTCCAAGGCATAAAGACATATCTGTCTTCTGCTCCTTTATTGGTGAAGCCTGCCCCAGCAGAGACCTTATATTTGTACCTTGCAGCAAGTTCGTTGGCAGTTGGAGCAAGTCTTTGGTTCGGAGGTCGATGGAAGCGAAGATCCGGTCTATTATGTCAGCCATGTCCTACGAGATGTTGAAACCAGGTACCTGAATATTGAAAAATTTGCTTCTGCTTTGAAAATTGCTAGTAGAAAGCTTCGGCAATATTTTCAAGGTCGGCTCCTGGTCGGCTGCATGGATCAGCCTTTGAAGAAGGTGATGGGCAAGCTAGAAGTTTCAGGGAGACTAGCAGCATGAACTATGGAGTTGTCCCAATTTTTCATTGAATATCATCCCCGAACCGCTATCAAAGGTCAGGCCTTGGCCGATTTTATGGTGGAGTGCTTGTTCACCAAAGGAGATGCCGAACTACCAGAAGCTGAGATGTCCGATCGAGCGATTCTGATTCTTCAAATGAGGTCGAGAATGCTTGGACGCTATATGCAGATGGATCATCTCTACAACGATTAGTAAGTAAGGTGAATTATCTCGACAAGTCCGGGAGGATTCAAAGTGCAAAAGAGCCATCGATTCGGGTTTAAAGCGACGAACAACGGGCAAAGTATGAAGCGATGTTAGCAGGAGTTCGACCGAGAAGAGTCTAGAGGTCCGAAGTCGATCATTTATGATGACTCTCGGTTGGTCGTCAAACAACCGCTTCTGGAGATTATGAAGCTCGTGGGACCGTGGATGATCAAGTATCCGCGTAATTAAAAGATCGACTTCAAGATTCGTTTCTTATGAGTTTCGGGGCATAGAGCGTAACGACAATTCCATTGCCGATGCACTGTCAAAGCTGGCCACTACGGATGAAGATGTTTTCAACGGATCGGTTTATTTGGAAGTTTGCAGCAGTCGAGTGTTCAACATGAAGCAGTGATGTGTATCGAGAGATCTAACTGCTGGATGACTTCCTACATCAAATATTTGGCAGATGGCGTCCTTCCTTCGGATCAGATGCTGACAAAGAAGATCAAGTACAAGAGTGCCAACTTCGTTCTTATTGATGGGGATCTTTATCGAAGGGCATTTTCGTCACCATTATTGAAGTTAACCGTTCCGTCTCAAGTCGGTATGCCGCCGGGAAGTTCATGGAGGCATTTGCGGTGATCATATGGCTGCTAAGTTATTAGCATACAAAGTTTTTCGGCAAGGGTACTACTGGCCAAAGATCTTCAAGGAAGCTACCGAGTGTGTGAAGAAGTGTGAGAAGTGTATGCTCAACAGTCTGATCCCACATCAGCCACTAGAAGAGCTATACTCGATTCGATCTCCTATACCCTTTGCTGTTTGGGGGGTTGATATATTGGGTCCATTGCCAAAAGCTAAGGGACAGGTTAGCTTCGTAATAGTTGCTATTGATTACATGACCAAGTGGGTAGAGGCGAAGCCACTTGATTGATAACAGAAAGCAGAATGTTTGAAGTTCATGAAAGAGTCCGTAATATTTCGCTCGAATTCCCAAAATGGTGATATCGCATAATGGGACTTGATTCGTGGGATCAAAATTTGAAGGATTTTTGAAGGAGTGGGGTTCAAAGACAAGAAGAAGACTTGGTGGCTCATCCACAATTGAAGCAGACAAGTCGAGGTGACCAACAGGACGTCACCGAATCGGGATCAAGAGGCAGATCGGATGAAGCTAAAGGAAGATGGCCAGAAGAATTACTCAGCGTACTGTGGGCTTACCGGACTACACCGAGGACCACCACAGGGGATTCACCTTTTCGACTGGCCTATGGTACTGATGCCTTAGTCCCAGTTGAAATCGGATCTCCAAGTCTTCGAGTCAGTCAATTCAAAGAGATCTACAATGACGAAGGACTGAAGGCCAACTTGGATCTGCTAGAAGAAGTCAGAGAGGTAGCTTTGCTCAAATTGGCTGCTTATCAACGAAGAGTAACCAATCATTACAACAAAGGGGTCAAACTTCACAGATTTGAGGTAGGAGACTTCGTCCTCAGAGAAGCCGAAGCATCTACACCTCAGAACACAGGAAAGCTAATGCCGAATTGGGAAGGGCCGTATGAGGTGATCGAAGTACCAAAGCCAGGGACTTATCGTTTAAAAGCATTAGATGGATCCGAGATCAAAAACACTTGGCATGCAGGCAGGCTTCGAAAATATTTCCAGTAGAGATCGAGTCAGTTTACCAAGAAGTCTGTACATGATTGTTCACCATCTATAAAAGTTCATTTTTTCACAACTGATCCTCTTCTTATTTGTCCTAAGTTCACAATGGTGTAAGGAGATATGGTCAGACTCGCTGGCCATTCGATGGTAGCCTATCTATTTGTTGCCCAGCGTGGTAGACAAATCCTATGTTCCTTTATATGGCTTTTACCGAGGGCGGTAAATCAATAGTTCACCTAAGTAAGGAGGACGGGGTGGACTCGCTGACCATTCGATGGTAGCCTATTCGGCAGGAGTGTCCTTATGGTTTTGTTATACCCTGCGTGGTAGACAAATTCCATTATCCTCTTAATTTTGATTTACCTCGAGTGGTAAACAAAAGGCACTGGAGTAAGGAGGTATGGTCGGACTTGCTGGCCATTCGATGGCAGCCTTAATGTCAGGAGTGTCCCTATGAATTTGTGACCCCGTGTAGTAGACAAATTCCATGATCCTTATATCTTGGTTCCTATATAATTGTTTCACCCCGTGTGGTAGACAAATTCCATGGTCCTTATATCTTGGTTCCTATATAATTGTTTCACCCCGAAAGTGGTAAACAAAATTCGATGGTGCTAAAAGAGGATCATTAATTCATCTCGACATACGACCGATCTCACACTTCTAAACGATAAGTATACATTACTTTATTTTGTTCAAGTGTTGAGTTCAGTTTATTCAATTCAGTTCATTAAATTATATCCATTAAATTCAGTTCACTTTATTTCATTCTTAACTGTTATATGCCTTAACTAGTTCACAATTTAAGCTCGGTTCATTCAAGTCCATTGGTACTGAATTATTGACAAGAAACGAAAAGCATTATGCAGAAGTCATGACATAGAAAACTAAAATTTCATCAGTAGGCATCGATCTATTCATTCATATTGACAAACACATTGAGCAAAAACAGAAATTTCGGAACAATCTCAAAAACATAGGAACCATAACAAAGGGTCCCTAAACCAAAGTCTTTAAAACCAAATCCTTAAACAATTTCCAAAATAATAGAAATTTTCACAAATATTCTTAAATAAAATCCAGGAAAGACAAGAGTATTCACTTCATGCATCATCCTCGCCATCTGAAGAGTCGAGCAAAGTTGGGTCCACGTTAGTTGTAATCAACTTCTCCTTGCCACGACTTCGGCAGAGCTCATAGCTTTCAGAATATATCTTCATGATCTCTCCGTTAATCTCATCCGATTTCCGATACTCTTCACAAATCTGCTTCCGAAGATCATCGGTCAAAGGAGGTCCAAGGTCCAGAAGGGCCTTGAGTTCCCAGATTTCTTCTTCGAGCTTCTGACGCTTATTCAGATGACGAGTTTCTGCTAGCTCTAGCTTTTGGATCATTTTAGTCAAGATCTTAGCATCAGCCTTTAACTCTTTAATCTTCTCCATCCTTATTTCGCTCCTCTGAACCAAATCAACGTTCATCTTGTCGATCTCCTCATATTGTGCTTTAGTTGACTTCAGTTCTTCATTGGATGCCTTCACATCTCCTTTGGCTTGGGCCAACTCTTTCCGAAGACCTTCATTTGTGTGAAGAACGCTCTCACGCGTTGAGTCCTTTCCGAGCGCAGCAGACTTCAGGATGGCATTCTCCTTTCTCATTGCCTCTTCTTCGGCTTCAGCTTCGATAGACTTTGGACGTAGACGTCCGAACACAGCATTCGCCTACGCATGTCCAGCATTATTTAATCAGTCTCAAATGTATAAGTATGAAGATAAATACGGAAATTAAGGAGAGAATCATTTACCTTCGCCAAATAGCTCATGCCTTCGTTAAGCAAATCCCCGTTCAAACTGTTCCCAAATTGATGGTCATCGGTCTCACGGACGAAAGCGTCAAACAGTTGAAAAGGAAAGTTGGCATTAAATCGAGGCCACATGGTTGGAGAGGCCATATCATCATGCTGAAATTCAGAGGTTGACTGTTTTGGAGGAGAAGGCATGGACTGATTGCGAACTGGCGAGGGATCCACATATATATTTTCCGGAGAGGGAGATCGAACAGGATTAGGTTCATGGACTGGTGAGGGAGCCGAGGATGAACCTGGATGGCTATCTGATGGTTGTTTCCTTTTTCGAGATAAGATGGGGACAGATTCGACCAGCTCATCATCAGGTGTTTGAATTCCAGTTAGGATTATAAGAGGAATGACAGTCGAGGACGGAGGAACTCGAAGCTCATCAGCGGTTAAAGGGGGTAATCTTTGTCCTCAACTTCTTAGCACGAAGGACCTTCGCCCGATCGTGTAGAGGTATGTCAAGCAGGCTTCTCTTAATCGGAACCGATTTAGAAGGTACAGAACTAGGGTTGGATGAAGGGTTTGTGGAATTGCGGAATTGTTTAGGATCGCTTTCGTGGATTTGTTTCCTTTGGGTGGATTTAGATTTCTTGGCTCTTTTCCTTCGACGAGGTCCGAGAGATTCTTCAGGAACGATGGGTTCATCAGTTTGGGGTTCGTCATTCTGAGGAGAAACAGTGGGTGGATCGGTAATGACGGGGATCATTTCGGGAGATTCTTCACGGAGGCTCTTCACTTGATCCGTAATCTTCCCCGCCAAAAAGTCTTCCAACTTTTTACTTAGAAGAAGTTGGTTTGATCAAAGAAACTGCAAATAACCATATATCAGAACCCATGTCACTTAAATATCTCAAAAAACTGTGTTACAAAGTTGTTCGAAACTTACATTTATGGTCATATAACCAGGCTTGCTTAGTCAAAAGTACAAAACTCCATTCCTTCGGAGGAATCTTCTTCAAAAAATCTGCCATTTCCTTGACACGCTCTTTGGGGATATCTCCAAAGTCAGCAGAGATCCGATCAGAGATAGTCCAATCAGGAAGGGAAAAGATTTCGGGTCCTGTAACAAAAAACCATTTTTCATGCCAACCCTTGTTGCTTCAAGGGTATCCATCAGGGGGTCTTCTCAAATCAAGCGTTGGGTCGAGGAGACTATTTGCTCAATATTTTGAAACCTCGTCCTCTGGATCTACCTACCGAGAAGAGGGTGAAGAAGATGTCGATGATGGAGGAACCCTAGTTCGTGATAGAAGGCAATGAATGCCAGAATGTGGATATAGGAATTAGGAACCAACTGGGCAAATCCCACTCCTATAAACCCTAGGAGGGTAATGACGAAGGCCTGGAGGGGTAAGCGAATTCCCTTTTCGAGAAAAGTAACTGGCATGGCGACCCAACCATCCGGTCGATGGTACATGCGTTCTTCGGGAGCAGGAGCCCTTGTTGCGTATATATATCCAAATCTAATAATGAGTCCGGAGGATACGATCTCACTTCCGTAATAAAGAGAGGGGGTATTGGCATGAGGGAACCGTTCCCCATCCTTAAAGAAGTCGATGGGTGGCAGAGAAGGTATCGAGGGCGGATTCTTCCCCATGGTTGCTGTGGACTGGGGATTTGAACTCGAACCCTCTTGATCAGGGTTTGGATTGGGGAAACGGTGTTAATGGGAGTCACTAAGAGAGGAGAACTCGATTGGTATTCAAGACCACCATTTTTGAGATTTCGCAGAGAGAGGAAAGAAGTTCGAGAGAAGAAGAAAGCTTAAAGGTTCAAAGTTCAAATGGCGGTGTAAAAGCACAAAATTGGTAAAGTTTATCTTTTATATCGAGGTTACATACTTTGTACAAGGCTGGTAATACACATTAAATATTAGTAATGATTTAGAATTTGAATGGGAAGCGTCCGATTCGGGTCCAGATATTTATCGATGGGGCCTTTCGATTTGGGCCTCCGGCCTCCTCTCATTTCATCTCATGAACCATAACCGTACATTTCGATTACTTCTCATTATGGACCTTTAGTAAAATATCATGGACTATTAATTTATAGTTTTCTATTAAACATTTACATTCAACAAAAAACTAGGGGCAATGTTGGGTCATGATATTTCCCTCTTCGGGTAGAAGTAAATTGGGCTTACTTATTTAATTAATCTATTGGGCCTTCATTATTGAATCTTGAAAGTCACCGGGCCTAGTCACCATATTACTTTATTTAACCCTATGAAACCGGTTTCGATTCATTGACTAACCCATTGGATCTTTTAATATCTATTACTTTGACTTGTTATGATAAAAAAGCATGATGGTTGACTGCTATTACTGCCATGCATTAATGTGGATGGGATCGGTGATTACGGTAGAAAAAACAGAGGTCAAGTAGTGGGTGAACTGTACACACCTAAGCAGAACCATCGAACACGGGGTCGTGGTCGGAGGTAGTGGGTGGTACGCAGAATGGGCAAAGAGAGTATAACCTATCAACCAAGTCTTCACAAACAGGTACGTTCACATTCATATTCACATATACACACAACTGAGAATTATTATCTCTCTCAATACACTAGACATTACATCCTCCATTGTTAACCTTGTGAACACGTATACTGACTCTCACGCCTGAGCTATCCCCCGACGGTCCCAAAGTCGCCAAGCTTGTGGTGTTTATCGTGTGTTTATCATGCGGGATCGAAGCGTCTTACGTGATTGGGACATTGGAGAAGATCTTGGCGTTAATATAAGTATAAAAACCAAAATCAAAGGAAACATAAGACTCAATTAAATAACTCAAAATTAACGAAATGTGACTTTGTTTTATAATTCTGATATAAACACAGAAATTAAACTTGAGCAGAAAGAGTAACATCCCTTTATGTTCGTATGTTCATAGTATCCCTTTTGAGCAGAAAACCTACATGGAGGCATCAATAGAGGAACTCTGACACCCCAAAAGCTATGTTGATGTTCATCCATTATTTGGTTTTCCAAATTCCCAACGAATTGGGAATATATAGTTCAAAATTGGGAAGTATTGGCCATAGGACTCGCCAAAGTAACAAAAATAACACGGCGAAGTATTGGCCATGGGGACTCACCGAAGTAACACAAATAACTAAGGGTGTTCAAAATTTTTGATTTTTCGGACCGACTGGTTCGGTACAAACAAGAACCGGTTTGGTACAAAAATCGGTTTTTCGGTACCGATTTCAATCCGTCGTTTTTATGGTTTGATTTTACCGAACCGGACCAGTATATACCGATTTTCTAATTTTTTTTAATTATTAATAATTTAATAATAATAATAATAATAAAATAATGATTATAAAAATAAAAACAACAATAATAATAATTATATTAATTTTTGGTAAAAACCGATACCGGGATTCGATATCCGATCCAACATTATCATTATCAAAATTTGGTCGATTTTGATCTATCCGATTTTTTAGGTTGAACACCCTACAAATAATAAAAGCCATAGTGGTGAAATTGATTTAGGATTCTATCATTACTTCAACTGAAACATCATAAAATTGTCACTGTTTTCTCTATGTTAACTTCCATTTTCTCTTTTTTCGCTTTATCGGCTGTTAACCCTATTCAAAAAAGTGCGCAAGATGGATACGATGTCGGCATTAGTGATTACTCCATGACGGATGAGAGGAATAACAACTGAAATTAATTAAGGAGGAGGAGATGAAAAAGATGGTTTTGGATTTTCATCTAGGTTCTTTAGTATCAAATGTTT
This sequence comes from Panax quinquefolius, assembly GCA_020205615.1. Classification (NCBI taxonomy): domain Eukaryota; kingdom Viridiplantae; phylum Streptophyta; class Magnoliopsida; order Apiales; family Araliaceae; genus Panax; species Panax quinquefolius. The sequence goes on from CM035161.1 coordinate 149,294,186, forward strand.
TTATTATCACCTTCTATTCGGAAAGATAAAACAAAAAACATTGAATCTGTTCGTCTTTGAAGAAGAGAAGGAGTCGACTGAAAAGAAGAGAAATCGAATCGATTTTGAAGAAGGAGTCGACTGAAAAGAAGAGGAGTCGAATCGATTTTGAAGAAGAAGAATAAAAGATGAATCAACGAACACAATAAACTAAATGTACCGAGTTAAAATTTTCTAAATCGAAAAAGACGATTTTTAAAAGGGAATTGTTAAATTTACAATATTTTTTATTTTTTGCACAACAAAAGTGTCGCTGTAGATGTATAGCGACGATGAAAATTATCGCTATAGAATCTATAACGACACTTTTGTGTATAAATAATATTTTCTGTTGTGAATTTAATATTTTTTAAAAAATTGGTTTGATTTGATGTCTCATGCGAATCTGACATCATGTTAGATGTTTTTTGTAAGACCCCAACTTATTATAAATAAAAGTGAATTTTTCTCTATTCATTATTCTAAATTAATAAAGTATTAATTTGATATAATGCTTTGGATATGGGTGAAATGTGAAAATTTTGTAAAATAAACAAGTGGTTATAAAATATTCATTTTGTCGGGGAATATTCATTTGGTCGTGGAATATTCGCATTTAATGCGGCCAAGTAGACCATTGTGGGCCCCATAACGGATATCTATTGGGATGAAAAAACGATAAATTTGAGTTTTTACAAATAACTAAGCATAGTTGTTACTGAATTAACATTGTTGGAATTCTCGGTGGTTAAAATACAAGAATGTCGCGTAGTAGACAAGAAGATAGCACTATTGTCAAGACAATATAGTTGAATTATTGATTCGCACGTAGAAGAAGGCACTACTCAATAATTGTTACTGATAATTATTATTCAATATTTTATTTTATTTATTCAATAATTCTTTGCGTTGATATTTTATATTATTGTTGTTTCAATAATTGTCAACGCTTTGAGATTTCCCATTATCGGATCAATAATTCATATTATTTGAATAATATTATTAGATAGCATTATTGGCAATGTCTAGAAAGTTTCATCAAGGAGAGGTTTGGACACCTAATCAAGGCGCCAAGAAGGAGAAATTCTTATTGGAAAGCCCCTCTTTCCTCGAACACTCGTGGTTATAATTGTGGTTCGTAATATTATTTGTAAATAATTAATTATTGATTTATATGATAAGGAAATATTTATTTTATGTGGATATAAATGATAGATATATTTATTTTTATGTGGATACAAATGAAGAAATTAATGCTGAGGTGTTTTATCAGTATTTTGTCGGTGTAGTGGTATTAAAAAATCATCCGTTTATGGATTTCGGATATTTTATGTTTGGAATTTGAAAAAACTCAAAGCTACAAAGTTGTAAAGAATTCGATTTCAGGAAGAATGGACATAAAATTCATATTTTTCTGATAAACGAGCTATTTTCTATGAATTACTGAAGTTTTAGAAAATAAAATAATTTTTATTAAATTATGGGTGGGACCCACTGTAAGACCCCAACTTATTATTAATGAAATTTAATTTTTTCTATTTATTTAGTAAGGGTTGATGTGATTAATGTGGATAGTTAGTGGTAAAATACGTAAATATTTCAAAATAAGCAAGTGGTTATAAAATATTCATTGTTGTCGGGAATATTCGTTTGGTCGTGGAATATTCAGATCGCTTTTGGGAATATTTCATACGACGGTAGCGTACCATGTATGGGCCCCATAACGGAAAAGCGATTGGATGAAGAAAGCGACAAATATAAGTGGTTTAAAAATAACGGCAGTAGTTATTACCATTAATCATTGTTAAAATAATTCGGTGGTTAAAACACAGAAGATTACCAGTTATTGCACCAATTGTTGATTCTTACGTAAGAAGGCACTACTCAATAATGGTTATAGTAATTACCGCTCAAAGATTTTATTGAGTTAATAATGTTTGCGTTGATATTTTATATATCATTGTTGTTCAATAATTGTCATTACACAAGATTTTTCATTATCGAAGCAATAATTCATATTATCCGAATAATATTATTAGATAACATTATTGGCAATGTCTAGAAAGTTCTGCCTAAGGAGAGGTTTGGTCACCTAATCGCGGCGCCAAAGAAGAAGAAATTTTTATCGAAAGCCCCTCTTCCTGAACCGCACGGTTGTCAATATTGTGATTTCGTAATATTATTTGTGAATAATTAATTATTGATTCATATGATGAGGAAAATATTGATTTTATGTGGATATAGATGGAGAAAAATTTTAATGTGACAATTGTTGAAAATTGAAATTTTATCTTTTTCTCGATAAAATAATTCTTTTAAATATATTATTATATTTTAATAATATAAATGGTGATATTTTTACAACGAATGTGGGATATATGAGTATATCTGAGGAGAAAGAGTATTTTGTTGCAATAAATGTTTAAAACATGTTAAACATGTCGGTGGACCCCATTTATCGATCGAAATTTGATTATAATTTGTAAAATCCCCTGCTTGTGGATTTTGGCCAATTTCTATTTGGAATTTGAAAAACTTTCTTCTGTAAAGTTGTAGAGAATTGAATTTCCTATAAAAACTCGCGAGATTCGAATTTTCTGATAGAAGGGCTATTTATTATGAATTATTGAAGTTCCGAAGTTCCGAAATAATTGATTTTTGGAAGTTTAAAATATTTTAAATAATAAAAACGTTTTTGTTTGTTTTGTGGGCTACAACATGTGCATAATGAGCTGAGATCAGATCTAGGAAGGTGGGCGTAGAAATCTTAATATATATATTAATATTATATTAAATTTTCTCGCTTTTTGTGTTCTAAGATTTTCCTATAAATAGGTGCTTAGGTTAGAATTGAAAATCACACCGTAAATCAAGTTTTTCTCTCTATATTATCGAGTTTATTCTTGTGAGTATTTTGAGTATACTTTGAGTATTGTTAGACGTGCAAGTTCCTTCAACACTATACCCTAGATTCCAATTTAGAAGTACTAATCTTTCGAGGTAAGGGATATTATTTTTTTTTCGTAATGATATTATTTCTTCAATATCATTATGTTGAAATATTGATCCAAGTTTTTATCAAATTTGGAACTTTTGGTGTCTGAGTTACTATTCACGATATCAAGACTATTCACGATATACTGACATTATTCACGAATATTCAAGACTATTCATCGAAAAATGAAAATTTTTTCTTTGTCAAAATATCTATTCGGATACTAGCTTTGATTGTATCCATGTTTTGATCATTCTTGAATTTTACACCAACGTGATTATTTTTGAGGTATTTTTGGATATGGATAAAACAAAGTACGAATCCTTAATCCTTAATCCTTGTCATTTTGTTTCTTTGGATTCGCTTTTCTTTAAAATATTTTTCATCATCTCCCTTTAAATGATGATATTATTAATATCTTTGGCCTGTAGTGCAATGATGAATGATTTTCGAAGAATATCTTTGGTCAGTAGTGCAAAGATGAACAGTGTTTAGATGAATACGATTAATCGATGAATATCTTCGCCCAGAGAAGTGCAAAGATGAATATTTGATTCAGATGTATATTGATTGATGTTACAGGATAAAAGATAGACGATGAACTTTTAAATTCATACATAGAAGATAGTAGTTTGCATTCTCTACTTAACTCTTCTAATGAATTATTATTTCATCATGCGTAATATTGATTTAAAATTTGTTGTCTATTGTATTCTATTAGATTTTTCCCCGTGAAGACTAACGATAATTTGTTGTATATTATCTTAGTCATAATATTCTTTTATCGGGCTAGTTGAGCTCACCCTTTTCCTTTTTGTTCCATTTTTCTCGTGGAGGCTAGAATATATAAATGCAGTTAGTGGTATGGAATGAAGGTTCTAGAGAGAGTTGTTTAGTAGTCCTCACCATTTTTGTAAAATAATGTATCAATAAATGTGATGAGGATTTATTTGAGTATAGATATTATGCAGAAGATAATATTTGTATTTAAAACTCAGTTTCACTTGTTGTAATAATAAAGTTGTAGTTGTTTTCGCATCTATGTACGACAACTCGTAATGGGTGATGTATACCTATTTTGGGGGGCCACAGTTGGTATCGAGCTTAGGATATGATCTCTGGTGGAGATCGGGGAATAGAAACTAGGAGGGAGAGACGAGTAAATCCTTCGCTAGTGTGTCCTACCTAAGCTTATTATTTTTTAGTTGGTCAAGATATAAGGATATTATGTGATATATTGATTTCTTAATTAACCCCTTGTTTTACGACAAAGATTTGAGAATGTCGATCGAGAATATTAACAATGGAAATGAGACCGTGGAGACGCCTTTGACTCACCAACGAGGAGAACGTGCAACAGTCGTGGCAATGTTCCTCCCGTGAACAACACCATCGAAAGAGATGATGAACGAGGGATGTTTAGAAGTTTTTTGCAGTTCATGCAAAATCGCATGAGGAGACTCGTGTTTAAAATACAGGAGGAAATGATAGCAATTCGGGTTGTTGTCATAGCCAAGCAGTTCAAAGAGTTGGGACCACCGAATTTAAGGGAAAGCCAGATCCGATCATGGCGGAAACACGGGTCAAGCAAATTACCAAGATATTCGATGTCTTGGGATGCACGGAGGAACAGAAGGTTCCATTCGCCACCTTTATGTTCCGTGGCGAAAGGCATCATCGGTGGGAGTCTCGTGAAGCGTACTCCATCCACAGAAAGACTCAAAGATGTCTTGGGAGACGCGTTTCAGAAGCTATTTAATGACAAATACTTTCCGAAAGTGTTCATTATATGAAGGAAGTGGAGTTCATCGATTGGAACAAAACAAATTACGATTTGTCTCAAAGACGAGGCAAAGTTTGCAGAGTTATCCAGTTTGTACCTCATTTGGTGGAGAATGAGGAACGATGACGCGGATGTTTTTCGAGAGGTTTGAAACCCCAGATACGACAATATCTCATTTCTCATAAATTTTTCTCTATTCAGATGTTGTTAACAGGCTCAATTGTTAGAGCGAGATAACGAGTATATTCAACCGAGGACCATAACCAGGATCGTCAGAGATAGCGATCAATGTAATAATGATAACCACGGAGAAAGAAACAGACGGACAAAAATGGTAACCACTACGGTGGTAATCATGGCCATGAAAATAGAAGAAGCGAGTCGAGGAGGAGATTTTAAAAGAGGAGATTTAACAACGACTATGTGAAGACGACAAAGGTTTACAAGAATCGGGTTCTAAGGGAGGAGAACGACCACCCGCCATATGCTACAAATGCGAAAAGAGGGACATATCACCCAAACCGCCCACAACAGCTCAAGGTATGCTATAATTGTGGAAAGGAAGGACATATCGCCGAGATTATGCAGAGCGAAACCTAGTTCAATGGGGACGGTGACTCAAAAGATCATCTCCGTAAAAGTCAAAGTCAACGATTCGGAAGAGCGTTTGTTGTGATCGGTCAAAATGCGAAACCCAAACGAGGTGATCACGGTAAGCTATTTATAAATTCTTGCAAGTTTATACCTTACTTGATACCGGGCATACCCATTCATTTATCTCTCCGCATGTGCTCAACGTTTAAACGACTCGGAAAAATTAGATTTTGACCTATCTGTGGAAACTCCGTTAGAGAAACTTTCATCACATCCATCGTTTATAAATCTTGTTTGATTCAAGTTGGCACCATCACCTTACCCATTGACCTTATTTCTTTAAAGATACTTGCTTTTGATGTGATTTTAGGGATTGATTGGTTAACTACTCATCATGCCAAAATTGATTGTTTTCGTAAGGTTGTTAGTTTTCATATTCCTAACCAACCTGTTGTATTTAATTCAAGCAACTAAACCATTAAAATCAATCATCGCTCATATCTAATCATAAAGCTATTCGTTTATTGAAAAACGGATGTCAAGCTTTCTTAGCCCATGTTATGGATTTGAATAAAGACACGCCAAATTTGAATAATATTCTGTTGTTATCGACTTTCCGACGATTTCAAGAACTTCCCGGCCTCTACCCCGTAACGTGAAGTTGAATTTTTATTGATCTTGAACCCGGTACAAAGCCCATTTTAAAACCCCATATCGAATGGCTCCTATTGAACTTCAGAGTTAAAGGTCCAACTACGTGAATTGTTGGACATCGGTTTCATTCTGATCCCAAGACATCTCCTGGGGTGCTCCTTTATTTGTAAAGAAGAAAGAGACGGAGTATGCGACTTTGTATTGACTATCGGAATTGAACCATGTCACCATCAAGAATAGGTATCCTCACCTCAGATTGGTGACTTGTTTGACCAAACTGTAAGGGCACAATTCTTTTCAAAATCGATCTTCGCTTCGGATATCATCACCAAGATTAGAATCGAGGATATTCCAAAGACCGCTTTAGAACTCGAAGACGGGCATTATGAATTCTTAGTCATGTCTTTCGGATCGACTAATGCTCTCGCGCTTTCATGGATATGATGAACCGAGTATTCAAGGAATATTTGGATCGGATTGTTGTTGATTTTATTGATGACATCCTTATATATTCCAAAAGTCGTGAAGATCATGAACACCATTTCAAGTCGGTACTCCAAAGGCTTCGTGAAAACCAACTATATGCCAAATTGAAGAAATGCGAGTTACGGCTCGAGAAGTAGCATTTCTTGGGCACGGTGTCAAAACATGGAGTATCCGTGGATCCGGCCAAGATTGAAGCAATACAAAGTTGGGAGCAAACCAAGTCGGTGGATCAAGACGTAGCTTTTGGGCTTAATGGTTATTATCGGAGATTCGTGGAAGGTTTTTTCGAATCGCTACTCCATTAACTCGCCTAACTCTTAAGGATACAAAATTCGTTTGGAGCGAAGAACGCGAGAAGAGTTTCCAAGAGCTTAAGAGGAGACTTATTTTAAGACTGCTCTAACAATACCATCCGTTCGGATGGATTTGTTATCTACAACGATGCTTCGTGCAAAGGGTTAGGATGTGTTCTCATGCAACGTGGGAAAGTCATAGCTTTATGCCTCATGACAACTTAAAGAGTATGAGAGGAATTATCCTACCATGATCTAGAGTTAGTCAGCAGCAATGATGCTTTCGCTTAAAGATATGGAGGCACTATCTATATGGGGAGAAAGTGGAGATATATTCGCACCATAAAAGCCTTAAATATTTCTTCACTCAAAAGAACTCAACATACGCGGCAATGACGTTGGCTCGAGCTATTGAAAGACTACGACCACACTATTCAATACCATCCCGAAAAGTTTAACGTGGTAACCGACGCGTTGAGTAGAAGATCATATGCAGGAATGAGTGCGATGATGTCAAGTATACGCATAGAGCCAACTTTAATAGAAAAAGTTAAGGTTGCTTTCAAGCCACCAATTCGAGCCGATGCGTATGAAGAAGAAAGTACAAGAAGGAGCTATTAAAGTGGCGAGAATTGATGAAGAAGGAATACTTGAGTCCACTCTAGACTTTGTGTTCCTAACGACTCACGATTTGAAGTACAAGATTATGATGGAGGCACACAATACACCATTTGCAATCCATCCTCGGAAGTACTAAATGTATCGTGATCTTCGACATACATTTTGGTAGAACAATATGAAGAGAGAGATTGCAAAGTTTATCTCAATGTGTTTAACTTGTCAACGTGTAAAGGCGGAGCATCTAGTACCTAAGGGTCCGTTACAACCACTTGAGATTCCGAAATGGAAGTGGGAACACATTACCATGGATTTCATTTACGGGTCTTCCTACGGTTTCTCTCAAGGCATCAATGCTATTTGGGTTATTGTTGATAGATTAACCAAGTTCCGCTTCATTTCTTTGCCGACACGGAGACTTATTCACTTGAACGCCTTCTAGTATGATGACGTGAATGAGATTGTGAGGTTGCATGGCATGCCTGTATCCATAGTTTCGGATCGTGACCCAAGATTCACTTCAAGATTTTGGGTTAGCTTGCAAAAAGCTATGGGCACGGATTTTTACGATTTCAGATTCGATACCATCCTCAAAACGGACGGACAATCGAAAGGACTATTCAAACTCTTGAAGATTTATTAAGACTCGTGTCCTAGACTTCAAGGCATTGGGATAAGTATTTACCATCGTGGAATTCTCCTACAACAACACAGCTTATCGCAAGTATAGGTGTAGCTCCATTTGAAGCATTATATGGACGAAAGTGTCGCTCTCCAAAGATGTTGGGACGAGGTGGGTGAAGCAACATCGTTGGGACCCGAAAGTTAAGTACGTATGATCACGGAAAAGATCCAAATGATTCGACTAACGATATAAACCGCACAAGATCGATAAAAAGAGTTATGCGGATCTTCATCGAAAGGACGTGGAATTTAGTGTAGGGATCATGTGATTATTGCGAGTTGCTCCATGGAAGGAATTACAAGATTTGGGAAGAGAGGAAAGCTCAATCCACGATTTATTGGTCCATTTCAAAATCTCGACCGAGTAGGAAATGTAGCTTTATAGACTGCAAGTTACTCCAAGTATGTCTCGTGTTCATAATGTGTTTCACATATCGCATACTTCAGTAAATATGTGAAAGACCCGAACCACGTTATAGAATTAGAACCAAGACTTAAATAGTCAAGACTTAACGTGATATGAGCATGTCCTACGCCAAGAAAGGTCATACCACAAGTTAAAGTTTTGTGGAGGAATCATGCTTATAGAGAAATGACACAGGAATTGGAAACGGAAATGAAAGCGAGGTATCCTCACCTTTCGAAACACTGTGCACGACGTACGTCAATTTCGAGGATTTAAATTTCATAAGGAGGGAGGTTGTAAGACCCCAACTTATTATTAATGAAATTTAATTTTCTATTTATTTATTTAGTAAGGGTTGATGTGATTAATGTGGATAGTTAGGGTAAAATACGCAAATATTTCAAAATAAGCAAGTGGTTATAAAATATTCATTGTTGTCGGGGAATATTCGTTTGGTCGTGGAATATTCAGATCGTCGGAGAATATTATTTACGACGGCAAATGCCCATGTGTGGGCCCCATAACTAAAAGCGATTGGATGAAGAAAACGATAAATATAAGTGGTTTAAAAATAACGGCATAGTTGTTACCATTAATATTTGTTAAAATACCCGGTGGTTAAAACACAAGAAGATATTACCAGATTGCACCAATTGTTGATTCTTACGTAAGAAGAAGGCACTACTCAATAATGGTTATAGTAATTATCGCTCAAAGATTTTATTGAGTTAATAATTGTCAGCGTTGATATTTTATATATTGTCATTGTTTCAATAATTGTCATTACACAAGATTTTTCATTATCAAGCAATAATTCATATTATCCGAATAATATTATTAGATAACATTATTGGCAATGTCTAGAAAGTTCTATCTAAGGAGAGGTTTGGTCAACTAACTAATAGGCCAAGAAGAAGAAATTCTTTTGGAAAGCCCCTCTTTCCTGAACCGCCACGGTTGTTAATATTGTGATTTTGTAATATTATTTGTGAATAATTAATTATTGATTCATATGATGAGGAAAATATTGATTTTATGTGGATATAGATGGAGAAAATTTTAATGTGACAATTGTTGAAAATTGAAATTTTATCTTTTCTCGATAAAATAATTCTTTTAAATATATTATTATATTTTAATAATATAAATGGTGATATTTTTACAACGAATGTGGGATATATGAGTATACGAGGAGGAAGAGTATTTTTGTTGCAATAAATGTTTTAAAACATGTTAAACATGTCATGGACCCCATTTATTCGATCGAAATTTGATTATAACTTCATAAAATCCCCGTTTGTGGATTTTTTGGCCATTTCATTTGGAATTTGAAAAACTTTCTTCCGTAAAGTTGTAGAGAATTGAATTTCCTATAAAAACTCGCAAGATTCGAATTTTCCGATAGAAGGACTATTTATTATGAATTATTGAAGTTCAAGTCCAAAATAATTGATTTTTGGAAGTTTAAAATATTTTAAATAATAAAAACGTTTTTTTTGTTTGTTTTGTGGGCTACAACATGTGCATAATGAGCTGAGATCAGATCTAGGAAGGTGGGCGAGAAATCTTAATATATATATTAATATTATATTAAATTTTTCGATTTGGTGTTCTAAGCATTTTCCTATAAATAGGGTGCTTAGGTTAGAATTGAAAATCACACCGTAAATCAAGTTTTTTTCTCTCTATATTATCGAAGCGTATTCTTGTGAGTATTTTGAGTATACTTTGAGTATTGTTAGACGGTGCAAGTTCCTTCAACACTATACCCTAGATTCCAAATTTGAAGTACTAATCTTTCGAGGTAAGGGATATTATTTTTTCAGAATGATATTATTTCTTCAATATCATTATGTTGAAATATTGATCCAAGTTTTTATCAAATTTGGAACTTTTGGTGTCGAGAGTTACTATTCACGATACTGCAAGACTATTCACGATACTGACATTATTCACGAATCACTAAGATTATTCATCGAAAAATGAAAATTTTTCTTTGTCCAAAATATCTATTACGGATACTAGCTTTGATTGTATCCATGTTTTGATCATTCTTGAATTTTACACCACCGTGATTATTTTTGAGGTATTTTTGGACATGGATAAAACAAAGTACTTAATCCTTAATCCTTAATCCTTGTCATTTTGTTTCACCGGATTCGTTTCTTTAAAAATATTTTCATCATCCTCGCCTTAAATGATGATATTATTGAATATCTTTGGCCCGTAGTGCAAAGATGAATGATTTCAAGAATATCTTTGGTCAGTAATGCAAAGATGAGCAGTGTTTAGATGAACATGACTAATCGATGAATATCTTCGCTCAGTAGTGCAAAAGATGAATATTTGATTCCGGATGTATATTGATTGATGTTACAGGATAAAAGATAGACGATGAACTTTTAAATTCATACATAGAAGATAGTAGTTTGCATTCTCTACTTAACTCTTCTAATGAATTATTATTTCACATGCGAATATTGATTTAAAATTTGTTGTCTATTGTATTCTATTAGATTTTTCCTCGTTGAAGACTAACGATAATTTGTTGTATATTATCTTAGTCATAATATTCTTTATTGGGCTAGTTGAGCTCACCCTTTTCCTTTTTGTTCCATTTTTCTCGTGGAGGCGAAATATAAAAGAAAATGCAGCCTGGGTATGGAATGAAGGTTCTAGAGAGAGTTGTTTAGTAGTCCTCACCATTTTTGTAAAATAATGTATCAATAAATGTGATGAGGATTTATTTGAGTATAGATATTGTCAGAAGATAATATTTGTATTTAAACTCACGGCTTTTATTGTTGTAATAATAAAGTTGTAGTTGTTTCGTATCATGTATCGACAACTCGTAATGGGTGATGTATACCTATTTTGGCGCCACACCCACTCTTGTTTGACAACATGTGGGTCTTTGAAAATTGTTCAAAGATGGTCGGTATTATTTGTCAACAAAACATGCGTAGAGGTTGGTGTAATTAATAATATTATTTTATTATTTTAGTCTCCTATATGCTTAAAGCATTTTCCTATAAATAGACGCTTAGGTTAGAATTGAAAATCACACCAGAAACATATTTTCTTTCTCTCTATATTGTCGAGCGTATTTTAGTGAGTATTTATATACTTTGAGAGTTGTTGTTTGGTACAAGTTTTCTTCGACTTTCTATCCAATATTCTGATCAAAAGTACCGTTATTTTGAGGTAAGAGATGTTATTTTCTTCTTAAATGATATTATTTTCTTCAATATCATTATGCCGAAATATTGGTGAACGTTTTTTATCAAATTTGGAACTTTTTATGTTGGGGTTACTATTCACGTATACGGCACTATTCACGAATACGGCACTAATCACCGAAAAAATAAAATTTTCTTCTTTTTGTCCAAGATCTCCATTATGGTTACTATATTTGATTGTATCCATGTTTTGATCTTTATTTTTGAATTCTGCTTCAAAATTGGTATTTATGAAGTATTATTGATCTTGGATAAACTGTAAGACCCCAACTTATTATTAATGAAATTTAATTTTCTCTATTTATTATTTTGAAATAGTAAGGGTTGATTTGATTAATGCGGATAGTTATGGGTAAAATACGCAAATATTTCAAAATAAGCAAGTGGTTATAAAATATTCATTGTTGTCGGGGAATATTCGTTTGGTCGTGGAATATTCAGTACGCAACTACGGCCAAGTACCATGTGTGGCCCCATAACTGAAAAGCGATTGGATGAAGAAAACGACAAATATAAGTTGTTTAAAAAATAAACAGTAGTTGTTACCATTAATACTATTAAAATACTCTTGGTTAAACACAAGAAGTGGCATACCTGCATTGAACCAATTATTGATTCTTACGTAAGAAGGCACTACTCAATAATGGTTACAGTAATTACTGATCAGTATTTTATTTTATTAATTTAATAATTGCTGCGTTGATATTTTATATTGCTGTTGTTTCAATAATTGTCATTACACAGTATTTTTCATTATCGAAGCAATAATTCATATTATCTGAATAATATTATTAGATAACATTATTGGCAATGTCTAAAAGTTTCATCTAAGGAGAGGTTTGGTCACCTAATTGCGCGCCAGTAAGGAGAAATTCTTATTGGAAAGCCCCCTCTTTCCTGGGAACTGCCTGGTTGTCAATATTGTGATTCTATAATATTATTTGTGAATAATTAATTATTGATTCATATGATGAGAAAAATATTGATTTTATGTGGATATAGATGGAGAAAATTTTTAATGTGACAATTGTTGAAAATTGAAATTTTATCTTTTTCTGATAAAATAATTCATTTAAATATATTATTATATTTTAATAATATAATAATGGTGATATTTTTACAACGAATGTGGGATATATGAGTATATGAGGAGGAAGAGTATTTTTGTTGCAATAAATATTTAAAACATGTTAAACATGTCGGTGGACCCCATTTATCGATCGAAATTTGATTATATTTGTGAAAATCGTCTGTTTGTGGATTTCTTGGCCAATTCCTATTTGGAATTTGGAAAAACTTTCTTCAGTAAAGTTGTAGAAAATTGAATTTCCTATAAAGAGATGCAAGATTCAAATTTTCGACAAAAGGGCTATTTATTGTGAATTATTGAAGTTCAAGCTCAAATAATTGATTTTTGGAAGTTTAAATTATTTTAAATTAGAAAAACGTTTTTCTTACTTTTTCTAGAAGGTGGCATGTGCTTATTGAGTGAAATCAGATTTCAAGAGTGGCGTAGAATTTTGATATATATAATAATATTAAATTAAATTTTTTCGCTTTGGTGTTCTAAGCAATTTCTATAAATAGGTGTTTAGGTTAGAATTGAAAATTACACCGTAAAATGAGTTTTTTCTCTCTATTTTATCGAGTTTATTCTTGTGAGTATTTTGAGTATACTTTGAGTCTTTGTTATCGGTGCAAGTTCAAGTCATAGCTTTATATCAGGTGTTTCAATTAAGAATCATCTTTCTTTGTGAGGTGGAAGGGATATTATTTTTTTTCAGTAATGATATTATTTCTTCAATATCATTATGTTGAAATATTGATCTGAAGTTTTTTATCAAATTTAGAAATTTTGGTGTTTGAGTTACTATTCACGATATCATGACTATTCACGATACTCTGATTATTATTCACGAATCACAAGACTATTCATCGAAAAATGAAAAATTTTCTTTTCGTCCAAAATATCTATTCGGATACTAGCTTTGATTGTATCCATGTTTTGATCATTCTTGAATTTTACACCACTATAATTATTTTTGAGGTATTTTGGACATGGATAAAACAAAGTACTAATCCTTAATCCTTAATCCTTGTCATTTTGTTTCCTTTGGATTCGTTTCTTTAAAATATTTTCATCATCCTCGCCTTAAATGATGATATTATTGAATATCTTTGGCTTTCGTAGTGCAAAGATGAATGATTTCTCAAGAATATCTTTGGCCCGTAAGTGCAAAGATGAGCAGTGTTTAGATGAACATGACTTAATGATGAATATCTTTGGCACAGAAGTGCAAAAGATGAATATTTGATTCCAGATATATATTGATTGATGTTCTGAGGATAAAAGATAGACGATGAACTTTTAAATTCATACATGAAGATAGTAGTTTGCATTCTCTACTTAACTCTTCTAATGAATTATTATTTATTGCGAATATTGATTTAAAATTTGTTGTCTATTGTATTCTATTAGATTTTTCCTGTTGAAGACTAACGATAATTTGTTGTATATTATCTTAGTCATAATATTCTTTATTGGACTAGTTGAGCTCACCCTTTTCCTTTTTGTTCCATTTTTCTTCTCGAGGAGGCGAGAATATAATGAAAATTAGTCTGGGTATGGAATGAAAGTTCTAGAGAGTTGTTTAGTAGTCCTCACCATTTTTGTAAAATAATGTATCAATAAATGTGATGAGAATTTATCCGAGTATAGATATTGTCTGTAAGATAATATTTGTATACAAACTCACGCTTTATTGTTTGTAATAATAAAGTTGTAGTTGTTTCTATACCATGCATGTGACAACTCGAGAATGGGTGATGTATACCTATTTTGGGGGCGCACATAAACCGTTATATCTAATCCCTACTATTTGTCCTTTGTCTTCTTTGGATTCATTTTCTTTAAAATATTTTTCATCATCCTCAGTCTAAATGATGATATTCTTTGAATATCTTTGGCTCAGTAGTGCAAAGATGAATGATTAATCGATGAATATCTTTGGCCCAGTAGTGCAAAGATGAGCAGTGTTGAGATGAACATGACCAACTAGTGATACAAATGAATATCTTTGGCTCGTAGTGCAAAGATGAATATTTGATTAAAGATGTATATTGATTGTTGTTATGAGGATAAAATATTGATGATTGACTTTTAAATCTTAGAAGATAGTAGAACTCATTCTCTACTTGACTTTTCTAATGGATCGTTGTTTCATTTGCAGGTTGTTGATCTAAAACTTGTTTCTATTATATTTTATCGATTTTTCCCTGTTGAAAACTAATGATAATTTGTTGTATATTATCTTAGTCATAATATTCTTTACTTGGCTAGTTGAGCTCACCCTTTTCCTTTTTGTTCCATTTTTCTTTCGGGAGGTGAGAACATAGCGAGGATCTCAATCGGGGTATGGAGTGATGGTTCTAGAAAGATGTTTTAGCAGATCCTCACTACTTACGTAAAATAGTGTTTGAATAATTGTAATGAGGACTTATTTGAGTGTGGATATATGTCTAAGACAATATTTGTATTTAAAATCACAGAGATGTGTTGTCGTATTTTACACGACAAATGTATTATTGAAGTTGTAGTTTGCTTTTATGTACCATGTATTTGGCGACTCGAGAATGGGTGTTGTATACATATTTGGGGGCGCCACGGTTGGTATCAAAGCTTAGGATATGGTCTCTCAAGGAGATCGGGAATAGAACTAGAAGGAGAGATGAGTAAATCCTTCGCTAGCTAGGTGTCTTATCTAAACTTATTTGTTGGTCGACATAATATAGGGATATTATGTGATATGTTAATTTGTTTAATTAACCTTTGTTTTATGACAGTATTTAAGAATGGCTGTTGAGAACGTTAACAATGGAGTGTATGAGACTGTGGAACAACCTTTAATTACAAACCAGGAAAATGTGCAACAGGAAGGCAATATTCCTCCTATAAACAACACTACCGAGCAAACGATGAATGATGGAATATTTAGGAGCTTTTGCAGTTCATACAAAATCGATTGCGAGGAGACTTGTGTACAAAATAAGGGTGGAAGTGATAGCAATGCGCGATTTGTCACAGCCAAGCAGTTCAAGGAGTTGGGACCACCAGAATTTATTGAAAAGCCGGATCCGATCAAGGCGGAAACGTGGGTCAAATAAATTACCAAGATATTCGATGTCTTGGGATGCACGGAGGAACAGAAGGTTCCATTCTCCACCTTTATGTTCCGGTGAGGCGATCTATTGGTGGGAGTGCGTGAAGCGCACCGACTGCCAGACTCAACATGTCTTGGGAAATGTTTCAGAAACTATTCAATAACAAGTATTTTCCTGAAAGTATTCGTCATATGAAGGAGGTAGAGTTTATCAAATTGGAACAAAACAACATGACGGTGTCCTTGTACGAGGCGAAGTTCGTTGAGTTATCCGGGTTTGCACCTCATTTGGTAGAGAATGAGGAACGAATGACAAGAATGTTTCTGAGAGGTCTAAAACCCGAGATTCGTCAATACCTTATGTGAGGCCCCCAAAATAGGTATACAACACCCATTCTAAGTCGCTAAATACATGGTACAGAAAGCAAACTACAACTTCAATAATACAATTGTCGTGCAAAATACGACAACACATACCGTGAGTTTAAATACAAATATTGTCTTCTGACAATATCCACACTCAAATAAGTCCTCGTTATAATTATTCAAACACTATTTTACGTAAATAGTGAGGACCTGCTAAAACATCTTTCTAGAACCATCACCCGCACCCGACTAGTTCCTTTATGTACTCACCTCCCGAGAAAATGGAACAAAAAGGAAAAGGTGAGCTCAACTAGCCCAATTAAAGAATATTATGACTAAGATAATATACAACAAATTATCGTTAGTCTTCAACAGGGAAAATCTTATAAAATATAATAGCCAACAAGTTTTAGATCAACAATCGATAAAAAACAAAGAATCCATTAGAAGAGTCAAGAGAGAATGAGTTCTACTATTCTCTAAGATTTAAAAGTCCATCATCAATATTTTATCCTCAGAATAACAATCAATATATATCTTTAATCAAATATTCATCTTGCACTATGTGCCAAAGATATTCATTCAGATCACCAATGGGTCATGTTCATCTCAACACTGCTCATCTTCGCACTACGCCAAAGATATTCATCATTAATCATTTATCTTTGCACTACAAAAGTCAAGATATTTAGTAATATCATCATTTAGGACCGAGGATGATGAAAAATATTTTAAAGAAAACGAATCCAAAGGAAACCAAGGACAAATAGTAGGATTCAGATATAATGGTTTATCCAAGATCAATAATACTTCATAAATACCAATTTTGAAGCAGAATTCAAAAATAAAGATCAAAACATGGAAACAATCAAAGATAGTAACCATAATAGACATCTTGGACAAAAAGAAGAAAATTTCATTTTTCGGTGAATAGTGCCGTATTCGTGAATAGTGCCGTATACGTGAATAGTGTCGTTTACGTGAATACTAATCCCGACACAAAACGTTCCAAATTTGATAAAAATTCAGATCAATACTTCGGCATAATGATATTGAAGAAATAATATCATATATGAAGAAAATAACATCCCTTACCTCAAAACATTAGTACTTCTGATCGGAATATCAGTATAAGGCTGAAGGAAACTTGCATTGATGAATAGAAACTCACAAAGTATCTAAATACTCACAAAATACACTCAATAATCTAGAGAGAGAAAGAGAGAAAACTTATTTCTGGTGTGATTTTCAATTCTAACTTAGCCCTCTATTTATAGGAAAATGTTAGCAGACTTGATTCAAGAACCCGATGGGTTTTACTCGCTACTATTCCCACCAACCACATTTGAAATAAATTCAGCACATTTATTCACCAACCATAAGTGGGGCCCACTCAATTCTAGAATTTTCCACCAAAATCATTTATAAACCTAATTTACAATCACCACCTCTTAAAATTCATAACAAATCATACGCTCATTTTAACGGCTCAAAATTTGTGGACATATACTCAACTTATATATGTATAAAATATCCAAAAATTACAACGATCCAACTATCGAATTAAAAATTATAACTCACACAATATATCTCAAAACACTTTGGTTTAATTTTTAATACCTTCATTCCAAATAAAAATATTGATAAAACACTTCAACATTAACTCCTTCATTTTTAACCACAATAAATATATCCAACATTTATATCCATATAAAATAAATATTTCCTTATCATATGAATCAATAATTAATTATTCACAAATAATATTATGAGAATCACATTTATGACAACCAAAGCCGTTTCTCAGAAAGAGGGCTTTCCAATAAGAATTTCTCCTTATCAAGGCAATTAGGTGACCAAACCTCTCCTCGATGAACTTTCTAGACATTGCTAATAATGTTATCGAATAATATTATTAAAATAATATGAATTATTGATCCGATAATGGGAAAATCTTGTGCGATGACAATTATGAAACAACAATAATATAAAATATCAACGACAATTATTGAATCAATAAAATAAAATATTGAATAAGAAACTACCGTAATAATTATTGAGTAGTGCCTTCACGTAAGGATCAATAATTCATCAATCCGCATGCATCCACGCCAGACATCGTATTTTAACCATCGGGTATTTCAACAGTGTTAACGGTAACAACTACGCCGTTATTTATAAAAACTCAAACTTGTCATTTTCTTCATCCGACAGTTATTCTGTTATGGGACCCACAAATGATTGCGCCGTTGTACGAATATTCCCTGACAACAAGAATATTCCACGACCAAACGAATATTCCCCGACACAATGATTATTTTATAACCACTTGCATATTTTGCAAAATTTGCACATTTCACCCATAACCAGAGAATTATATCAAATTAATACCTTATTATTCACAAATATAATTAGAGGAAATTCGATTTTATTTATAATAAGTTGGGGTCTTACACCTTATCTCTCATAAATTTTCTTTGTATTCAGATGTTGTCAACAGGGCTCAATTATTAAGCGAGATAGTGAGAGTATGTTCAACCGAGGGACCACAAACTGTGGTCATAATTTGATGTGCAAATCATCGAGGCGATGATAACCAACGAGGAGGAAAAATACAAACAAAGGTGGTAACCACTTTCGGGTGGTCATCGTGGGCCATGATAATAGGAGAGGTGAGTCAGTGGAAATTTCGGAAAGAAGAGATTCAATAATGGCGGAAGACATCGCAGCAGAAGACCACCAAAGACCAACAACAAATTCTAGGGGAGAGAGAATCAATCGCCAGTTAGATGTTACAAATGTGCGAAAGAGGACATATCACTAAACCGTCCCACAACAATCCAAGGTATGTTACTGTTGTGGAAAGGAAGGCCACATAGCTCGGGATTGTTTCAGAAGAAACCAAGTTCAACGGGATGGTGAGTCCAGTACATCTGAATAAGTCGAAATCGGCGGTTCTGGAAGAAGCGTTTTGTCGTGATTGGCCAAAACGTGAGGAACCCGAACGAGGTGATCACGGGTAAAGCTAATCTTGAATTTCTTGAAGTTTATACCTTACTAGATATCGGTTCTACCCATTCTTTTATCTCTCCCGCTTGTGCTCAACGTTTAAACTTGACTCACGAGAAATTGGACTTTGATTTATCTCGTTGAAAAACTCGTTGGGTGAAACCTTCGTTACATCTACGGTTTATAAATCTTGCATGATCCAAGTTGGCACTATCACATTACTTGTTGATCTTATCTCTTTAAAGATACTTGCTTTTGATGTGATTTTAGAAATTGATTGGTTAACCACTCATCATGCTAAAATTGATTATTTTCGTAAGGTTGTTAGTTTTCATATTCCTAACCAACCTCTCATATGAATTCAAACTACTAAACCACTAAAATCAGTCACTGTCATATAAAGCCACAAAGTTATTCGTTTATTGAAAAATAGATGTCAAGCTTTCTTAGCCCATGTTATGGATTTAAACAAAGACAAGTCAAATTTGAATAATATTTCATTGTTAGAGAATTTTGATGTATTTCTGAAGAACTTCCCTAAGATACCCCGTAACGTGATGTTGAATTCTTTATTGATCTTGAACCGGGTACAAAGCCCATTTTTAAAACCCCATATCGAATGGCTCCTATTGAACTTCAGGAGTTAAATGTCCAACTACAGGAATTATTAGACATCGGTTTCATTCGTCCTAATAAATCTCATTGGGGTGCTCCTGTTTTATTCGTAAAGAAGAAAGACGGGAGTATGCGACTTTGTATTGACTACCGATAACTGAAC
The DNA here is from genome assembly GCA_020205615.1 of Panax quinquefolius. Taxonomy (NCBI): domain Eukaryota; kingdom Viridiplantae; phylum Streptophyta; class Magnoliopsida; order Apiales; family Araliaceae; genus Panax; species Panax quinquefolius. The sequence goes on from CM035161.1 coordinate 149,314,269, forward strand.
CATGTCACCATCAAGAATAGGTATCCGAGTTACCTCGTATTGATGACCTATTTGACCCGATTACAAGGAGTAAAATTTTTTCAAAGATCGATCTTCGCTCGGATATCATCAAATTGAAAATTAAAATCGAGGATATTCCAAAGACCGCCTTCGTAACTCAGTACGGGCATTATGAATTCTTAGTCATGTCTTTGGATTGACTAATGCTCCCGCCGCTTTCATGGATATGATAAACCGAGTATTCAAGGAATATTTGGATGGGTTCATTGTTATCTTTATTGATGACATCCACATCTATTCCAAAAGCCGTGAAGATCATGAGCACCATTTGGAAGTCGATACTTGAAAGGCTTCGTGAAAATAAACTTTATGCCAAGTCAAGAAATGCGAGTTCGCCGAGGAAGTAGCATTCCTTGGGCGCGTGGTGTCAAAACATGGAGTATATGTTGACTGACGAAGATCAAGCAAAGACAAAGTGGGAGCAACCAAATCGATGATCAAGACGCAGCTTTCGGGCTTATTTGGTTATTATCGTAGATTCATGGAAGGATTTTCTTGAATCGCTACTCTGATTAACTCGGTGACTTTAAAGATACAAAATTCAGATGGAGCGAGGAATGCGAGAAGAGTTTCCAAAAGCTCAAGAGGAGACATATTTCTAAGACTTGTTCGCAATACCATCCGTACGGATGGATTTGTTATCTACAAATGATGCTTCGTGCAAAGGGTTAAGATGTGTTCTCATGCAACATGGGAAAGTCATAGCTTTATGCCTCATTTATTAACTCAATGAATATGAGAGGAATTATCCTACTCATGATCTAGAGTTGGCGCAAATGAGATTCGCGTTGAAAATTTGGAGACACTACTCAGTATGGGAAGAAAGTGGAGATTTATCACGGACCATAAAAGCCTCAAATATTTCTTCACCCAAAAATAACTCAACATGCTAAGCAACGATGTTGGCTTCGAACTATTGAAAGATTACGATCACACTATTCAATATCATCCGGAAAAACGAACGTAGTAGTCGACGATCGAAAGAAGATCGATGCGGCACGAAGTGCAATGTTGTTAACACAAAGGCCCATTTTATATGACTTGTAAAGGATGGAGGTAGAATTAAAGACTCCAAGGACCCACATGATGATGGCGAATATACGAGTAGAACTGACATTAATCGATAAAATTAAAGTCGCTTTCAAGCTACGGACACAAAACGATACGTATGAAGAAAAAAGTGCAAGAAGGAGCTATTCCGAAGCGAGAATCGATGAAGAAGGAATACTTAGATTCAACTCAGACTTTGTGTTCTAACGATTCTAACTTGAAGCATAGAATCATGATGGAGGCACACAACACCCCGCTTGTAATCCATCGGGAGTACCAAATGTATCATGATATTCGACATACATTTTGGTGGAACAATACGAAAGAGAAATCGCAGAGTTTATCTCGAGGTACTTAACTTGTCGGCGTGTAAAGGTGGAGCATCAAGTGCGAAAAGGTCCATTGCAACCACTTGAGATTAGGAATGGAAGTGGGAACACATTACTATGGATTTTGTCTGTGTCTTCCCAAAGTTTCTCAAGGCATAGATCTTATTTGGGTTATTGTTGATAGATTAACCAAAGTCCGCCCATTTCTTGCCGATACGAGAAACTTATTCCCTTGAACGTCTTGCTCGTATGTACGTGAATGAGATTGTGAGATTGTATGGCATGCCAGTATCCATAGTTTCGGATCGTGACCCAAGATTCACTTCAAGATTTTGGGTTAGCTTCTGTAAAGCTACGGGCACGGATTTATGATTCTGGGGTTAAGATACCATCCTCAAATGGACGGACAATCAGAGAGGACTATTCAAACCCTTAAAGATCTATTAAGACTTTGTGTCCTAGATTTCAAAGAGAGTTGGGATAAGTACTTGCCATTGGTAGAATTCTCCTACAACAACAGTTATTAAGCAAGTATAGGCATGGCTCCATTTGAGGCGTTGTATGGAGGAAAGTGTCGTTCTCCAGTATGCTGGGACAAGGTGGGAGAAGCAACGTTGTTAGGACTAGAATTAGTATGTATGACTACAGAAAAGATCCAAATGATTCGATAACGTATTCAAACCTCACAAGATCGACAAAAGAGTTATGTTGATCTTCATAGAAAGAACGTGGAGTTTAATATTGGAGATCATGTACTGTTACGTGTTGCTCCATGGAAGGGAGTTACATGATTTGGAAAGAGAGGAAAGCTCAATCCAAGATTTGTTGGTCCATTTGAGATTCTTGACCGAATAGAAAATGTGGCCTATAGACTCACATTACCTCCAAGTATGTCTCGTGTTCATAATGTTTTTCATATATCCATGCTTCAGTAAATATGTGAAAGACCGAACCATATTATTCGTTAGAACTTTATGACGAGATACCAAGATTTAACGATCTGACAAAGAGGTACAATTTAAGATCTTGGATAGGAAAAAGAGCATGTCCTACGCACCAAGGTTATACCGCAAGTTAAGGTTTTCATGGAGGAACCATGTTATTGAAGAAATGACTTTGGAGTTGGAATCGGAAATGAAAGCAAGGTACCTCAATTGTCGAAACACCGTGTAGACGCACGTAAATTTCGAGGACGAAATTTTGTAAGGAAGGGAGGTTGTAAGACCCCAACTTATTATAAATAAAAGTGATTTTTCCTCTATTCATTATTCTAAATTAATAAGGTATTAATTTGATATAATGCTTTGGATATGGGTGAGATGTGAAAATTTTGCAAAATAAGCAATTGGTTATAAAATATTCATTTTGTCGGGGAATATTCATTTGGTCGTGAAATATTCTTTCTGTTGGGGAATATTCGTATTTATTGGCGTAGCCATTTGTGGGCCCCATAATCGGATAACTATCGGATGAAGAAAACGACAAATTTGAGTTTTTATAAATAATCGGCGTAGTTATTACAATTAACACTCGTTTGAATACCCGTTGGTTAAAATACGATGTCTGGCGTGGTTGCACAAGATGACACAAGATGTTATTAAAGATAGTTGAATTATTGATCGCATACGTAAAAGGCACTACTAAATAATTGTTATAGTAATTACTGTTCAATATTTTATTTTATTGATTCAATAATTACTGCGTTGATATTTTATATTATTGTTGTTTCAATAATTATCACTGCACAGTATTTCCCATTATCAGATCAATAATTCATATTATTTGAATAATATTATTATTAGATAGCATTATTGGCAATGTCTAGAAAGTTCTGTCAAGGAGAGGTCTTGACTGAAATTTGATTATAGTCTGTAAAATCGTCCGTTTGTGGATTTCAGTCAATTTCTGTTTAGAATTTGGAAAAACTTTCTTCTGCAAAGTTGTAGATAATGGAATTTCCTATGAAAAAGTCATCAGGTTTGAATTTTTCTGACAAAAGAGCTATTTATTATGAATTATTGAAGTTTCAAAGTTCCAGAATAATTGATTTTTGATGTTTTAATTATTTTTAATAAGAAAAACGTTTTTTGTAAGTTTTTGTAAAGGCTGCTATGTGTGGGTTTGAAGTTTGAACAAAAAAAAGTGGGCGTAGGAATTCAAATTAATTATATTAATAATTTATTAAATTTTCTGCTTTGGTGTTCTAAGCATTTTTCTATAAATAGGGTGCTTAGGTTAGAATTGAAAATCACACCAGAAACCAAAGTTTTCTCTCTCGATATATTGAGCGTATTCTTTTGAGTATTTTGATACTTTGAGTGTTGTTATACGGTGCAAGTTTCCTTCAGCACTATATTCAGTATTCGAGCCAGAAGTACTATTCTTTCGAGGTATTGGATGTTGTTTTCTTCTCAAATGATATTATTTTCTTCAATATCATTATGCCGAAATATTGGTCTGAACTTTTTTATCAAATTTGGAACTTATTGTGTCGGGGTTACTATTCACGTATACAACACTATTCACGTATACGACACTATTCACCGAAAAAAATGAAATTTTCTTGTTTTTGTCCAAAATATCTATTATGGATACTAACTTTGATTGTATCCATGTTTTGATCATTCTTGAATTTTACTCCACTATGATTATTTATGAGGTATTTTTGGACATGGTTAAACCGAAATACGAATCCTTAATATTTGTTATTTTGTTTCACTAGATTCTTTTCCTTTAAAATATTTTTCATCATCCTCAGTCCTAAATGATGATATTACTGAATATCTTTGGCCTGTAGTGCAAAGATGAATGATTTCTGATGAATATCTTTGGCCGTATGTGACGCCCCCAAAATTAGGTATACATCACCCATTCTGAGTCGCCAGATACACGGTACAAAATTCAAATACAACTTCATTTATATTAATCTGCTGAGTACGTAGGTGTAGAATAATTACGATTAACTCATGAGTTTTAATACAAATGTATATAACTCTCATGGTGCCTCGACCACAACCTTACAATGGTACTTTACATAAAAGTATAGTAAAAACTATTTTAGAAATTAAAATCTTTGGGGAAGTGCTCAAGGAAACCTTAAATACATGTGAGGGGCCGTGCGTTTAGGTTATAATAGATATCATATGGCCACGTAATTATCCTTGGTCAATCTAATAGAACCCAAAGAAAATGAGAAGATTACTATCATCTTCTTTCCAATAGTGAGTCTTCTCTTGATATATAACTATCTCCACTGTTTCCAAGTGAATATTATATTTTAAATCAACTCCAAGATCATATAAGTAGTGCCCGTAGATATACTCAGCAAGTGGATGCGCACAACCCTATTTTATAATAACACGAGGTTGTATGTCATTAGACATCTTGTATGATAGTGGCAAAACACCCTTCCAAAGTTGGGTTCACCTCACCCTATTTGATTCACCAAATATAACTACTAAATATTATATAGAATACAACACACTTTTCTATACTGTTTAGGGAGAACCTCCACAGCTAGAGACCACTATTCTATTCCCCTGTTATCCCCGCTCGACCCGGCAACACTCTTACGGCAACACTCTTATTACCTGTAAGGAATTGTGAAACAAAAGGGTGAGCACAACTAGACCAGTAAAGAATATTGTAAGACCCCAACTTATTATAAATAAAATCGAATTTCCTCTAATTATTATTGTGAATAATAAGGTATTAATTTGATATAATTCTCGGTTATGGGTGAAATGCAAATTTTGCAAAATATGCAAGTGGTTATAAAATAATCATTGTTTGTGGAAATATTCATTTGGTCGTGGAATATTCTTGTTATCGGGAATATTAAATTTACAGCGCGATCATTGTGGGCCCTATAATGTAAGAATAATTTTTACCTAAGAAAACGACAAGTTTGAATTTTTATAAATAACTACAGTAGTTATTACAAGTTAACACTGTTGGAATACCCGGTGGTTAAAATACAGTAACACGCGTGGATGCATAGTATTGATGAATTATTGATCCTTACGTAAGAATGCACTACTCAATAATTGTTACAGTAATTACTGTTCAATATTTTATTTTATTGATTCAATAATTGTTGCGTTGATATTTTATATTATTATTTGTTTCAATAATTATCTTTGCACAAGATTCCCATTATCATATCAATAATTCATATTATTTGAATAATATTATTAGATAGCGTTATTGGCAATGTCTAGAAAATTTCATCAAGGAGAGGTTTGGTCACCTAATTCATGCCAAGAGTGAGAAATTCTTTTGGAAGCCCTCTTTCCGAGGAACGATCTCGTTGTTATAAATGTGATTACGTAATATTATTTGTGAATAATTAATTATTGATTCATATGATAAGGTAATATTTATTTTATGTGGATATAAATGTTGGATATATTTATTGTGGTTAAAAATGAAAGAGTTAATATTGAGGTGTTTTATAAGTATTTTTGTCGGAATGAAGGTATAAAAAAATTAAATCAGTGTTTTTGAGATATATTGCGTGAGTTATAATTTTTAATCCGACCGTTGGATCGTTGTAATTTTTGGATATGTTATACATATATAAGTTGAGTATATGTCCACAAATTTTGAACCGTTAAAAATGAACGTATGATTTGTTATGAATTTTAAGAGGTGACTGGTTCAGAAATTGTTGAAGTATCCGAATTTAGCATTTTGGTGAAAAATTCTAGAATTGAGTGGGCCCCACTTGTGGTTGGTGAAGAAATGTGCTGAATTTTATTTCAAATGTGGTGGGTGGGAATAGTAGTGTAAAGCCATCAAGTCACGAGTCAAGTCTGCTAACATTTTTCTATAAATAGAGGGCTATGTTAGAATTAAAAATCACACCAGAAACAAGTTTTCTCTCTCTAGATTATTGAGTGTATTTTGTGAGTATTTAGATACTTTGTGAGTTTTTATTCATCAGTGCAAGTTTCTTTCAGCCTTATACCGATATTCTACTGATATTTTGAGGTAATGGGTGTTATATTCTTCTTAAAATGATATTTTCTTCAATATCATTATACCAAAACGTTGGTATGAACTTTTTATCAAATTTGGAACTTTTTGTGTCGCATGACATTATTCACGATACTCTAAAGACTATTCACCTAAAAAATAAAATTTTCTTCTTTTTGTCCAAGATGTCTATTATGGTTCTTATCTTTGATCAGATCCATGTTTTGATCTTTATTCATGAATTTTGCTTCAAAATTGGTTATTATGGAGTATTATTGATCTTGGATAAACAATGTTATACTAATCCTTACTATTTGTCCTTACATCTCCACTCGATTCATTTTCTTAAAATATTTTTTCAACATCCTCGGTCTAAATGATGATATTCTTGAATATCTTTGGCCTATAAGTGCAAAGATGAATGATTAATTGATGAATATATTGTCGATATCTTTCATGGAAATATTCTTGATCATTCTTAGATTTTACTCTACGAAATGTCGTATTGTGATTTTGGACGTTAAAATTCACCGGATAAAAATAATTCTTGAACTTGTTTTATTGAATTCTTATATCATTATCCTCATCCTCATTTTATATTTTTTAAAAGTCATCATGGCGCAGCAAACATGGATGGACTTGGTATGATTATAATGAGGATTATTGATTATAATCGTAAATATTACAAATGATGTGATAAAAAAAAATCCTCGTTAAGTAAAAGTAGTGCATTGATGAGCCAGTTGTTGGCTAAATGTGACTTGTAGTAGATAAAGGAATAATTGTGATCGTGATACTAAGAATATCATAGCCCGTAGATGCGAGGGGTGGTCGATGATGGATATTTATAGTGATGAAACCTTTTAAATCGTAAAGATAGTAGATTTTATTTTCTCTTGGCTCTTTCAATGGATTATATTCATTATGAGTTATCTATTGTATTTTTGCTCGGTTTAACATTGTTGAACTATTGATAATTTGTACATTGTCAAATATTAATATTTCCTTTTATCTCACCACTTTCTTTTCATTTCGGTCGGAGGCAGTGATAGTCTGAAGATAGCATTAGTAGTCCCTCAACATTAAATATCGAGGCAAGGATATGATCCTGGTAGATGAGTACTGATTACCTTGTTAGTCGATTTCATGTCATTAATCTTTGTTTTGGCGATATCTGAAAATGACATACGAATGTTGAGAGCCATGATAGACACAGTGATGTTGATTCTGCGTATAAATGTCGAATAATGAATCAAATGTTAGGAGGCTTTACGAATTATACAGCGGCCCGAAGGAAGACTCACTTGTCCTGTCTTAGGATGCTCAGGGATCAAGGACCCGCTAAGCCTTATATCTTGTGAATTCCCCGGGTAGAATCGGGGTTCGACCTGCATTGAAGATATCTTGGGAGGATTCGAGGGTACATTTCAGCAGCCTCACTTTCACAGTATCATGAAGAAGTGGAGTTTATCAAGTTGGAACAAAACAATATGGCCAGATGTCATGATGCAAAATTTGCGGAGTTATCACGGTTCGTCCCAACTTTGGGCGCGAATGTTTTGAGGTTTGAAATCAAGATCGTCAACATCTTATTTCTCATAAACGTGTTTGTATTAGGCCAAACAACCAAAATGGACATTTCAAGAAAGATTCCATGATGATGGAAAGGCGGTAAGCTGTGCCGTTGTTAGGAAGAAGACCTATCGCCTTCTTGGAGAATGCGGAGGGGACACATCGATCCAGGCATGCCATGCCGTCCAAAGCATATTCATGGAAGAGAAAGCTCGATTTTATGGAACTAAAGACCGATTCAACTAAGATGGAGGCATAGTTAATCGAAAGCCGTGGTCTGAGGAAGCGTTTGGCTGTGACCTCCAGGAGAAGCGAGAACGAATGAGGGTGTCGGGTAGCTTATCTACAAATACACACTGTTTGATCAGGTTCTACCCATTCTTATTTACTCTCTTTGCGCTATCGATTTAAAAATACTTGCAATTGGTAAATACAAAATTATAAGGTTGGCTTTTATATGAATATTATTGTTAAGCGAATTTTGTATCGACCTTGAACTGGTACCAAACCTTTCCAAAACTGTCGAATAGCTCTGATGAGCAAAGTTAAGAACTTATTCTGCCCGGTGTTTAGCTTTATTAGTCTGTCTTCTCCTTGGGGTGCTCATTATTAAGTGAAGAAAAGATGGGAGTATGCGTGACTTTCCTTATTGATTATCGGGAGTTGGTCATTATCGCCATAATGGGTATCCGTTTACTTACGTATTATTGACTGTTGATCTAGATTAGGATATCCTGCAATTGAAATTAGAAGTGACATTCAGTGACTTTGAGAACTTCGATACGAACAATATGAATTCTAATCGTATCCTTTGGATTGGTAGTATCTCAGCGTATTCGGAGGAATATTTAGATCAACTTTGTGGTAAATGCTGTTAATGACATCTTATTTATTCAAGCGTGAAGATCATGAAACTAACATGAGGCGACACTCCAACCGTGAATATAAGCTTATCACAAAGATTGAAGAAATGCAGTTACGAGCTTGAAGAAATGCGTTCCTTGAGCGTGTTATCGAAATCAATGGAATATCATCGACTTCCCGAAAAGATTGAAGCTATTGGTGAACAACTTTAAATCGGTATTAGAAGTCGTAACTTTCTCGGTTCATTTGGTTATGCTCGAGATTCGTGGAAGGATTTTTCTCGATCCTTTCTCCGATGACTCGGTGACCGAAGATCTGAAGTTCGGTTGGGCGAAGAATGTGAGAGTTTCGAGAACAAGAGGAGGAGACTTATTTGACACTGATACATGATACCATCGGCTCGGGTTGTCATCTCGGTGATACTTGACAAAGGGTTGGGATGTGTTCTTATACGGCATTGGAAAAGTTATATTTATCTTGCTCCTTGTATTTCAAGAAAGAAAGAAGAATATGGAAGGAATTATCTGCTCGTGATGCAGGTTGGCACGTGGTAGGCGGTCGTTGGTAGAAGATCGTGTCTGGTCTGATGCGTTATTAATCGCTTGCGAGCCCGTTTGTGGCGACTTGCAAGAGATGGAGATAGAGTTAAAGACTCCGGGGAATGGCGTATGATGATAAGCGAATATCTGATGCGTGAGCTTTGTCGATAAAAGTTAAAATTTCGATTATGAGAAGAGAGTCTGAAGGTGCTATGCGGGAAATGAATCGATGAAGAGGAATGCTTGGTCGACTCCGGATTGAGTATAATGTCGTGATGGAAGCACCTGACACAAATTTTCGCGATCCGTCACAGGGAGTCAAAATGTATCATGATATTAAGTCATACATTTTGTGGTGGAGCGATATGAAGAGATAGCGGCTGTATCTCAGGTGTCAACGTAAGCGAGTTAAGCGAACGTAGTACCACAAAAGGTCCATTCTGACTAACAGAAATTCAGGAATGGAAGTGAACTTTTATTACCATCGGATTTGCTATAGGCCTGACTTACGATTTAGCTAATATCATCCTCAGACGGACCAGAATGATTAGGAAATTTATTCGAACTCTTGAAGATGCAACCCAAGACTTTTCTGTGTTCTTGAATTGTTTTACCTTCAATTCGAGCGTTGTATGGAAGAATGTGGATTACCGGTATCTTGGGATGAAATTGGGTGAAGCAATTGTTGGAATAGGAGTTGGCCATGTAATGACTCTGAGGAAAAATTCAAGCAGTCCGTAAAATCTCTAAAATCGACAAGGATTCTTGATCTTCCTTCGAAGAATGGAATTGATATAGGAGATCGTATGTTGTTAAAGTTGCTCCATGGAAAGGAGTTACAAGATTTGGAAGAGAGAAACTTAATCCTCCGATTCACCGGTCCATTTTTAATCCTCGATCGGTAGGAAGCTGTATTCGGATTGAGAAAAGACAAAATATTTTATTGGAAATAACGGCGGAAGTTTCACTGATTGATCTTTGTTGAACTACTTTCGGTAGTAGAAATGCGACGATGTCGTGTGGTTGCGTAGTAGCGCGGTATTGATTATTGATCTTATGTGAGAAAGTCACTTGGTTTGATTCCATTATTGTCGATTAATAATATGAATTATTATAGCGATAATGGCGTTTTGTTTTATTATTATTATTAATAAAGCGAAACATCTTTATATAAAAGCGAATACTTTATTAAAGTTATTTTATAAATAAAATATATTATATTTTATTATCATAGTGTTTTTGCGTAGTGTTTTGCATAGTGTTTGCATAGTAAAATGTTTTTATATAAATAGAATATATTATATTTTATTTAAAGATTTTGCTTTAAATATGGTAAAAGTCGATTAAATAAATCAATGGAATGAATCAAATGGATTAATTACTATGCATTCCGTTTTCTATAAATGAAGCTTCGTTCCTACCGTTATTTTTTTGCAATTCATTGAAACTACAGAGAGAATTATAGAGAGAAGGCTATATAGAGAAAGTTATGAAAGAAGAGTGATACGCTACTTACTACTTACATATTAGGTTCTTTTACGGTGAGGGTGGTGTGCTTTCTTGCTTAGAGAACACATTATTCCATTCCTTTATTATTACATTGGAATAACTTTTGTAAAAGTGGCGTACCACATACATAACTTTTGTGTCTGTGGTATACCCTATACTTAGTGAAATCCTTATGTTATTCCATTGCTTATTATTCATTGGAATAACTTTTGTATCTGTGATACACCTATACTTGGTGACATTCTTCTTACCATTGGAACATCACATGCATGTGTTTTTTGGGACAGTTAAAATCTTTATTATTACTGTTGGAACATCACATGCAATGTTTTGCAGGACTGGTTGTTTTACAACGTCTTACATGGACTCTCTACAAAAAAGTATCGTATTGACGGTTTAGACGTTAAAATTCTGGATAAAATAATTCTTGAACTTGTTTTATTGAATTCTTATATCATTGTCATCATCCTCATTTTATATTTTTTTAAAGTCATACATGGGCTTTTGTAGAGCATGGATGGACTTGGTATGATTATGACGAGGATTATTCGGTGTAATCATGGATAGTAATGTTACAAATGATGTGGTAAAAAAAATCCTCGGTGGTAAGTAGTGCATTGATGGGCGAGTTGTTGGCATGATCATGACCATTAATGAATACACAACTATTCTTGGCCGTAGTAGTCGGGAATAATTGTGATCGTGATACTAAAGAATATCCTTGGTAGTAGTCGCGGGGTGATTCGATGATGTGGATTATTTATTAAAGTGAGTCTCATTTATAACGATGATGAAAAACCTTTTAAAATCATAAAAGATAGTAGATTTTATTTTCTACTTGACTCTTTTAATGGATTGCATATTCATTGCAGATTAACCGGTTTATACATTGTATTTTATCGGTTTAACATTGTTGAAGACTATTGATAATTTATTACGCATTATCTTGAGTCGTAATATTTCTTCTTGGGCTAGTTGAGCTCACCTTTCTTTCTTTATTCTCTTGAAATGAGAATATAATATTTGAAGTCTAAAGGAAGCAGTGATGGTCTGAAGATAGCATTAGTAGTCCTCACTATTACGTGAAATAGTGTGATAATAATTGTAATGAGGACTTTTGTTTGAGTTTGTATAATATCTAGTGAGGCGATATTTGTATTTAAACTCACGGTTTATGTCGTATTTTACCTACGACTATGTTAATAAGTTGTATTTAAATTTACACGTACCATGTAAGTGGCGACCCAAGATGGGTGATGTATACCTAATTTTGGGGGCGTCACACGTAATCTTGACGAGCAGTGTTGAGATGAACATGACCAATTTGGTGATACAAATGAATATCTTTGGCACATGGTGCAAAGATGAATATTGATTAAAGATGTATATTGATTGTTATTACGAGGATAAAATATTAATGATGGACTTTTAAATCTTAGAAGATAGTAGAATTCTTTCTCTACTTGACTCTTCTAATGGATTATTGTTTCATTGCAGTTGTTGATCTAAAACTTGTTTGTCATTATATTTTATCGATTTTCCTGTTGAAGACTAACGATAATTTGTTGTATATTATCTTAGTCATAATATTCTTTATTGGGCTAGTTGAGTTCACTTTTCCTTTTTGTTCCATTTTCTCGGGAGGTGAGAACATAGCGAGAGAACTAATCGAGTGCTGAGTGATGGTTCTAGAAAGATGTTTTAGCAATCCTCACTATTTCTGTAAAATAGTGTTTTAATAATTGTAATGAGGACTTATTTGAGTGTGAATATTGTTTAGAAGACAATATTTGTATTTAAACTCACAGTATGTGTTGTCGTATTTTTCACGACAATTGTATTATTGAAGTTGTAGTTTACTTTCTGTACCATGTACTTGGCGACTAAGAATGAGTGTTGTATACCTATTTTGGGGGTGTCACAAATATCATAACTAAAGATAATTACATTATCAATAGCTTTCATCAATAATAACTCAGAGATTTAGAACATATGGTGTAAGACCCCGAATTTTATGAAATAAAAGTATTCAATTTTTCTTATAATTACAATTCAGTAAATGATTAAATTGATTAAAGTTAAAGTTAAGGGTGATATATGAATTTTATTTTTCAAAATATGCAAGTGGTTATAAAATATTCTTCCTGTCGGGGAATATTCATACGACGGCGCAGCCTTTTGTGGGCCCCATAACGAAAAGCGATTAGATGAAGAAAATGGCAAGTATAAGTTGTTTATAAATAACAGCGTAGTTGTTATCGTTAATCTTGTTGGAATACGTTGGTTAAAACACGATGTCTGGCGTTGTCAAAGCGATGATGCGGTATTGCACGATTATTGATTCTTACGTAAAAGGCCTACTCGATAATTATTACAGTAATTATGGTTCGATATTTTATTGATTCAATAATTCTTTGCGTTGATATTTTATATTACTATTGTTTTAATAATTGTCACTACTACGTTATTTTCCATTATCGAAACAATAATTCATATTATCCGAATAATATTATTAGAAAACATTATTAGCGATGTCTAGAAATTTACATCAAGGAGAGGTTTGGTCACCTAATTACTGGCGCCAAGAAGGAGAAATTCTTATTGGAAAGCCCCTCTTTCGCAGCGCCTACTGGTTGTCATTATTGTGATTGAATAATTAATTATTGATTTATATGATGAGGAAAATATTCATTTTATGTGGATATAGATGGAGAAAATTTTTAAAGTGACAATTGTTGAAATATAATAATGAGGATATTTTTACAATGAATGTGGGATATATGAGTATATGAGGAGGAAGAGTATTTTTATTGCAAAAGTTGTTTAAAACATGTTAAACATGTTGGTGGACCCATTCTTGGTGAAATTTGATTATAGCACAGTAAAATCGTCCAGGTTTGTGGATTTGGTCGATTTCATTTGGAATTTGGAAAACTTTCTTCTTTAAAGTTGTAGAGAATTGAATTTCCTATAAAAAAAAGTGCGAGATTCAATTTTTCGATAAAAGGACTATTTATTATGAATTATTGAAGTTCAAGTTAGAAATAATTGATTTTGGAAGTTTAAAATATTTTAATTATGAAAAACGTTTTTTTTTTATTTAGGTGAGGTGTGGTGGCTGATTTGAATCAGATTAGGTGTGCGTGAGAATTTAATAAATATATATTATTAATTTATTAAATTTTACTGCTTTACGAATATTCTAAGCGTTTTTCCTATAAATAGGATCTTGGGTTAGAATTGAAAATCACACTTAAGCTGAAGTTTTCTCTCTTTCTCTCTATATTATCGAAGTGTATTCTTGTGAGTATTTTGATATCCGGTGTTGTTTATATACGGTTGAGTTAGATTCGGCGTTATTCCGATCAATCTTGCTCTTTTGAAGTCACAGGATTGTAAGGGATAGTAAGGGAGATTATTTTCTTCATAAATGATATTATTTCTTGATATCATTATGCCGAAATATTGGTTTGAACTTTTTATCAAATTTAGAACTTTTTCATATGGGGGTTCTTATTCACGAGTTCTTATTCATGAGTTATTATTCACGAGTTCTTATTCACGACGGAGTTCTTATTCATGAGTTCTTATTCACAAGTTCTTATTCACGAATTACTATTCACGGGTTTTATTCACTACTGAAAATTGGTTTTTTTCTAACCAAATTATAGTTGATTTATGAATATTACTCGGAGATTAAAACTATATATTGATTATATTAATTTTATTATCATATATAACATTTTATAACCACGATGTTGAAATTCTCTTTATTTGGAGTGTAAAATGGGTAGATTATTAGTATGATCATGACTAGGGTTCTTTTGGCGATAGTGAAAAGTTAAATTATGACGGTATGATCGTGACCATTGAATTTATAATTGAATATTTTTAGCTTAAGTACAAAGGTGAATTGATCGACATGGTTATAATTATTGTTTATATAAATTACGAAATGATTATATATTTCTTTGAGATATGAATATCTTTGGCCCATAAATACAAAGATGACTTATTGATGAATATCTTTGGCCCGTAGTGCAAAGATGAATTATTGATGAATATCTTTGGCATGTAGTGCAAAAGAATTACATTGATGAATATCTTGGGCGTCAGTAGTGCGAAGATGAATTTATTGGTATGATTATGAATAAAAGCTGTGATTTGGTATAACCATGATCTTTGATGTTTGAGGTAAAGACGGTGATAAAAATTATCTTCGTCACGAATCTGAAAAGGAATTTAGAACTACTGATTATGATTATGAGTTATTCACATGATTGTGGGCGATGAGGCTGTTGATTGATGTTCTGAGGATAAAACATTGTTGGTGGACTTTTAACATGGAAGATAATAGACTTTATGGTCTATTCGACTCTTCTAATGGATTGTTAGATTCGTTCACTGAACTATGGTTGAAAAGTTTTATCATCTACCATATGTTCTAAATTTCTGATTTATTACTAATGAAGACTATTGATAATTTATTTATCTTTAGTCATAGTATTCTTTACTGAGCTAGTTGTGCTCACCGTTTTGCTTCACAATTCCTTTCAGGTAATAAAAGTGTAGCTGGGACAAGCGGGGAATAACAGGGGAATAGAACGGTGGTCTATAGATGTTGAGGGTGAGGCGAACCCAACGTTGGAAGGGTGTTTTGCCACTATCATACAAGATGTCTAATGATATACCACCTCGTGTCATCATAAGACAGGGTTGTGCTCATCCACTTGCTGAGTATTTATACGAGCACTACCTATATAATCTTGGAGTTTGGTTGAAGTATAATTCTCAATTAGAGACGGTGGAGATAATGATATGTCGAGAAGACTCACCATTTGGGAAAAATATGATAATAATCTTCTCGTTTTTCTTTGGGGTCTATTAGATTGACCAAGGATAATTTTGTGGCCATATGATATCTATCATAACCTGGACGCATGACCTCCAGTATACTGAAGGTTTCCTTGAGCACTTCCCAAAGATTTTAATTTCTAAAAAAGTTCTAGATTGTACCTTTATGTAAGGTATCACTGTGAGGTGTTGTCCATAGTTGGGACATGAGTTATAGTTGGTATTAAAACTCACAATATATGTGTTGTTGTATTTTGCACGACAATTGTAGTAATAAAGTTGTAGTTATTTTCTGTACCATGTATTTGGCGACTCAGAATAGGTTGGATGGATTGGACCTATTTTGGGGGCGTCACATATGGTAGATGATAAAACTTT
The DNA here is from genome assembly GCA_020205615.1 of Panax quinquefolius. Lineage (NCBI taxonomy): Eukaryota > Viridiplantae > Streptophyta > Magnoliopsida > Apiales > Araliaceae > Panax > Panax quinquefolius. The sequence goes on from CM035161.1 coordinate 149,330,401, forward strand.
TCAACCATAGTTGCAGCGGAACGAGCAATCCATTAAAAGAGTCAAAATAGACCATCGTATCTATTATCTTCTCCATGTTAAAAGTCCACCAATAATGTTTTATCCTGTAACATCAATCAACAATTCACATCCCACAATCATATGATAACTCATAATCATAATTGTGATTACGAATTCCACTTTTCGCACCCGGGCGAAGATAATTCTCATCACCTATTTTCACACGAAATATCACAAATCATGGTTATACCAAATCACAATTCACTGCTTTCATAATCATACTAATAAATTCATCTTTGCACTTCTTTGGCAAAGATATACAAGCTATAAAACCAATAATCTTTGAGACTCGACAATAAATAATCCACATCATCGAATCACCCCTGCACTACTACCGAGGATATTCGTTAATATCACATCCATGAATTATCCATGACTACTACCAAGGATATTCATTATTATCACATTTATGAATTAATATTTCATTCTTTGAGACTAAGCTCGATAATTAATCCACATCATCGAATCATCCACGCACTATAGGCGAGGATATTCTTTAAGTATCACGACCACGAATTATTCATGCACTACGGATAAAGATAATCGTGTTTTCATCAATGGTCCCGATCATGCTATAAAACAATTCATCTTTGCACCCTTGGTCAAGAAGAATCCATAGCCGTAATCATACCAAAAAGCGTCCATGATGCACTACGGGCCAATGAGGACTTTTCATTAATATCTGACCACAAATTATCCACGCACTACGGGCCAAAGATAATCGTGTTTTTATCAGCAGTTACGATCATGCTATAAAACAATTCATCTTTGCACCCCTTTGGCAGAAGAGAATCCATAGCCATAATCATACCAAAAGCGTCCATCAATGCACTACGGGCGATGAGGACTTTTACCACGTCATTTGTAACATTACGGTCATGATTATACCGAATAATCCACGGTCGTAATCATACCAAGTCCATCTAAGCACCTACAAGCCTGGATGACTTTCAACAAAATATAAATATGAGGATGATAATAATGATATAAGAATTCAATAACACTGAGTTCAAAAATTAATTTAACCAAGAACTAATAACGTCTCATTTACTCGTAACTAGATTATTTTCATAAAAATACCAAATCAGTCCCAAAAATTATTCTTTTTTAAGGATTAAGAATAATATAGTCCCATATTGAACATATATTTTCTCGAATTTTAAAATTTATTTACTATTTTTCAAAAATCAATTTCTAATTAATTCCTTAAGAAATTAGCTACATTAAGTTTAACTCCAGAAATTCCCAAATCTTAACAGGATCTTACACATGTTAACGTGGGCTTCCAGTTTAAATTTTATGGTCATCGGAGTTATAGAACTCCGGTTATAGCATTTTTCGTCGGAAAAACCTAAATATTGAAATGGTCATAACTTGCTCATTTTAAGTCGGAATGAGCTCAGTTTTGGACAGGAGGTACTTTATACCATATACTTTTGTTAGGTTTGTAATATTCAAGAACGCAATCAAATTGCAAAAATAAGCGAAAACGTGTAAAAATCGAGTTTAGAATTTTACAAACCATATACGGATCTCCCTTTATGCAAAATTATTAATTAAGCGAAAAAGATAACGAATAAGAATCATACCCTTGAAGATCGAAGCCTATAGTCTACAAGTTCACCTCTAATCCTTTTCGCGTTCAACTTGAATTCACAGGGTTTGGTTCCTTCCTTTGATCGGCGTTATTGCGACGCCCCCAAAATAGGTATACATCACCCATTACGAGGTTGTCAATACATAGTATGAAACAACTACAACTTTATTATTACAACAAAGTAAAGCGTGAGTTTAAATACAAATATTATCTTCTAGACAATATTTATACTCAAATAAATCCTCATCACATTTATTGATACATTATTTTACAAAAATGGTGAGGACTACTAAACAATCCTTTCTAAAACCTTCATTCCATACCAGGCTGCGTCTTCGCTATATTCTCGCCTCACGAGAAGAATGGAACAAAAAGGAAAAGGGTGAGCTCAAACTAGCTCAATAAAGAATATTATGACTAAGATAATATACAACAAATTATCGTTAGTCTTCAACGAGGAAAAATTTAATAGAATCTGATAAACAACAAGTTTGAGATCAATATTCGCAATGAAATAATAATTCATAGAAGAGTTACGTAGAGAATGAAATCTACTATAATCTATGAATTTAATGATCCCTCATCAATATTTTATCCTTGTAACATCAATCAATATTCATCTCAAATCAAACATTCATCTTTGCACTACTGCCAAAGATATTCATTAATCGGTCGTATTTCATCTCAACACTGTTCATCTTTGCACTCTGAGGCCAAAGATATTCATCGATTGGTCATATTCATTTAAACACTGTTCATCTTTGCACTACTGAGCCAAAGATATTCTTGAGAAATCATTCATCTTTGCACTACGGGCCGAAGATATTCAATAATATCATCATTTAAGGCGAGGATGATGAAAATATTTTTAAAGAAGCGAATCCGGTGAAACAAAATGACAAGGATTAAGGATTAAGGATTCAGTACTTTGTTTTATCCATGTCAACAATACCTCAAAAATAATCATAGTGGTGTAAAATTCAAGAATGATCAAAACATGGATCTGATCAATTTAGTATCCAAAATAGATATTTTGGACGAAAAGAAGAAATTTTATTTTTCGATGAATAGTCTCAGATATCGTGAATAGTCAGATATCGTGAATAGTCTCAAGTATCACGTGAATAGTAACTCGACACCAAAAGATAGAAATTCCACAAAAAAATATTTTCACGCCTACATGAATAGTACTCGTGAATAGTAACTCGTGAATAGTAACTCATAAATAGTAACTCGTGAATAGTAACTCATGAATAGTAACCCAGACATGAAAAAGTTCCAAATTTGATAAAACTTGGATCAACATTTGAAGATAATGATATTGAAGAAATAATATCATTCTGAAAAAAATAATATCCTTACCTCGAAGAATCGATTGCCGGAAGGAAAGGTGGGAAGTGATCTTTGAATGAAACTTATCTTTGAGCAATGAACTCTCAAAGTATCTAAATACTCACAAAATACGCTCGATAATATAGAGAAAGAGAGAAAACTTTGTTTACGGTGTGATTTTCAATTCTAACTTAGCCTCTATTTATAGGAAAATGTTAGAGCGCTTATAGGAGACTAAAATAATAAAATAATATTTTTATTATTACAAATTCTACGCATAGCTAGCCATCAAAGACCAAAGATGCCACTCTTGAAAAATCCTAGCGACCCATGTGTTTAATCACACCAACCGAAAGTGGGTCTCACCCATAAAAATTATTTTATTTTCCGAAACTTCAACAATTCATAGAAAATAGATAGGTTATCGAGGAAAAATCTGAATTTTATGTCCATTCTGCTGAAATCGAATTCTCTACAACTTTTCTGAAGAAATTTTTTCCAAATTCCAAAGCGAAAAAATGACAAAATCAACATACGGATAAGTTTTCTAATTTTCTTCTCTTCCCTTTCTCTTTCTTCCTTTCCCATAATTCTCCACTAACTCTCTCTCTTCCCCACTTTTTCTTCTCTTACCCCACCACTTCTTCCACACACACACACAAATAAATATATATATATATATATATATACATTAAAATATTTACAATTATTAAATAATTCGATTCTATCTTTCTCTTCCACCTCATCTATTTATAAACCATGAATTTATTGTAAAAATATCACCATCAATATATTATTAAAATAATATATTTAAATGAATTATTTTATCGAAAAAAGATAAAATATTAATTTTCAACAATTGTCATTTTAAAATTTTTCTCCATCTATATCCACATAAAATTAATATTTTCCTCATCATATGAATCAATAATTAATTATTCACAAATAATATTACGAGAATCACAATATTGACAACCGAGCAGGTTCAGAAAGAGGGCTTTCAATAAGAATTTCTTCTTCTTTGGCGGCGCAATTAGGTGACGAAACCTCTCCTTAGAGCAGAACTTTCTAGGCATTGCCAATAATGTTATCCAATAATATTATTGAGATAATATGAATTATTGCTCTCGATAATGGAATATCTTTGTGCGATTGACAATTATTGAACAACAATAATATAAAATATCAACGCATCAATTATTGAATCAATAAAATAAAATATTGAATAAAGTAATTATCGTAACAATTATTGAGTAGTGCCTTCTTACGTAAGAATCAATAATTCAAAAATTGTGTATGTCTGGTAATGTGCTCTTCGTGCGGCGGTAGCGTATTACTTTATTTTACCAACCGGGTATTCCAACAAAGTGTTAAGCAGTAACGATTACGTCGTTATTTATAAAAACTTAATTTTGTCGTTTTCTTCATTAAGCAGTTATTACATTATGGGGCCCATAAATAAATGTTGCGTAGTATGTCGCATGCGAATATTCCCACAAAAAGAATATTCCACGACCAAACGAATATTCTCAAGACAATAATGAATACTTTATACCCCCTTGCGTATTTTTGAAAAAAATTTCATATATCACCCTTAACTTTAACTTTTATCAATTTAACCATTTCTTGAATAGAAAAATTGAATACTTTTATTTTATAAAATTCGAGGTCTTACAATCTCCCTCCTTATGAAATTTCGTCCCCGAAATTTACGTACACAGTATTTCAAAGAGTTGAGAATACCTTGTTTTCATTTGATTCTATCTCCTCCGTCATCATGATTTCTCCATTGCTTTCATCTCCTCGTATTTGAGATATCATTCTAGAATACGACTTCAAAACAAAGGTTAATTGAGCAAATTAACATATCACATAATATCTCGATATTATGGTGACCAACAAATAAGCTTAGGTAGGGACACTTTAGCGAAGGATTTATTTCATCTCTCCCCTCCTAGTTCTATTCCCGATCTCGCCGGAGATCATATCCCTAAGCTTCGATGCAAATGTGACAACCCCAAAATAGGTCCATTCCATCCAACCCATTCTCGAGTCGCCAAATATATGGTACGAAAAATAACTACAACTTTATTACAATAATTGTCGTGTAAAAAATACAACAACACATATGTTGTGAGTTTGGATACAAATATATACCAATTGAAGACGTCACAATGACACCTTACATAAAGGAATAGTCAAAGCTGTTTTAGAAATTAGAATATTTGGGAAGTGCTCAAGAAACCTTCGCATACATGGGAGGCCCGCTTTTAGGTTATGGTAGATATCATATGTCCACGTAATTATCCTTGGTTGATTAATAGACCCTAAAAGAAAACGAGAAGATTACTATCATATTCTTCCCGATGGTGAGTCTTCTCTTGACATATCATTATCTCCATTGTCTCTAATTGGGTATTATACTCCAAACAAACACCAAGATTATATAGGTAGTGCTTGTAAATATACTTTCGACAAGTGGATAAACCACAACCATGTCTTATGATAACACGAGTTTGTATGTCATTAGACATCTTGTATGATAGTGACAAAACACCCTTCCAAAGTTGGGTTCGCTTTCACCCTATTTAATTCACCAAAAATAACTATTAAATGATGTATAAAATACAACACACTAAAGCCCTCAATAAAATTATTTTCATACTCTTTTGGGAGAACCTCAACAACTATAGACCACCGATTCTATTCCTTGTTATCCCCGCTCAACCCAAATTTACACTTTTTATTACGAAAAGGAATTGTGAAACAAAAGGGTGAGCACAACTAGCTTCGATAAAGAATATTATGACTAAAGATAAATAAATTATCAATAGTCTTCATCGGTAATGAATCGGAGATTTAGAACATATGGTAGATGATAAAACTTTTCAACCATAGTTGCGGTGAACGAAGCGATCCATTAGAAGAGTCAAATAGATGATAAAGTCTATTATCTTCTCCATGTTAATAGTCCCTCAACAATGTTTTATCCCTGTAACATCAATCAATATTCATCTCAAATCAAACATTCATCTTTGCACTACATGCCAAAGATATTCATTAATCGGTCATGTTCATCTCAACACTGTTCATCTTTGCACTACTGGGCCAAAGATATTCATCGATTAATTCGTATTCATTTAAACACTGTTTCATCTTTGCACTACTGGCCAAAGATATTCTTCAGAAATCATTCATCTTTGCACTTCTGGGCCAAAGATATTCAATAATATCATCATTTAAGACGAGGATGATGAAAATATTTTAAAGAACGAATCCGATTGAAACAAAATGACAAGGATTAAGGATTAAAGATTCGTACTTTGTTTTATCCATGTCCAACAATACCTCAAAAATAATCATAGTGGTGTAAAATTCGAGAATGATCAAAAACATGGATCTGATCGAAATTTAGTATCCAAAATAGATATTTTTGACTAAAAGAAGAAATTTTATTTTTCGATGAATAGTGCAGTATCGTGAATAGTCTTCAGATATCGTGAATAGCCGATATCGTGAATAGTAACTCAGAGCACCAAAAGATAGAAATTCCAAAAAAAATATTTTCACGCTTCATGAATAGTACTCGTGAATAGTAACTCGTGAATAGTAACTCATGAATAGTAACTCGTGAATAGTAACTCATGAATAGTAACCCAAGCATGAAAAAGTTCCAAATTTGATAAAACTTGGATCGACATTTCAAAGATAATGATATTGAAGAAATAATATCATTCTGAAAAAAATAATATCCCTTACCTCAAAGAATCGAAGACTTAGGAAGGAAAGGCTCAAGTGATCTTTGAATGAAACTTGTCTTAAGCAAACAACTCTCAAAGTATCTAAATACTCACAAAATACGCTCAATAATATAGAGAAAAGAGAAAACTTTGTTTACGGTGTGATTTTCAATTCTAACTTAGCCTCTATTTATAGGAAAATGTTTACACCATAGTAGAGACTAAAATAATAAAATAATATTTTTTATTATTACAAATTCTCACATATGCTAGCCATCAAAGACCAAAGATGCCACTCTTGAAAAATCCTAGCGACCCATGTGTTTAATCACACCAACCAAAGTGGGTCTCACCCATAAAATTATTTTATTTTCCGAAACTTCAACAATTCATGTAAAATAATAAATAGGTTATCGGAAAAATACGAATTTTATGTCCATTTACTTTGAAATCGAATTCTCTACAACTTTCTGAGAAGAAATTTTTTCCAAATTCCAAACGAAAAATGACCAAAATCAACATACTGGATAAGTTTTCTAATTTTCTTCTCTTCCTTTCTCTTTCTTCCTTTCCCATAATTCTCCACTAACTCTCTCTTCCCCCACTTTCTTCTCTTACCCCACCACTTCTTCACACACACACACAAATAAAATATATATATATATATATATATATATATATACATTAAAATATTTACAATTATTAAATAATTCCAATTCTATCTTCTCTTCCACCTCATCTATTTATAAACCATGAATTTATTGTAAAATATCACCATCAATATATTATTAAAATAATATATTTAAATGAATTATTTTATCAGAAAAAGATAAAATATTAATTTTCAACAATTGTCATTTTAAAATTTTTCTCCATCTATATCCACATAAAATCAATATTTTCCTCATCATATGAATCAATAATTAATTATTCACAAATAATATTACGAGAATCACAATATTGACAACCGTGCAGGTTCCAGAAAGAGGGCTTTCAATAAGAATTTTTCTTAACTGGCGTATGATTAGGTGACCAAACCTCTCCTTAGACAGAACTTTCTAGGCATTGCCAATAATGTTATCCAATAATATTATTCAGATAATATGAATTATTGCTCCGATAATGGAGATACTGTGCAGTGACAATTATTGAACAACAATAATATAAAATATCAACGCATCAATTATTGAATCAATAAAATAAAATATTGAACAGTAATTACTGTAACAATTATTGAGTAGTGCCTTCTTACGTAAGAATCAATAATTCAAAAATATCTGTGTATGTCTGGTATGTCATCGCTAACAAATGCGGCAATAGCGTATTACTTTATTTTACCAAACGGGTATTCCAGCGATTGTTATTGATGAACGATTACGTCGTTATTTATAAAAACTTAATTTTGTCGTTTTCTTCCCATTAAGCGGTTATTACATTATGGGGCCCACAAATAGGCTGCGCCGTGCATGCGAATATTCCCAAGACGGAAAGAATATTCCACGACCAAACGAATATTCCAAATAATAATGAATACTTTATACCCCACTTGCGTATTTTGAAAAAAATTTCATATATCACCCTTAACTTTAACTTTTATCAATTTAACCATTTCTTTGAATAGAAAAATTGAATACTTTTATTTCATAAAATTAGAGGTCTTACATTAGCCACCCAAGTGTTTGGCCTCAGAGGTGATCCACCGAGGAAGAAGAAGGATTCAAGAAGATGGGTGGTTGGCTAAACCCTAGTTTTTCTATCTCATAGAAAAGAACGTCTTCTCCAACTTTTTGGAATTGCGTAGCCTTGATATACGATATAAGACTCTCTCTTATAAAGATATCAAGTAACCCTAATAAAAATAAGGTATTATTTAATTAAACCCTTTTAATTAAAGGGCTCCCTAATCTTATTAGGGATAATTAATTAAACTCCTTTAACTAATTTTTCTTCCTAATCCAATTAGGAATAAATGAAATACTTATATTAAATTAATTTCTAAACTCTTTTAGAAATTAAAATAATAATAATAATTGTAATAATATTAATAAGACTCCTCTTATTAATTTATATTTAATATTTCTAAAATATTAAATAATAAATATTAAGCAATTTAATTTATTCTATCACCATAGATTAAATTAAATATACATAAATATTATTACGATTATGCCATTAACTTCTTAAATAATTATTCTTCCTTTTATGGTGTGACCCTTTAGGTTCTCCATATTAAGCTAGGTTGTGAATAAATCAATTAGAACAATTCTAATCTTATTTAAATAAATAAATTAAACAATTAATTTATTTAAATAAATAATATTTATTCTCTGATAGGGATAAGTCTCCTAGCGATCAACGACTTTCCGGATAATATAGATTTCAACATTAATCATAAAAGAACCTTTGAGTAAATAGTTCCGCAAATACAATTCAATCCTTCCACCATCTGATGTCCCGATTAAATATAAGACATGGAATTTACATCCAAGTCTTATTTTATTTAATTATATGTATTTCGACTCTTAAATGCACAACTCAAATAATGCAAATTAGAAACTCCTTTCTAATTTCATTACGCGCTTGCCAAGGACTCTTTTGGGTTGTCATTTATCGAATCACATAGGACGATTCTCTTCTTTTTAATAAGTGGTAGATTCTTTATTGATCATACATTATCTCCATATACAACTTATTATACCCAAGCATACCCTTTGATATACCCTAAGGGTCTTAAGGAATAAGTCAAAGTATAACTCATCATACACGAGATCTTATGATGATCTCAAGTCTAAGGATTACTTGTCTTACTATCACTACTGAGAATTCCTATTGTGAGCAAGTAAAACTCCATTAGGTATTCCTTAATGAGCCACGTTCAATTGAACTTATTCTCCAATAAGCACCTACATATTTGCTTTAGTGTCTCCACACAAATGATCGTGAGATCAATCATCCTCATCCAATGAAGAAGAACAAGCGTATGTACCCAATCTATCCGGATTCACTAATCCCGATTTAGTAATCAACGATTGGAAACTATTTTAGTTTTAAGCTTTCGAAGAATTTAGATCTCATTAGAATGATCATCATCATTATTCTAAAAGCATTGCTTAAAACTATGGGTTTATCACATATTATAAAACAACATCGTGTAGATAATTAAAAGCCTTTAATAAATTAATACTTTTTATTAATAAATGAATAAGATTGTTACAAAGTATATGCTTTATCATCAAACATGATTGGCTTGTGTGCATACTACTTTCAATCTCCCACTTGCACTAAAGCCGATCGTGATGCATGGTATCTCATACTCTTCTTCTCAAAGTGGCGATTATCCTTTGTTGGATAAGCTTTAGTTAATGGATATGTAATGTTGTTTCATGAGAGTCCACTATCTCTATAGTGATTTCCCATCTTTCAATGATTCTAATAATCAAATGAAAGTGCCCTGACACATGTTTAGATCCAAGATGAGACTTAGGAACTATTCCTAGTTACGTAATGAACTTTTAATCCAAACAATCAACTTGCGACTTCATTTATAGCTATATACTTTGTCTTTATCACTAAACCAAAGAACTCTTTCTTTGTTTGGAACCTTTCAATTCATTTTGCCTTTATTCAAGATAACGCTTTTTACCTTAAAGTGGATTTTACGTCATCTTAGTGCATCGAAAAAACTTGAATCTGCTAAGCCCTCTAGTTTTAATTTAGACCCACCATGAATATGATCACATCCTTAGTGCTTGGGTTAAGCACTTTAAGATGTTTTCAGCGACTCATAGTGAACTTCTCCGGGATATGGTGATCAACATCGGTCTCGTATATTTCATTGCATACATGATTGTCACTCATGCGACCTCTCTTTTCGAGAGTCTGTGGGGACTATTAAGAGATACACTCCATGGCTCATCAACATGAGACATCTCTTGAGTTGCCATGCTAAGCGACTTTAGCATCAAATGAATATACGTTCCTTGGGTTAAGTCGAGCATCCTCTTAAATCTATCTATATAGATTTTATCCCCAATTAAGATACTCTTCCCAAATCATTCGGGGAGGAATGTTTGAACAACTTTATCTTTCTTGATTGTAGCATTGGTATGTTATTCCTCATCCGTAGTATATCAACATATAATACTAAAAATTTCACGACGCTCCATCGACCCTTTTGTACACCTTAGAAGTCTTACCTCATCGAATGTAACTACGGATCATCATCTTTTATGATGTGTACCTCATATCATCATCCATGATGAATCCATACCTCCTAGGTATCTTTGGTACTTATTCCAAATTTACGATTCGGTTATGGTACAATAGAGTTATCTATAGGTTCCTCTTATTTGACTTATAGTATTTTGTGGTTCTTGAACTCTTCAAGATCTATTATCCTCCCATTAGCCCCTTCAATGATAAACACCTTTATCTTAGAAGGGGAGTGTGTTTTGATAAACACCTTTTGCTATGTAGGATTATAGAACATATGCCCTAAACTTACTTTAGGATGTCCCACAAATCAGACATGTCAAATCTTGTCCCAAACTTATCCTTGAAACCTTTTCACATAAGTTGGACAACCCCTTATCTTAACATACTTAAGATTAAGAATCCTCCCTGTCCATAACTTTTATGGAGTCTTGAAATTTGGATTTTGAGGTTACCTTTTTCCGTAGAGATGTCAGCCATTTCTAGGACATGATCTGAAGGATCTTTGGAATGTCGATAAAATCATTTTGGACCGTACCGTATGTTCGATAAGGTATGATTTTTCCTTTCGGATACATTAATCAATTATTACGTATCATGAGGTGTCCATTATGAGAAAAACCATTTGAGATGATCTAGAAACTTATTGCACAAGTATTTATTCCTTGATCTAATCAAAGAATCTTAATACTTTGCCAATTTGTTTCACTTACGAATTCTTTGAACCTTTCAAATAATTCACACTTGTATTCAACAAATACATACATTCAACTCTTTGAATGATCATCTCCTTTTCTTATACTAGTTTGTTCAATTTACAAAATAATTTTTCACGTAAGTCAGTATACAAAATCCATTAAGTAATCTTTCGGTTTATATGAAACATTATTATTATAAATAGAACAACAATTGTTCTTAATTATAATACCAAAAATTTTATTGTCCAACAATAAAATGGAAATAATGTTTCTAACAAGAATTGGAATACAATAACAACTTATTGACTTAATAGATTTGCCCGTAAGCAGTGCTAAACTATAAGTTTCTATAGCTAATGCAACAACCTTTGCTTCATTTTTCACACATAGGATTACTTATCTTTGTTTAACTTTCTATTTCTGCTTGGTCCCTTCATAAATCTATATTTATGATAACCAAAGTCGGTATCCAATACCCAAGTAGAACCTTGACTTAAAGAAAAAATTATTTTAAATCATGAACAAATTTGTATTTGTAACCAAAACTTCACTAAGCTTCTTTGGTTAGCCTCTGCAAGATGCTTCTTGCAGATTTCTTTCCGATGTCCGGGCTTATAGCGGTGGAAGCAAACTCCTTTCTTTATCCGTATCAATTTTGTTCTTATTATCCTTTGTTTTTGCCTTTCTATATACCTTCTTTGAATCGTTCTTCTTTTCGGAAGATCATTTGGCCCCTACCGAAGAAGACATGGTCTTTCTTGGTTGGAAAGTGACTCTCATCATTTTTCAACATGTTAAGCAAATCAACGAAGGCGATATAAAGCTTGTTTATATGAAAAATTCACAACAATTGTGAAAGGAGTAGGGAATGAGTGCAAGATCAAATCTTGGCTCAACTCTCCATCCATAAAAAACCGGTTGTCTAATTGATCTAATTGATTATGTTAAGAACTTTTTATGCATCTTTATAGTGCCATTGGCCATTCTAGATCGGAAGAACTCCTTAGATATCGATATCTATCGGCCCCACTTTCTCACCATCAACTACTTGATGTGCAAGAATATAGTAGAAGCATCCATAGTTTCAAATGCGTTGAAGCTCGTTACTTTCACTCATAGATCTGAGCATGATGCATTGAGCCAATTGTGCATCATTTTGCCACTTTCTAAAAGTAGCAATGTCTTCTCGGAGGCATTATGCCGTAACCATTCTTGAGGATAGGCGTATTAAGGACATAAGATAACTTTTCACCATGAGAACTATTCTCAAATTCCTTAACCAATTCGTTTAATACGGTTTGGTCAAATAACATCTAATATATTTCGCAGATGATAGTAATTTAGACATTGTAAAATTTTTTTAAATGAATTTGTAATTAACAATATTTTAACATACATTCTTTTATTAATTACCAAAATAAATTAGTCTTTTTAAATTGGTATCTCCCACTATTTTCTTCAAACTATATTACCTCAATATATATAGTTAAGCAAAATATAATTAAAGATCCGCTAGTGAGAATAAGGATCTCATTTCAAATGTATATAGCCTTGTGGTGACACAACAAACTATATATAAATAAATAGGTGAACAACTCTTGTCAATTACATCAACTATCAACTCCTTGTATTTTTTGCCTCTTAGATTATTTTGATCAAGTGGTGGCACATCAGAATCAAAATTATTCAAGTTAAGTCCAACCTAGTACTCCATATATTCAAAAAAGAAAAATATCATCCTTGTGGTGACACAACAAAACAATATTGTTCAATTTTCTTTATAAGCATCAAATGTGATAAATTAACATCTTAAATACTTAATACTTTGCCTTGTAGTGACACAACAAACTCATATTAAATATTTAATACTCTATTAATTTTATCATGCTAGAGAAGGCGACGTTCGATATTCCAAATATCTTTGAGCGCTTAGGACTTAATATAAAAAAAATTGAGGATTTATTGTGGCGCCCCCAAAATTACGTATCGTCACCCATCTTTGGTCGCAACTTACATGGTACATAAATTCAAATACAACTTACTTAATATAAGCTGCGTAATACAATACGACATAAGCGTGTGAGTTTGAATACAAATATTATTCTACTAGATATTATACAAACTCAAAAGGAGTCCTCATTACAACTATTATCACACTATTTCACGAGAATAGTGAGGACTACTAATCTTATCCTCTGGACCATTACTTACGTTCCCAGGCTTCGTCCCGGCTATGTTCTCATTTCGAAAGAAACGGTGAAAGAAAGGGTGAGCTCAACTAGCCCAAGAAGAAATATTATGACTAAGATAATGCGAGAATAAATTATCATTAGCCTTCAATGAGTGTTAAAGCGATAAAATACAATAAACAAATCCGGTTTAAGCTGCGGTGAATTAGCGATCCATTAAAAAGTCAAGTAGAGAATAAAGTCTACTATCTTTTAGGTTTTAAAAGGTTTTCATCAATTTTTATCATTTGAGACTCGACAATAAATAAACCACCACATCTAATCATCCCCTGTACCACGATTCAAGGATTTTCATCAAATTATCAATGGTTATGACTATCTAGAATCACCCCCTGGTCATAATCATACCAAAAACTATCCATCATTGCATTACTGGGCCCTTTGAGTACTTTTGTCACATCATTTATATCAAGTCATGATTATCTTAGAATGATCCACGAGTCATAATCATACTAAGTTCATCTATGACGTAAGCAAAGATAACATAATATAACATGAGGATGATGACAATGACATAGTAATTCAATAAAACAAGTTCAAGAATTATTTAATCCATGAATTATTAACGTCAAATTGTCAATATGATCTTCGTTTACGTAGAGTAAAATTCAAGAATGATGGAAGAATATTTCCATGAAAAGATATTGGATGAAACGCATGAAATATCGAGGATATTCTACTAATTTCATGGAGTATATAAGTCAAAGTTTTAACTAATTGGGTATAATAAAGAATGGAATAACAAAAGAAATCACCGTGCGTGCGGCAGATTCGCGCCATGAGGTTATTCAGCGAGAATAATAATAACGGAACCGAGTCGGTGAAATTCACGCAAGCGGGATGTTCCAGCGAATAATAATAAAGATGGAACCGGATCCGGTGTAAAACACACGAGATAGGATATTCCAATGAGAATGATAAAAAAGCGGAACCAGGTCCGGTGTAAAACACAGCAGACAGGATGTTCCAAGCGAGAATAATAAAAAAGCGGAACCCGGTCGGGTGTAAAACACTGCAGACAGGATGTTCCAATGAGAATAATAGAAGAATGTCACCAAGTATATAGGAAATGGCGTATACGAGTTATTCAATGAGAATAATAAGCGATGGAATAACATAAGGATTTCACCAAGTATAGGGTATCTGGCGTATCTGAGGTTATGTATAGGGTATGCCACTTTTACGGAGTTATTCCAGCAGAATAATAATGAATGGAATAACGAAGTTCTCTTCAAGAAGAAAGAATAACACCCTCACAGTAAAAGAAGCGGAATATAGAAGTAGTGAAGTAGCGAATACTCTTCTTCTTTCTATAATTTTCTCTCTATAATTTCTCTCTACAAGTTTCAATGAATTCGTAAGAAAATAATGAAGGAATGAGCTTCTATTTATAGGAAAATGGAATGCGTAGTAACTAATCCATGAGCGGTCAGATTGATTTACTTTTAATGACGACGGTCCATATTTAAAGAAAATCTTTTAAATAAAATATAATATATTCTATTTATATAAAAACATTTTTCTTATCTGAAAACACTATGCAATACTTATGCAAAAACTCTACGCAAAACACTATTAACACTATGCGTAATAAAATATAATATATTCTATTTATAGAATAACTTTAATAAAGTATTCTATTTTATATAAAAAGATGTTTTCGTTTTTATTACGTTAATAATAAGAATAAAACAAAACGCGTTATTATTATATAATAATTCATATTATTAATTGTGATAATGGAATCAAACCGGTGACTTCTCACATAGGCATCGATAATCAATCTGGTAATTCGTTATATATGACCACACGTATTCTTGTTCTTTTCTACTAGGAGTAGTTCAACAGCGGTATCAGCGGTAAAACTTCCGTAGTTATTTTAATAAAATATTTTGTCATTTTCTCAATCAAATGATAATTCTATTGTGGGGTCCACCAATGATTGAGTAGTTGACGAATATTCCCTGCTAAACAAGTAATATTCCCCACCAATCGAATATAATATAACCACTTGCGTGCTTGCAAAATTTATAAATACTACCCACAACTATAATATTATCTCAAATTCACACCATAATATTAAAAATTATTTGACCAAATTTAAATCTTTATTAATAAAATCTGGGGTCTCACATTTATTATTAAATGTCTCATCTTGTTTAGCGCATGCGTACGCATATATATATAAAATACGCGTTATATTAATTAACATGCGAAGCATGTTTGCATAATATATAATATATATAGTATAAGCATGCATATAGAATCTTATATTCTACCCTGGGATTGATTATGGACTTTTATTCTAGTTTGGTTCACTAGAGCCACCAAGTGAACCAAATGGTCAAACCCTAGGGTACAAGAAATAATATTTAAATATAACTATTACATTTAAACCCGGGCTCCATTACAAACGGGTCTTCAAGCGACTCTTGTTCCTTGATCTCCAATTTTTCAAAATTAATTCTAACTATTCCTATTACAAAACTATTTAAAATAAATAGAAACCTTGATCGTGATCGAGGGAAGTACATAGAGTGAGATAGAATTTACATTCAAAAAATTAAAGTAGAGCGAGAATGTGAGACCCATTTAATAAAACCCATACATTCATGCATCCAACTAAAATAAAATCCAATCACATTTGGTCAATAGTCCATAATCAATCTCATTTATTATCATACACATCACCATATGCATCAATAAATAACATTCATCTTATGAATAATAAACATTCAATATATATATTGATATCATTTAATGGGCAAATTTAGTTAGTATAAAATCTATTTTTGAATCAAAATAAACTCCTTTATTTTAATCCAAATTTAAATCAAAATAAAACTATTTTATTTTAATTTATCTAATTTTGAATAAAATAAACTATTTTATTTTAATCAAAATCTTTAATCAAAATAAACTCCTTTATTTTAATTAATTATGGAATCCAATTTCAAAAAAAAAAAAATAACTCCTTTATTAAAGGAAACACGGATACTCTTTTCCTAGTCACAAATAAACTCTTTTATTTTGAATAATATGAAATCTAATTTCATATCTAAATAAACTCCTTTACTTAATGAAAGACTGATTCTTTTTCCTATTCACAAATAAACTCTTTTATTTTGAATAATATGAAATCTTATTTCATATCTAAATAAACTCCTTTATTTAAGGAAAAATAGAATCCAATTTCAACTCCAATTAGTTATCATGGAATCTAATTCCAACTCTAATTAGTTAGCATGAAATTTCAATTTTAAAATTAAAATAAACTCTTTTATTTTAAAATTAAAATAAATTTTTATTTTAATTATAAAATAATTGAGAATATTATATATATATATATATGTTATTAACCGCATTTGCGGTTAATATATTATAATATATATATATATATATATATATTATAAAGTGTGTTAAACAGAAATTCCAAAGTTTCATCTTGAGCATGTAAAGTATAAATCACAAGTTCCTCGAGAATGGTTCTTTGTAAGACCCCGAATTTTTAAATAAAAAGGAATTTCCTTTATTTATTATTTTGAAATAAGTAAGGGTTGATTTGATTAATGTGGATAGTTAAGGGTTAAATACGCAAATATTTCAAAATAAGTTAAGTGGTTATAAAATATTCATTATAATGGGAATATTCGTTTGGTCGTGGAATATTAAATCTGTCGGGAGAATATTAAATGCGACGCAAGCGACCATGTGTGGGCCCCATAACTGAAAAGCGATTGGATGAAGAAAGCGACAAATATAAGTTGTTTTTAAATAACTACAGAAGTAGTTATTCACTGTAATTATCATTGTTGGAATACCCGGTGGTTAAAACACACTAATACGCGTTGTTGACAAGAAGCATACGGTATTGCACCAATTATTGATTCTTACGTGAAGAAGGCACTACTCAATAATGGTTACGATAATTCTTTATTCGAAGATTTTATTGAGTTAATAATTTGCGTTGATATTTTATATTCTTTTGTTGTTTCAATAATTGTCATTACACAAGATTTTTCATTATCGAAGCAATAATTCATATTATCCGAATAATATTATTAGATAACATTATTGGCAATGTCTAGAAAGTTACATCTAAGGAGAGGTTTGGTCACCTAATTCAAGGCCAAGAAGAAGAAATTTTATTGGAAAGCCCCCTCTTTCCAGGAACCGCTCGGTTGTAATATTGTGATTCGTAATATTATTTGTGAATAATTAATTATTGATTTATATGATGAGGAAAATATTGATTTTATGTGGATATAGATGGAGAAAATTTTTAAAATGACAATTGTTGAAAATTAATATTTTATCTTTTTCTCGATAAAATAATTCATTTAAATATATTATTTTAATAATATATTAACGGTGATATATTTTACAACGAATGTGGGATATATGAGTATCTGAGGAGGAAGAGTATTTTTGTTGCAATAAATGTTTAAAACATGTTAAACATGTCTTGTGGACCCCATTTATCGATTGAAATTTGATTATAGCTTTGTAAAATCGAATCGTTTGTGGATTTCATCAATTTCTATTTGGAATTTGGAAAAACTTTCTTCCGTAAAGTTGTAGAGAATTTAATTTCCTATAAAAATTCGCGAGATTCGAATTTTCTGATGAAAGGGCTATTTATTATGAATTATTGAAGTTCTGAAGCTCCGAAATAATTGATTTTTGTAAGTTTTAATTATTTATTTTATGAAAAACGTTTTTTATCATTTCTTTCTAGAAGGTTGGCATGTGGGAAATGTTGGGATCTGATTTCCAAAGAGGCGAGGAAATTTATTAATAATAATATATTTTATTAAATTTTCGCTTTTGGTGTTCAAGCAATTTCCTATAAATAGGGTCTTAGGTTAGAATTGAAAATCACACCGTAAACTGAAGTTTTTCTCTCTATATTATCGAGCGTATTCTTGTGAGTATTTTGAGTATACTTTGAGTATTGCTAGGCGGTAAAGTTCCTTCAAAGACTATATCCAGGTGTCTCGGTAAAAATCTTGATCTTTCGAGGTAAGGGATATTATTTTTTCAGTAATGATATTATTTCTTCAATATCATTATATCTTTGAAATGTTGATCCAAAGTTTTATCAAATTTGGAATTTTTCATGTCTGGGTTACTTATTCATGAGTTACTATTCACGAGTTCTTATTCATGAGTTCTTATTCACGAGTTCTTATTCATGCGAGTTACTTATTCACGAGTTCTTATTCACGAAAGTACTATTCATGAAGCGTGAAGATGTTTTTGTGGAATTTCTATCTTTTGGTGTCTGAGTTACTATTCACGATACTAAGATTTATTCACGATATCTGATCTTATTCACCAAAAATAAAATTTCTTCTTTTCGTCTAAAACATCTATTCCGGATACTAACTCGATTGTATCCATGTTTTGATCATTCTTGAATTTTACACCACTATGATTATTTTTGAGGTATTTTTGGACGTGGATAAAACCAAGTACGAATCCTTAATCCTTAATCCTTGTCATTTTGTTTCATTTGGATTCGTTTCTTTTAAAAAAATATTTTCATCATCCTCGGTCTTAAATGATGATATTATGGAATATCTTTGGCCCAGTAGTGCAAAGATGAATGATTTCTTAAGAATATCTTTGGCACAGTAGTGCAAAGATGAATGATTTCGAAGAATATCTTTGGCCCGTCTGCAAAGATGAAAGCAGTGTTTAAATGAACACGACTAATCGATGAATATCTTTGGCCCGTAGTGCAAAGATGAATATTTGATTCAAGATGTATATTGATTGATGTTACGGGGATAAAAGATGAGCGATGAACTTTTAAATTCATACATAGAAGATAGTAGTTTGCATTCTCTACTTAACTCTTCTAATGAATTATTATTTCATTGCGCTAATATTGATTTAAAATTTGTTGTCTATTGTATTCTATTATATTTTTTCCTGTTGATGACTAACGATAATTTGTTGTATATTATCTTAGTCATAATATTCTTTTTCTTGAAAGCTAGTTGAGCTCACCCTTTTCCTTTTGTTTCATTTTTCTCGTGGAGGCGAGAATATAGCGAGTCACGTAGTCTGGGGTATGGAATGAAGGTTTTAGAAAGGGTTGTTTAGTAGTCCTCACCATTTTTTATAAAATAATGTATCAATAAATGTGATGAGGATTTATTTGAGTATAGATATATGTCTGAAGATAATATTTGTATTTAAACTCACAGATTTCTTTGTTGTAATAATAAAGTTGTAGTTGTTTACATCACGTATATTGACAACTCGAGAATGGGTGATGTATACCTATTTTTGGGGCGCCACAATTACTACTAAGATTATAATATATATATATATATATATATAATATTACCGAAATCAAGGCCCCCGTGAATCAGAAATTCCAATATTCTTTATTAGAATCAAAGGAAAAGCTAATATTCTTATTAGGCCCACGTGAATCAGAATTTCTTATTAGAAATTCTAATATTCAAAATATCTTTAGTACGTGGCCACGCGAAGGAAAAGTTGTTTCACGTTTTTTTTTTCATAAAATAATAATTTTATACAACAAATTATGCCTAATTAAATTATTCTAAACACATATCAATATACATATCAAATTTTAAACAATTAATAATTTGCATAAAGGTTTGGCTCTGATGCCACTGTTAGGTTTGTAATATTCAAGAACGCAATCAAATTGCAAAAATAAGCGGAAACGTGTAAAAATCGAGTTTAAAATTTTACAAACCATATACCCGGATCTCCCTTTATGCAAAATTATTAATTAAACGAAAAAGATAACGAATAAGAATCATATCCTTGAAGATCGAGCTTCCTCAGGTACAAGTTCACCTCCAATCCTTTTCGCGTTCAACTTGAATTCACCGAGTTTGGTTCCTTCCTTTGATCAACGTTAGCCACCCAAGTGTTTGGCCTCTAGAGGTGATCCACCAAGGAAGAAGAAGGATTAAAGAAGATGGGTGGTTGGCTAAACCCTAGTTTTTCTATCTCTATAGAAAAGAACGTACTCTCCAACTTTTTGGAATTGCGTAGCCTTGATATCTGATATAAGACTCCTCTTATAAAGATATCAAGTAACCCTATTAAAAATAAGGTATTATTTAATTAAACCCTTTTAATTAAAGGGGCTCCCTAATCTTATTAGGGATAATTAATTAAACTCATTTAACTAATTTTCCTTCCTAATCCAATTAGGAATAAATGAGAATATTTTATATTAAATTAATTTCTAAACTCTTTAGAAATTAAAATAATAATAATAATTGTAATAATATTAATAAGACTCCTCTTATTAATTTATATTTAATATTTCTAAAATATTAAATAATAATATTAAGCAATTTAATTTATTCTATCACCATAGATTAAATTAAATATACATAATATATTATTACGATTATGCCATTAACTTCTTAAATAATTATTCTTCCTTTTATGGTGTGACCCTTTAGGTTCTCCATATTAAATAGGTTGTGAATAAATCAATTAGAACAATTTAATCTTATTTAAATAAATAAATTAAACAATTAATTTATTTAAATAAATAATATTTATTCTACAATAGGGGATAAGTTCTCCTCAATGATCAACGACTTTCCGGATAATATAGATTTCAACATTAATCATAAAAGAACATTTGAGTAAATAGTTACCGCATAATTCAATCCTTCCACCATGATGTCCCAATTAAATATAAGATATGAAATTTACATCCAAGTCTTATTTTATTTAATTATATGTATTTCGACTCTTAAATGCATAACTCAAATAATGCAAATTAGAAACTCCTTTCTAATTTCATTCGCCGCCAAGAGACTACTTGGGTTGTCATTTATCGAATCACATAAGACAATTCTCTTCTTTTAATAAGTGGTAGATTCTTTATTGATCATACATTATCTCCACGTATAACTTATTATACCCAAGCATACCCTTTGATATACCCTAAGGGTCTTAAGGAATAAGTCAAAGTATAACTCATCATACACAAGATACTATGATGATCTCAAGTCTAAGGATTACTTGATCTTACTATCACTACAGAATTCCTATCGACAGCAAAAGTAA
This sequence comes from Panax quinquefolius, assembly GCA_020205615.1. Lineage (NCBI taxonomy): Eukaryota > Viridiplantae > Streptophyta > Magnoliopsida > Apiales > Araliaceae > Panax > Panax quinquefolius. The sequence continues at coordinate 149,352,368 of CM035161.1, forward strand.
AACTCCATTAGGTATTCCTTAGCGAGCCACGTTCAATTGAACTTATTCTCCAATAAGCACCTACATACTGCTTTAGTGTCTCCACAAATGATCGTGAGATCAATCATCCTCATCCAATGAAAGAAAGTTAACGTATGTACCAATCTATCCGGATTCACTAATCCCAATTTAGTAATCCAACGATTGGGAACTATTTTAGTTTTAAGCTTTCAAAGAATTTAGATCTCATTAGAATGATCATCATCATTATTCTAAAAGCATTGCTTAAAACTATGGGTTTATCACATATTATAAAACAACATCACGTAGATAATTAAAAGCCTTTAATAAATTAATACTTTTTATTAATAAATGAATAAGATTATACAAAGTATATGCTTTATCATCAAACATGATTGGCTTGTGTGCATACTACTTTCAATCTCCCACTTGCACTAAAGCCAATCGTCATGGTATCTCATACTCTTCTTCTCAAGTGGACGATTATCCTGCTTTTGTTGGATAAGCTTTAGTTAATGGATATGTAATGTTGTTCATGAGAGTCCACTATCTCTATAGTGATTTTCCATCTTTCAATGATTCTAATAATCAAATGAATAATAAAGAATGGAATAACAGAAGTTCTCTTCATGGATAAGAAAGAAATAATACTCCCTACCTTGGAAAAACTAGATACTGAAATAGTGAGGCAGTAGACTTCTCTTCTTCTTTCTCTCTATAATTTCTCTCTATAATAATCGCTCTAAGACTTTTGTGAATTGGTGAGAAATGGAGGAGGAATGAGCTTCTATTTATAGAAAAATATAGTTTCGATAATTGCACGTTTTGGGGCTCAAAAAATTACAGTACAATACCTCCAACTTTTCTTTCATTTTTAATTTAGTCCTGCAAGTATTATCAAACTTGCACCACCTCCCTAATAGTAAATAATGTGAATCAATAGTTCAATCATGTGAATCAATAGTATAATCATGTGAAAAATACTAATTACAGTATAGTACTTCCATCTATACCTCCATTTTTAACTTAGTCATGTAAGTATTATCAATCTTGCACCAACTCCCCTAATAGTCAATAATGTGATTCAATAGTACACACACATGAACAAATATTTATATAAGTATGTGAATTAGTAGCAATTAATTGCTCATTTATCCGATAAATTACCCGATTTATCAATATAACCCCTAGACATCAATTATCATCGGAATAGATGTCGATTTCCACTAACACTAATAATCCAACACAATGGAACTATCAAAATTCATTTTTAATCAACACAACTTATTCATCATTAATATTATAATTCACAATATTTAACAATAAGGGTCGTTACCGGGAAAGAGGGCTTTCCGATAAGGATTTCTCCTTATCATGCCGCAATTAGGTGACCAAACCTCTCATCGATGTAACTTCTAGATATTGTCAATATTACAAATAATAATATGAATAACTTTGCGTTGCCTCAATTATTGATTTAATAATATAAAATATTACGCAAAATGATATTGTGACAATAATTGAATTAATAATATGAGAGATATGGTGCAACAATTACTGTAGCAATAATTGAGTATAACCGAGTGACTTCTCACGTAAGCCTCAATAATCAATACCGTGCGCTACTACGCAACCACGCCAGACATCTTGTACTTTTAACACGGGTGTTTCAACAGCTTAACGGTAAAACTTCCGCCGTTATTTTCATAAAGTATTTTAGTCGTTTTCTCAATCAAATAATAATTCGTTGTGGGGTCCACCAATGATTGTACCGTCATTGACGGATATTCCCCGAAAAAAAGAATATTCCCCGACTAATCGAATATTCCCCGACACAACGAATATTTTATATCAACCTGCTTACTTTGAAAAAAAATTCACATATTACCCTTAACTTTTAACTTTTATCAATTTAACTATTTACCAAAATAGAAAAATTAAATACTTTTATTTCATAAAATTCGGGGTCTCACACCGTAGTGCAAAGATGAACAGGTGTTTAGATGAACATGACCAATCGATGAATATCTTTGGCCTGTAGTGCAAAGATGAATATTTGATTCCAGATATATATTGATTGATGTTACAAGGATAAATATCGACGATAAACTTTTAAATTCATATATAGAAGATAGTAGATTTCATTCTCTACTTAACTTTTCTAATGAATTATTATTTCACTTATGAATATTGATCCGAAACTTATTGCCTATCAGATTTTATCAAATTTTTTTCATTGAAGACTAACGATAATTTGTTCTATATTATCTTAGTCATAATATTCTTTTACCGGGCTAGTTGAGCTCACCCTTTTTCTTTTTGTTCCATTTTTTCTTCTCGGGAGAGGCGAGAATATAATAAAATCTTAATTGGAGTATGGAATGAAGGTTCTAGAAAGTCGTTTTAGTAGTTCTCACCATTTTTATAAAATAATGTATCAATAATTGTAATAAGGACTTATTTGGGTATGAATATTGTCTAGACGACAATATTTGTATTTAAACTCACAGTTTTTATGTTGTATTAATAAAGTTGTAGTTGTTTCTGTACCATGTATTTTGACGACTCATAATGGGTGTTGTATACCTATTTTGGGGGTGTCACAAAATTCAATTTTATTTATAATAAGTTGGGGTCTTACACCTATAGTTTAGTGTGGTTGATCAACTAATATTCAAAAATATTTTTAATATAATATCTAATATACCCTTCAAATTATAATGTTTAATATATCAATTAAATATAAATTTGAATGTTATAATTTTTACTTAACTTTATGTAATTAATTAAATTATGAATTTATGCAATAAATAACATAAAATCAAAAAATAATAAATATTTATTTCATCGAAAAATAAAGTCATACAACTTTTGCTAATTAAATTTCTTAAATATTAAAATTTATTTAATATACATTTAAATATTTTTTTGTAATTAAAAATAAAATTTAATAAGCATAAAAGTACAAATTAACAAAAATAATAATAATTATATTTTCAAAATATTAAAATTTATGTAAAATAAACTTATTATCGCATAACTAATCTAATTATTCAGTATAAAAAAGTATTAAAATTATATTAATTATGTTTCTAAAATATTAAACTAAACATAAGTCACTTTTAGGCATACTTATTTATAATAAAATGATAAAAGTTATTATTAAAAAAAAACACATTAAAAAATTCTTTTAATAAGATAGAGGTGGTAATAAATATTATTATATTTTATTTTATTCAATATTTTATAAAAATAACACCAATTGTATACTAGAAAATGTAATTAAAATCATAAACATCTCAATTTTGACATATACTTAAGAAAATTTACACATAAAAATCATAATATTAAACTAAGAATTAAATAATAATTTTGTTGTTAAACACCAAAAACTAATTAAACTATCAAATATTCAATCACTTTAATTAGAAAACCTCAATTAATAATTTAATTTAAAATTCTTAATATTTGTATCACTTATCCAAAAACACGTGTTAATTAAATTAAATTATTTAAATCAGATACTCTTAATTATAAATAAAACTATAATTAAAAGGGTTATATGTATATATATAATAAACGATAAAGACACATTCAGGTTATATAATGACGGCTAGTAAATCGTTAATGATTAAAATATCTATGGCATTACCGGTCACCATAGCTCAAAAAAACCGTAGTCGTAGAAGATTATGTATTGCAAATATGTGTATATATATTTTTTCATAATTAAAATGTATTGTATTAAAAAATAATAATTAAACATATATATATATATATTATTCAGAAATTAAAATTTGATAACATATAAGGGTAAATATATAATTTTATCTATTTAGTCAACTTTAAAATTTATAGGGGTATTAATTGTTACTTAAAAAATTAGAGGGATTTTTAAGATATACCACGAAGTGTTACTTAAAAAACTAGATCGGATGTGAGTGTTATTATGATTATCTAGGGAGTTGTCATTGTATTTTACTCTTTTATTTATAATACAATTAAATGAGTAAAATTTATTTAAAAATGATATTTTTACAAATAAATTTGATAATTATATAAATATTTCTCACATCTATCTAATAAAATACAAATGATTTTGAATTTTTTCGCTCAGTCAATAAATCATCTGGGCCGTCCAAAGTTTGGGATAAATCATACCGTCCATACATCTATATAATAAAATACATCTATCTATCTACCTATCTAATAAAATATAAATGATTTTGAATTTTCGGCTCACTCAATAAATCATCTGACGGCTCAAAATTTGAAATAAATCTCAATGTCCATACAGTGGCGGAGACATGAGGACCAATTATTATATAATAAATTAGATGCACTTCACGTGATTGATATGTTATGTAAGTTTTAAATTTACTTGTGGAAAATATGAATTCTCTTTATTTATAATAATTGAAAGAATAAAATCCCCGTCACAAACTCACACGGTTTTGTGCTGATTGGGCCGCAAGTTAGTGTAAATACACTTGTTAAAATCTCACACCTTCTATAATAAGTCTATAACATAGGGTTACAGTCTTAGCTAAACTACACCCGACGTGGCGCGACGCTATAAGTTGGTCTTGGGTGAGACCCACCCAAAGATATATAGTCGGACACGTTAATTTACCCCTATCCGTTCTTCTTCATCTCGATCATTCCTGCCTTCCAAATCTCGTCCCAACTATTTTATTCCTCTCTCTTAAAAATCTATAACGCGAAGCAAAATTTCAGTTTCGTTCGTTGCCGCTCTCTGCGTTCGTAATCCTTCAGTTTAAATGACGTAGATGAGAAGAACCTAACCCTAGTTTTGTTTTCCACGTGGACCAGCTTTCAATATCAGATCTATTTATATGTATAAAGTTTTCCAGGCGATTTTTGTTGATACTCCAGATTTCTGTACGCGTCTCTTCAGATTCAGAAGTTGCGGGATTCAATTGGCGTAGTGTTTTCAGTTCTGGAGGTTGGTTGAATCGAATTTTGATTGTTGATTAATATCGAATGATAGTTTGAAGGGTGGTTCGGCGGTTGTGATATCTTTTCGTATTTTTTTTAAAATTTGAATAATTCAGTTTGGTGGTGAATTTGGTTATAATTAGGTTTTTTCTTTCGATAAACTACGCAAAGGGCGTGCTATGCTCTTTGTTGTGAAAATTGATAAATAAATTCAGACGTTGCTTTGATCTATAATTTAGTAGTTGCAATAGGGTGAATTTCAATATCAATGAATTAGGTTTGAGTTTATTTGTCGAATTTATACTTTCAATACTGATATATGGTGTAATATGATATATAGTAAATTACGTGGAATATGTGAAGGAGGTGTGTTATAATGGGAGAAGAGGATGTTTCTGTGGCAGTGATGAATAGTGGTGAGATGGAAAATGGGAATGATTCAAGGATTGAATCAAAGCGTGATCATCAGTGGTTAGTCGAAGATACTGAGATAGAGCCATACCCCAAAAAGCAGGCCAAGGAAGCTTTGAAAGACCTTATTGAGCTGGAGGAGCCTTGTCCTCAGAAGCAACAGCCTAAGGAAGCCTCAAATGATGACATTTGCTCAGAAGTTTCAAATCCAAATTTCTCACCCAAAGAGATTGCTTCGAGTTTTCAGACTGTTAGTAGTCAACATATAGAACTAGTGAGCGATGTCCAAGGTGAAACAGCGTCAACATGTTCTGGGAATTCTAGTATGGAGAAGGAGAACTTGAGTGAAGAAGAACACGGTCAGAATGTGATTGTCGACACAGTTCATAGGTCACACTTTGTACTTGAAAATCCAAATCATGCCAGCATCACTGGTATAAGGAAAATTACTTTCAAGTTCAGTAAACCAAAGGAGGACTACAATAATCAGTTTACTGCTGCATCAGCCACTCAGCCTGTGATTAGTGGTTTTGATGATGGCTTTAGCAAATTGTCGCATTTGAATCCTTCCACAGAAATGGATCTAAGAATGTCAAACAAGGTTTATGTGGACAGTTGCCCAACTAACGTCAAAAAGCTCTTATCAACTGGAATTCTGGAAGGAGCTCGAGTGAAGTATGTCTTTACTTCTGGGAATGTAAGTTGCAGTTTTGTGCACTTCCTGGTGATCATCAGTCAATAGTTTTCTAGCCATGGAAAATTATTTAAGCTTATATGTGTGTTTTCCCTTTTCACTGATTTTTTAAGCTTATATTTTTCTTTTTTCAATGATTTTTAGAGAGAGCTTTCAGGAATTGTTAAAGATTCTGGATATTTGTGCGGCTGTTCAATTTGTGTTTTTTCCAAAGTAAGTTGCCCATTTATTTAATTGTTTATTGTAATTTTCTAATCTAACTAAAGGGTGAAATTTTGTAAGCAGGTTCTGAGTGCTCATGAGTTTGAGCTGCATGCTGGTGGAAAAACTAGACACCCTAATAATCATATATACTTGGAGAATGGAAACCCTATTTATAGTATAATTCAAGAACTAAGGACAACTCCTTCCACCATGCTGGAGGAAGTTATAAGACGCGTGGCCGGTTCATCTGTCAATGAAGAGCGCCTCCAGGCTTGGAAAGGTGATGCTGATGCCTATAATTAAGAATTATCTGCTATTTTTTTAGATACATCCAGGGGGAGTAATATGATGGAATATTTCGATTTACTTTTTGATGCGATTTTCTCTATATGGCTAATAATCACTCATAAGCGGTGGAAATCTGTCGTCCTACTCACTACCCCTGGGCCAAAAGGGTTGTGATTAAGGAGTTTGAGAGAGAGTAACTGAGTTACAGAACTAGTTATTTTTTCTCTTGTATGGACTTTAGCATTTTTTTTGGTACTATGCAGCATCTCTCCATCAAAACAATGAAATGGCTAAAGCAGAAGAAAACTTTCACACCAAGATTCTAGGCATGCATCATTCCAATATAAAGTAATCTTCTTTGTCCTTATTTTCTTTTTCCCTTTTCCCGTGTGGGTGTGGAGCAGTTGTTTTTTTTGTTTCCACTTTACTCTGAATGATTACATCTCCATCCTCCTCTCCTTCATTGCACCTGTATTATTGAATTTTTATTATTTTGCTTATCAGCACCATATTAGAAGAAAGAATGCACATACTATTCGGTGGAGGATCTGTAGTCTAAGATTATGAACCTTTGTGTAAATGACTTTTTCTGAAATTCTTTAATTTTTCCTTGATTAATTTGCGAATATTTGTTATAATGCCGCCGCTTTATATTATTTATGTTTTGTTTACAGAGATCATGTGCTCTTTTGGTAAAATGGAATTCTGCATATTATTAGCATATTGCCTAACCGGATAATGCACCGTGACAGATATGGGGTACTACTTGTTGTAAGATGTAGGGAGCATTGCATATAGTGTTTCATTAAGAGTATGCTATATTTTTGTATGTCATTTGTATTAATGTGATGTTTTTTATTTCAGAGTTCCACATTAAGGGCTGAGTTTCTAACTTTATATTGCCAAATGTTGTAAAGATATATAAAGTGAAGTGCATGGGATTTTATAGTCTTGCTTTGATACCTTCCTTGCTCTTTTCAGTGCTTGTTGATTTTTATTGATTTGAGGAAATATATAAGTAAATCTCTAAATCCTTGGCTATATGAAGTATTTAAATTGTTGGCCTAACAATGCAAGTTTTTGTCAGTAATCAACTTTGCTACTAAAAGCACTACATTTCAACTTTCTTTTAGCTACCACAGTCCAGTGTTTCAGAAGAGTAACAACCCTTCAAGTTCGTATGTTCATAGTATCCCTTTTGAGCAGAAAACCTACATGGAGGCACTAGAAGAGTGGAAACGCGTTATTCATAAGTTCGTAACTTCTGTATTTGTTGTCTCTTATTTTGATCTCATCTTTGTCATATATATGCAATATGTAATGTGTATATGTGGAGGAGGGCAGATGAATAAAAAATGAAGCAAATAGTAAGATCAAGTGGGTGATTTTTTTTTTAAATTTTTTTTGTAGCTGATCGCCCTTCTGTTTGCAGGCCAAGGTCCTATTTTTCTGGTTCATTCTGGGAACTAAAAAGAAATGCTGAAGGTGGCACTAAGAAAAGGTGAGATATTTATTTATTTATTTTATAATTTCCCCTTTTATGAAATTCTATTTACGCATCAATGCTTCCTCTTTAAAAAATGTTTAGTTATTTTTGAAATCCTGTTTTTGTCGTAACCTATAGATTTCATACTTACCAACTCCTTATTTATTGATGACAGGGACAATGATTTACACCGGTTACTTTTTTTGCCAAAAGGGCTCCGAGATGGGACCAAGTTGGCTTATTGTGCCAAAGGAAAGGTTGTTTTTGATACATAGTTATAATTTTGGGATGCTTTTTGATGGATGTGTTTTATTTGCCATATCTGATTAATATGATTTTACAGGAAATACTTAAGGGCTACAAGCAGGGGAATGGTATAGTATGTAGTCATTGTGATACTGAGGTAACTCTATTTATGCTTGTATCTTTTTCACTTTTCATATTGCATTTGATGTAAGAATCTCTCTTATGCATTTGTCTCCATTCTATTGGACAGATTAGTCCTTCACAGTTTGAAGCTCACGCTGGATGGGCTGCTAAACGTCAACCGTAAGTAAACAGTATAGATTAGATAGTAGTTAGACCTTATAAGCATCATTCATGAATCTAATTGTTATGAAAATGTTTTGTTCTTTTACAGCTATCGTCATATTTGTACTACTGATGGGTGTACACTTCATGAAATTGCCCTGCTATTAGCAAGTGGTCAAAGTATTACCCCCAGAAATAGTGATGATATGTGTGCAGTATGTGGAGATGCAGGGGAGCTGATCATTTGCGATGGATGTCCTCGTGCATTTCATGCAGGTTGTTATCTTTCGCCGGATGTATTGTTTTTGTTATTTTCTTCATTCAATTCCCTCTGTTTCCACTTTTTATTTATTTATTTTTTATTATCTTATATAAAATGTCATATGTTTCTGAACTGTCATCTATATTATGATATACTCCCTCCGTCCCAGGATAAAAGTCCTGGTGGACTTTTCACGCATATTAAGAAGAGAAATAAAATGACAAAATTGTCCATAATAATGTCATTAAATATGGAGAGAGAATTAAAATAAGAAAAGTATGAGATATTTAATGCTACGGGCATAATAGGAAAAAATGTGTAAAAGTTTGGTTATTAAAAGAAAGTGGACATTTAACATGGGACAACCCAAAATAGTAATAAGAACTTTTATCCTGGGACGGTGGGAGTATCAAGCTTCTAGTTGCATTTATGGCTATGACTCTGAGTCTACGAGGTTGCGTAGTTCATAGTTTTGCTTGACAAGTACTGTTAATTAATTACTAAAAGACAAGTCTTGTTGTATAATTAATATTATTGTTAAAATTATTGTTTAACATTTTAAAAATAACTGTAGCATAAACTATTATGCACTTTATATTGAGAAATATGTTCAAAAATTTATTACCAGAGGTCCAGAGCATTTTGTAGGTAAAGTTGTAAACACAAGTTGAACATGAAAACAGAAACAGAGATTATAACGAGATTAGATTACTATTATTCTTCAAAACTGGCACTGCTATTTCTTAGTACATGTTTCTATACTTACTAAAATGCAAGCATGTTTAAGATTATAATTTTAATAGATTTCCAGCTATAAAAGATTTTATAATATAATGTCAAAGATGTTGTTTATTGTTTGTTTCACTTATATATATTTATGTGAATTTGCAGTTTGTTTGGGATTAGAGTGTGTTCCTACAGGGGATTGGCACTGTTCACATTGTATAGAAAAATTTGGTCCTGGTGGAAAAGCTGCCGGAGAATCTAGACCTATCATTTTACGACTAACTCGAGTTGTTAAGGCTCCAGAATATGAAGCTGGTGGTTGTGTTGTTTGCAGGTTTGTTTCTGAAATTTTTGTCATTTAAATGGTTGCCTGTTGAAGTTTATCTTAATGTGGGGGCACTCTTTGAATTATTTACCAATTTCACGGTCTTATTCAAGTAATAAATTGTGTGTTTTCAACCAGTTCTTTTGGGAGAATTGGTAAAGTTTAATACTTATCTTGAGGTTTAATTGATTTGTTATAAATTCATGTAATCAATTAATAGTAGTAGCACAAGCAAACGTCAGGCCTGATTGGGTTTAATTTCTCTCTCTCTCTCTCTATATATATATATCCTACACACACACAAAGAAACACATTTGTAGATGGTTAGCATGAATTTTATCTTTCTCATTTGTGCTTTGCAACTTGAAACTTTTAAGCTTTGTCACTGTTAAGATTGAACAGTATAACTGTCATTATTTCAAAAGTCAACTGATTTTTTCGTGTAAAAGGGGACCGTTTAAGTTGAGTACATGATTCAACTACTAAAACGGGGTCCATGTGTAACTAAAGGACATTGTTGTCTATAAGATGTGTATAGGACATTGTTGAATTAAAATGGGAATCATTGCGGAAGTAAAGCATCAATGGAAGCATGAACTTAGATTCTGTTGGTCAACATTATTTTGCCTGAAATATGTAAAGTGATGTTTTTTGTGACATGGAGGGAGTATTAAATTATCAGAAACTTTATATTATGTGTTCAATTACAATGAAAACGTGAGTTTTGGAAATATTTGAATTTAAAATTCTGTAGGTTCTTAACCTAACGCGAAGCTTCCTCATGTTATGTGTGCCTTGATTACTTGTGCCGGGATCCAATTTTGGGCCTGATCTGAAGTAAAGAAAGATGATATTTTGCGGTGGTAGCTTAGGACTGAGGCCGATAGTGGTATGAACCTGTTATGTTATTGGGTCCACCTATATATATGTTATTGTATTTGGGTTTTGTGATTCTTTTCCTTCTCAGTTTTTCTTTTTTCTGATAGAGATTCATAGCTTGTATTCACACTTGTATAGTTTTTTCTGTTTTGTTGATTTTTCTTTGTTTGCCATAGTTTATTCTAAGACTCATATTTCCACTTATGAAAAAGAAAGAACATTTTTCGGAAACAATTAAATTATCCATCTTGTATTAGCTAATCGAATTGATGTTATATATATATTTTTTGTTTTTTAGGGCTCACGATTTCAGTGTTGCTAAGTTTGATGAGCGAACAGTTATGCTCTGTGATCAGGTATCGCCATGTATTCTTTTTATTCTTTGTGCAGTACTTTTTGCGTTTTCTTTTCTTTGGACCTAATCTTCTCATTCTTGTGTAGTGTGAGAAGGAGTATCATGTTGGTTGCTTGCGGGACAGTGGGTTATGCGATTTAAAAGTAGGCTATCAGAGTTTTTGAGTTATTTAACCATATAACTTTTGTTGAGGCACTCAGTTACTTGTTGTATTTTTTTTGAGTTGGCACAGGAACTCCCGAAGGATAAATGGTTTTGTAGCAATGACTGCATCAGGATCCATTTGACTATGCAGAATTTAGTTTTGAATGGAGCAAAGTTGGTTCCAGCTTCAGTACTAGATGCAATAAACAAGAAGCGTGTTGAAAAAGGATTAATTGATGGAGCTGCAAATGATATACAATGGAGAATTTTAAGTGGGAAAAGTCGCAATCCAGACCATCTGCCACTACTTTCTAGAGCGGCTGCAATATTTCGTGTATGTTCAAGTCTTCTCTTTTTGCTGTTTATCATTTACTTGTATTGAATCTTCATCATTTTGAACTCATAAAAACCTTTTGCATCCTATTGGCAGGAGTGTTTTGATCCTATTGTTGCAAAATCTGGCCGCGATCTTATACCAGTAATGGTTTATGGGTAAGTTGCTCTTTTTGTTGTGCGTATTTTAGGTTAAGTTAAATTCTGAACATGCTTTTGTTTCTAAAGGAAAAATGTCCGACGGTTTGAGACAGGAATGATGACTTTTGCATGTTACTAACCCATATTAAATGGGTTTGGGTTGATAGGTATGAAATGAAAGTTATAAATGGTGCCCACCCAGTAGTACCCACATAATAAGTTTCAAAATTTATTTATTGTATTTCTAAATGATTTCTCTCTTTGAAATTTTATATTCTCTCTTTCTAAATTATTTACTTTCTCTCTCTAAAGTGTTTATTTTCTCTCTAAATTAAAACTTTTAATGAATAGATGTAAGAGTGTTCTTGAAAGTTTTAACACTACAGAATATATAATATGATAATTAATCACCATTCCATTATGCATATCTATGTTAAAATATGATTCAAACTTATTTCACTCACTAATACTAATTTGAAGGAAGTAAATAGAATATTATAATACATCTGTCTTAAAAAAGAGTCTTCTTTTATATTTTCAATAATTTATTAGAATTCTAAAAATACTTATTATGCCTATTATTTATCTTTCAAACCCTATGGTCTTGTGATCTGAAAATTGAAATGTCTAACAATTAATGGCTGGCATAAGCCCCCTTGTGGGTTGTGACTACAGGAGGAGCAACTAACTCCTTCACAAAGGTTCAATGCAGCATTATTTAACCTAATACAACATATCAGCAATCTTATAGAATGTGATAGTGTAATTGCTTAACAAATCTATTACTTGCACTAATTAAGTTATGATGAATTTTAATATTATCTCTATCGAAACTGTCACAATTATATTTATTTAAAAGTATCCATTAATTAAAAATTATACATATGCGGAACAGGATTGGAAACATGGTACAGCCATTATTTTAGTGATACAGACACAAAAAAATGATTTTTTGTTATAGAGAATGTGAGAAATCCATATATACATTAATCTATTTTATGCTCAAATTTGATATCTGGGCTTGTCCATATCCACCCATATATATGACCTCCCATTTATAACCCACTCAATTTTACACTCATTCAAACCCAATCCATTAAACTCGAACCCACTTATGTTTTCCCACACTCGCCAACACTAGCCCGTTTGCGGGGCCTAGTGGTAAGTATCTATATTCTCCCCATTCTTTCATATTCATTTTATGACGCCTCTTTGCAAATTGTCAGTGATTTGCCTTTACAAGTACATTGATGAACTTGTGTGCGTACATATATATGTATATATGTATATATATATAATATTAATGAAAGCAACAAGTTTGATGGTGGCTCACTTATCTGAAATAACTTTTTTTTTTTGATGCGACAATTGGCGGAATGAGAGGAAGGTTAATATGAAGGTATTAATTTCAAAATCTATAGGTTAATATGTATCTAGTGTTTTGTTGTCTAAAATAGAAAAACAAATAAAAAAATTACATTACTCAGAACATGCGTGTCATTGATGTGATAAACATAACTCTTTTCTTTCCCTTCCTTTTGTAGCAAATTACAATGACGATGTAATTCAGGACTTGCATGAATTGTTTTTGGTTTCATTTAAATGCTTACCATTAGGTCAATGCAGTTGGTAGATGTGATCTTATATATAAAGAAGATATTAAAACTAGAGTTGCATACAATACCTAGTTCATTTTTTTAGGTTTTCATGTATGGTTCTCTGTAAGTAGATTATGGCTGTTGTGGCCATAAAAATCGTCTGTCTCTGTCTCTCTTTCCGGGGAGGAATTAACGCTAATAATGATGTATGTAGATTCATGATTCTGTGGCAACTCTGAATTCAAAATTTATCAAGACTAGAAATAAATTGAAGTATTGAACTTTAGCGAACTGTTATTAGCCATCTTTGTTGTCCACAGTAACCTGTAGAGTATTAAAATGATGAAATTCTAGGATTTTCAGCATGCAGTAGGATGATTATGTAATTTCACTAAAAGATATGTTCTGATAACAAAATAAAAAAAGGACCTTTGGTTAAATTAACCATATCATATGTAGAATAGTAGTGCCATTATTTTGGATCTTTAACTCTTGAACAAAAGTTAAGATCTAGGCCAAGCTTTGGAGAATCACTATGTAAAGGAAAGCTGAATAGGAAATCTTGGTTGGACAGTTCTAATAATGATAATTCTACTATTATGTAGTATGATGTGCTCATGTAAAAGGTGTATGAAATGTAAGTGGCACATGCATGCTTGGATGTATGCTTGGCCAAGTTTTTCTCATGCTTCCATGAGCATTTGTTGGGAGATGACAACCTAACCATGTGTAGATGTACCAATAGTTGGCTCCTTTCGCTATAATTAAAATGCTTCATAAATGAGTTATTTCTTCTTGTTAATGCAGGAGAAACATATCTGGGCAGGAATTTGGAGGGATGTATTGTGTGGTTTTAATTGTGAAGTAAGTGAACACATTTGTCTCTGCTTCTTCCTTAAATATAAATTACTACCCTAAACTATTGACCTTTTTCCACTTCGGTGATCGACCTTTTAATTTTTCAATCAAGTGATTAAATTAATTTTTTTCCACTTTGATTCAATTTGACGTGGCTTGATTACATCGCAAAATACATGTGTAATTAAATAATTAATTGTTGTAATTTTTACTAGATTAAAGGACAAAAATATAAAACAAACAAAAAATCAAACCCAACCTTCATTCGCCATTCACCTGTATCAAACGAACCCTCACCCCCAATCTCCGACTTCGCCTAATCCTAACTGTATCACCATTTTTGCTATTCCCTTTACAAACAAAACAGTAAATTAATTTTCATAAACATTCAATTGAACTTGATATGAAGAACCACCGTTATTTGAAACTTTATCTTTAAACAAGGACACAAATCGGTCAAAACGCGACAATCTTGCTCACTTTGAAGCATAAATCGAACAGATTCCGACAACTGTTCAATTGGAAAGACGTATTTAACCAAGGAACTGTTCCTTGATTTACGGCGGAGATTGAGGACATTAGTACACCATTTGGAGGTAGGGAGAACACCACCAGGCTGCGAAAGATTTGAGGCCTATTTGCGAAGTCGATGAGGTGGCTACATGGTGGTGGGCAAGGTCTGTCCTCTCTCTCACTCTGTGTCTTTGTTCTTCAATGGAACTCTAGATCTTGTCCTGATCTAAAAGGTAGTTGGTGTGGTGGTTGAGACACTGCAACTTGCCCAAATCTTCGTCCTTTTTCTTATCGGTAGGATGTACTATCGGTGGCTGGGTTGTGGATTGTTGTTGTTGGGATCTTGTATGGTGTGGAAGCAGATGGAGTAGGGTATCTGGGTTTGATACAGTGAATGAATGGAAAATGGGATTGAATTTATTTTTTTGGTGCGTTTTACATTTTTGTCCTTTAATTTAGTAAAAATGACAAAACTTCATTTTAAAATCTGTTTTTGAATTACACGTGCTATTTTTTCATGTAATCAAACCACATCATCAATTTATGATGAGACATTTCCAATTGAATTAAAGTGGAAAAAAATAATAGTTTAATCACCTAATTGAAAAATTAAAAGGTCGATCACCGAAGTGAAAAAAGTCTATAGTTTAGGGTAGTAATTTATGTTTAAGCCTTTTTATTTTATTTTATTTATTGGCATTTGGCCTTTTCAGTTTTGATGTAATTATAGTTTCAGTTCTAAATAAATCTGTGTTTAATTACCTGCAGGTCAGTGATTGTATCAGCTGGTCTGCTCAGGATTTTTGGAAGAGAGGCCGCTGAACTTCCTATCGTAGCTACAAGAAGAGATAACCAAGGAAAAGTAAGTGCTCAGCAGATAGTTGTCAGAAAGGGATTATATTTTACTCTCAGTTACACAAAAAGAGTCTAATTTGCAAACATTGAGGACGTGATTTTGTTCCATTTTGTTTTGTTTTTAAAAGGAGGGGGAGTTGTGGATTTGTGCCGAGGCTGTAATATTCCTTGTTCTGTTAGTCTTCTGTGAAACCCCACAACGATGACATTTAAAAAGTTATGTTTTTATTTTGGTTGTAGGGTTATTTCCAAGCACTATTTTCATGTATAGAGGGGTTATTGGTCTCCATGAATGTTAAAAATATAGTGCTCCCTGCTGCTGAAGATTCTGAATCTATATGGACAATGAAATTGGGCTTCAAAAAGATGAGCGATGAGCAGGTAATACTTTTCTACACCTTAATAGATAGGACAGTTAACTTTTTCTGGATACATCACAGAATGTTAAATCCCGAGTTTGCTGCTTGAAGAAGGAAATACAATATTACTCGTTTTTTTTATAAATAATTTTTTTTAACGTATGTAAATACTAGAAACAGTTGGTTATCTGCTTTCTGAGTTTCTCTCATAAAGGAGAAGGTGCGAGATTCGTGTCCCATTTGGAACATCGGAAACATGATTGTTTGCACTGATTTTATTAGAATAAAAAAATGAATAAATGAAGTGATGATCTCTAATAAGTAATTAGTGAAAAATACTGTCATATACTCATGTATATAAGTCAAATTATTGAGGCCATAGATCAAACTTTATTTAGAGAGTAAACATCTGTGTTGGGCCTGATAACGGTATGGTTTGAGGTGTTTAAGGAGGAGAGGCAAAGTGGCATTTGATTTGGTATAATGAATTATAAAGGGAGTATAATGGCAAAATTTGATTTGATGGTGGATGGCTGTATAGATATGGTTGTTGGAAATTGCTTACTTATCTACCACCGTCTTCAATTCATTTTATTTGTGGCAAGTGCGTCTTGATTAATCTCTTCTGATGGTTGTGAATAATGAATGAGCAGCTATTAAAGTATACAAGGGACCTCCAGTTGACAATATTCAAGGGAACTTCAATGTTAGAGAAGGAGGTGCAGCATGCTGCAGATTAGTTCCATTGTATGTGTACCAGTGTATAGATGTGGGTGATGCTCCAGGGACATCAGTAATGGAGGAGGTGCAACAAGCTACAGATTAATGCCCGGTTGCTTTTAGAGAGAATAGAATCACTAGGATAGAGATTTAGAATAAACTACTTGTCAGTTTTGTTTGTGTTTACCCAATAAGGTTAACCTTTTTATTTTGCTGCTTATTTGTTCAATGGGCAGGGAGAAGTGTCATGTACTAACAGAAATGGCGGAGGCAATGCATGCTGTCCTTTTAATAGGCATGCATGAGGCACTGTTCTCCAACTGTAGCTTTATATGTATATATAGACAACAGTTTTCGTTTAGGAATATCTGGATATGAGTTTGTGCCAAATATTTTTTTATTTTACAGTGTTATGAGCCTTCTCTTTTTATCGTTCTTATATTTGGACTATTGGAATTTGCGAAATTTCATGTGTAAATAAAATTCATCAAAAGTCTGGCTTAAATGGGACTGAGTTACAAATTGTGAAGTTTCATTTCTCAGTTATGGGTATATGTAAAGCTGAAGTTTTAGGTAGCACACTGAAGCCTAATATGGTGTTAAAAAGTATAAGATAGATTTGTTCATTATTCTGATGAGATACGTGGATGTTTTTAATGTGACTTGTTTGTTGATTCTCATTTAGGGAGAAAATCAGTAGTAGTCTAATGTTCATCAAGGAAAATTCTCCCGATGGTGGAAGAATAGAATTGGATAAAAGAGACGCGAAATGAACACATTAGATTTGATATATCTAGAGGAATTATTAATATTAGTAGAAAAAATAAATAAATTGGATTCACTTTCATTGTTTTTCATATCAACTCTATTTTATTTTCTATCTTATCTAATGGTACAAGTTAAAATTGAGTCTTCCAACGGGATAGTAAAATTAACGATTTTAATAAAACGAGACGGGAAAAAGGGAGTTTTTTTCCACCAATAAACTCCAGTTTCCGAAACCGATGTACAGAATAGGATATGATATTCCGCAACTAGCAATATCCTTATTCCTACGGGTCTGTCTTTCACAAAACCTGTTTCCAAACATATACCTTATGTGCTGTATACTCCATTCGAACACTTCACAAAACCCTTGCAACAAAAAGAAACCCTAAAAACAGTTTCATAGTTTCGCAATTTTTCCCACTAAACTCCAAGTCTGATGTCTCTATGTATTCCTCAGTACGTCTCAATCAATTTTTCAGAGATTAAATGCTCCAGGGTTAGTATTATTACTTTCTGAGAATCAAATCTCTTTTTTTTGGGGGTGGTGGGGTGGGGTGAATATTCAAGTTTCCAATTTAATGAAATTAACATAAAGAGGGAAAACATTTCTGCAGATTTCAAGCACTTTTGGTAGTTCCTTTGGTAGAAATTTTAAGGTGTTTGCTGTTGCAATGACTGAGAATGAGACATCAAATTCCGTACCGGCAGCTCCAATTTTTCTGCCGGAAGGACCATGGTGGCAGGTGAGAAGAATAGGTTTAGTGAAGCTTTTCGTTATTGATGGAACAAATTACAATGTTTGTAATGTATTGGACCTTTATCCTTGTCAATAATGATCATATTAAGGTGAGTTGAAATAAAAGATTGCTTATTTTACTGGTAAAATACACAAACGTAAATACTTTGTGTGTGTAGGTTCCTGGGGGAGTTACTGCTGCAAAGGGATTCAAAGCAGCAGGTATGTATGGTGGACTGCGTGCCAAAGGAGAGAAGCCTGATCTTGCACTGGTCACTTGTGATGTTGATGCCACATCTGCAGGTATGAAGTCACTCTGATGTTTTTTTCTTCCTCATTTTAAATTTTTCTTAACTTGGTTCACTATAGTCTCGTCTTCATTATTTAAATTTCTATGATTGACTGCTTCTTTAATATTTACGTAAAGAAAATTTCCTTAATCCACATTTTTTACCTCTTCATATCCATCTTTCCAGGTGCATTTACTACAAATGTGGTTGCAGCTGCACCTGTTGTATATTGCAAAAGTGCTTTAGAGGATTCAACGACGGTAGGTCACAGATAAAACTAGACTTTAAAACTAATTACTCCCTCTGTTCTAACATAAGATAAATATTTGACTTATTAAAAGTCAAGCTAAAACTTTATTAAATACAAAATTGATATGAATCCATTTAGTTTTTGCAAATACAATTATGAATGTTATACATTATTGAAAAAATACTACTAGTTGCAAGATTTATTATTTTCCAAATTTAGATGAATCATGTCAATTTCAAAATTGAAAATGTCTCAAATTGACTTTAAAAAAGTCAATATTGTTTTTCTATTTTGGAACGAAAGAAATATATCTAGTATTCTATTTTGTGGCTAATATATTCTTAATAGTGATGTTGTAGCTCTGCAACTTTTCAGGCCCGTGCGGTGTTGATAAATGCTGGTCAAGCAAATGCAGCAACTGTAAGTTGTCTCATAGACTTGGACAGTTTTATGTTACACATTACTCCTTTCTTGAAGAAGAAATGTTTCAAAATTGTGTCTTGTTATGCTCCATTTTCATTTTTTACCGTTTATAAATGGTGTTCAGGGGGATGCAGGTTTCCAGGACGTAATAGAATGTTCAAATGCCCTTGCTAAGGTATGAAAATTTCAGCATCTCAATGCTTCATTTTTACATTGCTAAGGTATGCCCTTGTCATTCAATTGTATAGTTTTCAGACTGATGTTCCATTATTGCAGCTCCTTGAACTGAATTCAGGGAAGGTTTTGATTGAATCCACTGGTGTAATCGGCCAAAGAATAAAGAAGGTAAACATGGAGGAAAATTTAGATGTTATTATGAATATGAGTCGCAAAACTATATATATCCATCTTGAAATTGGGAGAGCGAGCTGAACAGTTCTGGGTCTTTTTTGTTTGGCTTGACATATCTTATCTACTCTCTTACTTTTGAACTTCCTTGAGCAGTCATCACTGTTATTTTCTTATATGTCATATGCAGGAGGCACTTCTTAATTCACTTCCAAAACTAGTCAATTTGCTGTCACCAA
Organism: Panax quinquefolius; assembly: GCA_020205615.1. NCBI lineage: Eukaryota > Viridiplantae > Streptophyta > Magnoliopsida > Apiales > Araliaceae > Panax > Panax quinquefolius. The sequence goes on from CM035161.1 coordinate 149,372,063, forward strand.
CTGCTGAGGGGTAAGTAACTCTACATCCTATATCGTTTAATTTGTAATCTGATTTATTTCTAGTATCTGTATTTATAAACTTACTTGGTACATTGGATCTATCACATGCATAAAAGTTTGTGATGATGACTTCCTTTTCAAATTATTATTACTGCCTCTCATATTCTTCTGATGCAATCATATTGTTTCAATTCTTCTTTATGGATAGCATTTGTCCTTTTCCTATCCTTCATTTTCTGTCTGTTACAAAGATCATTGTTTTCAACAGAGCAGACTCTGCCGCTGTGGCAATAACAACCACCGACCTTGTGAGCAAGAGTGTGGCAATTGAGTCTGAGGTATGCACACTGCAGATTATTTTGATTAGCAAATATGATAACTGTATTGCTATCATAATGTGGTAACTTTTAATAGTCCAGTATGTGTGATCAATATGCAAAATTCATTCTTCAGTTCCTCATTGGTAGGTGTTGGTCGAGACTCGAGATAAACTATCAATAAACCATATTGGAGCTACTTGAAGAAATTTTCTAGGTTTCCCATTATAATACATATTTTGGGCCTGTAAAGAATTCAGGTTGAGTTTAGCTTCAGCTTGCCAATCTCAACCACTTACAAATTAATCGAGTTTGAGCTTTAATCGAGCTAAAAGAAATTCAGCTGAGCTTGGCTCATTCAATAATCAAGTAGCTTGTGATCCCTTCACGAGCTACTCTAGTTAATTGAAGAATGAAGGTCATCTGACAAGAGACGAGAGACAGAATAAAGAGGGAAATATCAAATAAAATAAGTGCAACTCCTTGAGTACTATACTCGGCAACTTACAGTGCCTAAAATGTTCTCCTAGTTTTGCTCATTTGTTTAATCGTGTCAAGTCGAATAGAGTGTGCTCGGGTAGCTTGCTTGTAGTTATTGTATTTTAAATGTATGTGATTTATAAGGAACTATATTTTTCAGCATCTTGCACGCACACAATAACCATTTTTATTAGATAAAACAGAGTCGTATAATTTTATGTGCACTAATTAGCAGTTATCAAAGTGCGTAACATGGAAAAACGAATCCAAGGAACAGAAAAGGAAACATAAATCATGTTTTACAACATCTTGTGTTATTCTGGGATTAGGTAAAATGATTTTCTGTTGCACTAATTGTTCTTTTGAAGCAACTACGTGCTATAAGAAAATAAAGAGAGATTTTGAAACTTACAAGAAATTAGAATTACCTTTAGTGGTCATTTTTGCCTGGTTGCATCTCATGTCAAGCATGTGGGGACACAACATCCGGGTAGTTTGTACAACATGGTATCAATCATTTTTCAGGTGTTTATGTTTTATAGGTAATAACCAAAAAAACAGAAAATACATCTGATTGTGGCTTATTTACAATGCTTACTTCCATTCTAGACTACTTGCTGTCTCAAGAATGTGAATCCTTGAGACATTTGGGTATTCAGCACCTAGATCTGAAAAGAAAATAAACAAAGATAGTCTTTGATATAAACAACAGTCATTAGAAGCATTATTTTGTTACTTACAATCACATTGTAAAATGAATCTATGTCAATTTTAAATTTCAAAATGTAAATAATGATCTTATATTTTTGAATGGAGGGAGTACTATTTATAAATTTTTAACATTTTTGAATGTATATGAGATTGTATTTCTAAGTTTCAAATACGGAATTTTCTTAATTTTCTAGAGTGAGCTTTGCCCAGGTTGGAGGGACTAAAGTAAGAGTTGGCGGAATGGCAAAAGGTTCTGGGATGATTCACCCCAATATGGCAACGATGCTTGGTGTACGTCTTTTTATGAATTACTTTACTGCCCAGTAAGTACATGTTCTTGTTCCATTTTTTTGAAAATTCGAATCTTACAGGTTATAACAACTGATGCCCTCGTTACAAGTGATGTTTGGAGAAAGATGGTGAAGGTTTCTGTGAATCGAAGTTTTAATCAAATTACTGTAAGTAAAATCCTTGGTCCTAATTTTGATGAGTAACATCATTGCTATTATACTATCTGTTTTTATGGCTTCTTTTTACTTCATTCTAGCATTGACTAACCATGAATTTTTGTGTTGAAAAATTCCGGAACTGTTCACTGATTCTTTATTTAAGATTCTGTCTGGGATTTTCGTTGTTTTCCTGTAATTGACCATCAAATTACTCAGTAGTTTTGTGGGGGCCCCACCCCCACCCAGACCCAGACCCAGACCCAGACCCAGACCCAAAAAGAGAGTCAATTTCTAATACTCCCTCCGTCACATTTTTTTTGATAGTCAATTTGACATTTTTATAATTACGTAGATGTTTCATATTTATTTAGATTTTCAAATTCGCAAACCTTGGGATTCGTAAAAAATGCAGTTATAATGATTAGTCTTTTCGCCTATATTGTTTTTTAAAAAAATAGTACGACTTATTGATTTTAAAAATTATCAATTTGACTATAATTTGAATTTTTTTGGGGCAATCTAGAATTGACTGATGTAGACACAATCGGGAGTGGTTAGACTATGTGGTATGTTAGATAGTACCATGAATGCAACTTGGAAAAGTTCCGTCTCATACTTCTTACCAAGAATTATATTGGATTCTGCAGGTGTAATTACTTGGTCCTTTATATAATTCCATCCTGCAAAACCTGAGAGTTTTTGAGATTCAATTATGAGGCCACCCCTTCCACCAGTTTCATGTTCTTAATACTATAATTTATGGTTTATATATAATCTACCTGTCCTAGCACCTTGTGTGGGAAAGACTGGTAATGATTAATGACCATTTTCAATTATTCAACTAGTTACCGAGTTTTATCTATAATAATACATATATAACTGTTAGTGAGAGTAGGTTCATATCTGTAATAATGCATATATTCTTCTAACAATCTACACAAGCTAGATACATTTTGTATCCTTTTTCTCTCTTTTATCTGTATATGAGTAGGTTCTCATGAAATGATACTTTTCTTTCACTTCACCTCCATTGTTCAAACTAGGTAGGATACCAAATCTAAAGTTGGTCCAGGTATCATTTGCAGGTAGATGGAGATACCAGTACCAACGACGCTGTCATTGCATTGGCTAGTGGGTTATCTGGATCAAATAGGATTTCTTCTTTAAACAGTTCTGAGGCAAAACAACTACAAGTGTGCCTTGATGCAGTATGTTCGATTGCCTTCAAGCTTTTATTCATATCTACTGTTATGCAAATATATGAGATGAGTTAAAATTATGTACTACAAGTGCACAACATCTATTGTAGATTTGGCAAGTGTAGGTCGAACCAAAAAGACTAGATCAATTTTTTAATATATCCTTAATTAATATTTTAGGCAAGTTAGAAATAAATATATTGGTGATGATTAACTAACTAAATTATGCAAACTATTAATTAATAATAAAAACTATTAATAATGAAAAGATACCTAGGAATCAGAATCCATCAAATATTAACATAATAAATAATTTCTTATTTCCTAAATTAATTCCCAAATGATTTTCCATTTCCTTTAAAAATAATGATTCATATAATTAATATGGGCAAGCATAAGTTATGAAAAATTCACAGATTAACTATAACTTATCAAAATCTCGCAATCAATATAAGAATCATATGCAATTTATGCGGAAGAAAATATGAAGGCGAAAATATGAAGGAATTAATTTTGGAACGGAAAAGAAAAATTATTAAATATTATCATCATCATCATCAAATCATCATCATCATCATCATCATCATCATCATCATCCTCCTAGGTATTAGAAATTTAGCTAGCAATGGAATTAAAAACAAAAACAAATAATATTAGTACTACTATTTGCATGAAATAAGAACAATAATTAAAAAGAGAGTTTTTATTATATCAATAAAAGAAAGTTACAAATACTCCATGATAGTAGTACCACAAATGATTGGAATAAGAGAAAAGACAAAAGCTCTAAATATTTTACTCCCTTCTACACCAGCGAAAAACTAAGGAAAAAATAATAACAAGTGGTGCCCCAAGAGGCCTAGGGAAAATAAATTTGTGCCATAATTTAGGTTCTTTGAACTTGGACACTTTTGTTCCTTTTTTCCTCTTCTTGACTTCAATCTCTATAGGGTAATCCTCTAAGAGTCTTTTTTCATCTTTAAAGGTTGGATATAAATCCTTTATTTGCTCCCCAAGAAAAATAAATGTTATTTCCTACAAAACAAAATAAAATGTATTAGTTATATAAAATAATAAATATGGGAATATTAAAATGTATAGAAAATGTGTATATCAATATGCTCCAAGATGGTGGAAGTGTTAGGACACTTTACCATGTTTATCACTATATATTATATATTCTTATAAAATTCTTTATGCTAATTTATATGTTTGACAAGTTTGTTAAAAGTATTTGTCATGTATTGTATTCATTGTAATAGTCGATATATTGTCTTCTGCTGCATAAGACAAAATATTTGATTTTCTTGATTCCTATGCAATGATGCAATATTGTCTTATTTAAAGTCTTCTAGTTCTGTAAATTGTCGTTGTTAAGGTGAAGCTGGTGCTGTGGAAGAGGCATTTCTACGGCTTCATAAGCATTGATGGAAGAGGGTTAAAATTATTTGCCATGGTTTTCTGTGATGCTAAGATGATGACTTTTAGCTAAATTCTCTCGATGTGAAAACTGCTCCTGAATTGTAGTATATTGGTTCCCCTCTTGGAGGCTTGTGCGTGAGATGGTAGTTTAAATGCCCGAGTTAATTTTGAAAGAGTTTTACAATGACATACCTCCTTTCAGGTAATGCAGGGTCTTGCAAAATCAATAGCTTGGGATGGAGAAGGAGCAACATGCCTGATTGAGGTAAATTGTTCAACAACATGATTATAATACTCTGCGCACACACACATGGAGGTATAATCCTCTTAAGTTTATCTATATGCATGCACAAATGACCAACAACGACACAAAGAAAGTAAGAAAGAAGACATAGTTTTTTGCTCTCCTGGGCTGAAATCCATCTCTCTCAATTTGACAAAAATCAAATCTAGAACTGTTGAGATGCTTGTATAGCAATAAACTTGGAACCTATTGATATTCTCTTTACATTAATACACGATGCAACTTCTGATTATGAATGCGTTCGAAACTTGCTTTTGAAAAATAACTAACAGCTATGAAAATATGCATTTGAAATGTTAGATCTTTGTTATAGTTTCACATGAATGATTGTTAGTCATGATGGATTTGACATCTTAATCTAGAATTAAATTACTATCATATTGTTATGATTTTTTAAGAGATAAGAGATTTCTAGCAACAAAATAGAGAAAAAGTTGAAGGTTAAAGGTCTAAGTTTGTGAGTTTTAGATTCTATACTCGTGAAATTTTTCAACAGTTACGTTTAGAACTTAGTTTTCAAATGAAATTACCAGGAGTTCCAAACTTAAATTTCAGCAGTTTACAGTCTTCTACTATTTTAGTACTTGTAATTATCGACCTATAAGTTTTCAATTTTTTCAAACCCGACCCCAAGTGTACTAGTCCTCTTCTTGAGAGAGTTGAAACTGGCACATAGTTATAAACACTAATTTGAGTAACAAACAAATCTAAGCCCGTCTAAGCTGAAAGGAATGCTGAAAATAACATTAGAATTCTTCAAAGAGCCTGTCTATAACAAAGAAGCATGAGAATAAGCTTATATTCATAGAAGAAAGAAGCTTGTGAAGCTGCTCTAATATCTTTACCTCTTCTTCATCCTCTCATATATCTTATAGAAAGAGAGTGCTTACAAAGTAGTTCAACTTTTTTCCACTCCATTCTTTGTTAATCTAGACCATACAACTTTCTTGTTTGTTATTGCTATAACAAAAACAGTTGTTCCAGTTCTTATTTAAAACCTGCAATCTTTCAGTCATGTGCATTCTCTCTTTTCATTCCTTTGTTTTGATCGAATTTCAGTTGCACAACAACACTACTAACCAGTTTTGAATTGGGCTTCATCTAATTATAAATCAGATGTGCAGGTCACAGTAACTGGTGCAAGTAGTGAAGCTGAAGCAGCTAAGGTTGCGCGCTCGGTGGCTTCCTCTTCACTTACCAAGGCATGACATATATGCTAAAAGTTATTTACATGTGTGAATTTAGGCTTGATTTAATACATTCCCATCTTTTAATTAATTTTGTTATCAGGCTGCTGTATACGGCAGGGATCCAAATTGGGGACGCATTGCTTGTGCTGCTGGCTATGCTGGAATTCCTTTCAAGCCTAACACACTCCGAATAGCACTTGGGGATATTCTGCTTATGGACCATGGGCAACCACTTCCATTTGATAGGTAAGAAGAAGGCTTACTTTTGCACATAGTTTTTAACATATCTGACAACCTAATAATTTTTTAAAGTGCCCCTGTACTTAAAAAGAATTTTCTGGATTAATGGCGATCCTGTCTTAAACCTATGCAACATTACAGCAAATCTGTTATTTTTCTATTGCTTTGGCTGCTGTATTAGTGTAGTCTTGTGTTGTGCTCTAGGCAAAGAAGATGGTACAAAAGTTCTATATCTCCTCGGCTCATGTCTTGGTCTTGGTCTAGGTCTAATACTCTCTGAACATCTTTATAGTTCCCTCTTTGTTTCTGAGTCTTTCTACTATGTATCTGCTTCTCCCGTCTACCTTCATTCCTATTCTTTAGTAACATACCAAATTTCCAACCATATTTTCCAGTGAATAACCAAAATTTGTGTGTGCACGGACGTGTACGAGAGAGAGAGAAGATATTATCTGTTTCACTTTATTGCATGATACATCTGTTTTTGTGTGTGATGTTTTATATTTATGTTTTTGTATGTAATATGTTTATACGCCTGTTTTTGTGTGTGATATGTTTATACACCTGTTTTTGTGTGTGATATGTTTTATACGTCTGTTTTGTGTGATATGTTTATACTTCTGTGTTATGTGTGATAAGTCTATGTGTGGATATATGTTTATGTCGTTCTCCCTTTCAGCTAGTCAACCTTAGTAGCTTTTTCTTTCCATAAGCTGAGAAAATTGACACTTTTCAGGGCTGCTGCTAGTAATTATCTAAGAAAAGCTGGCGAGAGCCATGGTACAGTAGAGATTCAAATTTCTATCGGTAAGTTTCGGAAACAAACCAAGCATATGCATATAAAAGTTACATTTTCATTGGAGACAATAGCATATATGGAATAAGATGCATTGGTAACTGCATAAAGCTTTCTCTGTAACTACTCTTGTATCTGCACTGTTTATGATGGCACAGTGGTTCTACGTAGCATAACTGCATTGACAAATTTGTACATCTATAATACATCTGTGGAGAAAATATCTTTGTTAGTAATGTTCCAAATATATAAATAGATAGTTTATAATATTGATATCAATTACGCAAACATTTAGAATTATTTTTAGCGTTAATAATTAATAAGATTTTTTAATCATTAAAATTTGGTTTAAAAAATGCACATGTTCATCAAATGATGAAAAAAAGGTCTGATTACTCTCAATTTTGGTGGTATTGATACAAATTAATAACATAAATGAAGTGATAGGTGTTGATTTTAATTATAATATTTAAAAATATAATAATTATTTTTAAACAATAAATATTGTATTTGAGAGAATGGAACGAATATGTATTGGAGGGGAGTCAAGTCTGCTGCTACTGATGAAGCCAATAGGTTGGGTTGTCCTGTAGAGTGTACTATATGCTTTGCAGTAGTTGTAACTTGTAATCAAACCAAACATCAGTCCCTCTAAAAGCATAATATATATGTTCCATTTGATCAAGTATCAAATTTTTTTAATAAAAAGTTTACTATCTTCCATATTTATGGATTTCATCGACCTTTCTCTTTGAAGGTTGAATGTATAGTTCATAGTTCATATAATTTGTCATTTTATGTAATTCGTTATATAAGGCTCCGTAAAAAAACCTTGTATGCTTTTTCTGTTAGTGCCTTACTTCTATTTGCCATTAACATAATGTACAACATTATTTATTTTGTAATTGTTTTGAGATATTTTATCAAATATCACCATATTTGTATTAAACATCCATATTATTCCCAAACAGGTGATGGGCCCGGAATGGGGCTGGCATGGGGCTGTGATTTGAGTTATGATTATGTAAAAATAAATGCCGAGTACACGTCATAGCAGATTTTTGTCAGACAATCTGTATTAGCAGTCACCCTATTTATGGATAGCACTTGTTCTAAGTTTTTTTTTTTAATTATTCGTGGCATTAATTCATTCAGTTCTGGTAATACTATATGTATTACTCAAAATTGTGTAACAATTAAAGCTCAGTTTGATACTTTCCTAGTTTCCTTGTATGAAACAGTCGCTAAAATCTTGATTATGAATGATTCCTAAAAGAGAACACTTTATGGTTTAAGTAAATAGAGTATTTTAAAGGGGAGAACAGAGCCCCCAAACTGAACACCAGTCAAAGACCCAATTACTAGAACTGAAGGTTAACTATTCGTATTTGTTTGATTAAAAGTTTGATTCAAAATATAAATGATTTAAATATGAACTAATTTTGAAGTTTGATTAATTACTCAAATCTCTTTAAATTATAATTCGTTTTAAAAATTCGAAATCAGTTCATTTACAACCCTATTTAAAAGGATCAAATTGGCTCTTGGTTGCAAGTCCATAGACTTGAGACAATTGAGGGGGCTGGCTGCAAGGGTTCCTACGAATTTTAATTTTGTGAAAAGCAATTATGATTATTTTCAAAAACTGTCGAGTTGAATAATATAGTTCAACATACAATATAGGTGTGCTATCGCAATCTGAATAAAGTCTTGGAGCTACAACCACTTCTTCCACTCATCATCTTCACTAAAATGTCCACCAATCAGATAAACAAGAAGTAGAAAACACACTGACAAACTGTTCAAACATTAAAATGAAACAGTTCAGACATAATACAAGAAAGTAAACAAAACTCTGACCACAAAATATGGACAAACTCAGCATAAGAACTAGTTTCAAGTTTCCAAACTAACAAAAACTCCACCGTTCACAAAACCTTCAAACCTTATTTATGTACAGGAAGACTGCTTTAATATGATCACTCAAGTAGCCTCTGCAACTGAAAAGTGCAACTTTGAGACGGAATTCTTAAGAAAACTAGTTCCACAGTACGGATCAGGATTTCCAATATTATAATCCATGATGTCAGCCTGATGCTGAACCTGATCAACTACTCTCTCGTTAACATCCAGTGACTTGAAACACCTATTAGAACTCCCACCATATTTCCGACCTTGCTTCTTGTCTTTTCCCCTGCTACCCCGAGAAGTCTTGCCAGTGCCCTTCTGCTTGTTCTTCATGTTCCTTTTACTGTCATTCCTGTGCCTTGACTTGGTTGTTACCACATGTGAAACTGCCGTTGGAGTGGGATCATACACATCAGGGGCCCATGTCACCGTCAGCTTCTTAAGTGGAACTCCATATTTCTCACGGCTACCTTTCAGAGCAGATACAAGCTTCAATGGCGTCTGTGAGCAAAATAAAGCATGAAGGAGAAAGAATAAATAAAACCATCAACAAAACCTCTTCCAAGGAAAAATTAGGGCCCATATAAGGGTGAACTGTTCCATATAATCTAAAACAAAATAAAACTGTACCCCGAGTGTCCAAACAATTCAAGAAATCCTTTTTAACTAACTATTCACAAATTCAGAGATACTGATTGAACATCTTTTCTGTCTTGTACTCGGTGAACAATAACTTCTGGTATTTCTACATTACCAATATGTCACATGTGAGAATAAAAGGGTTAATATTAGAGAAAGAACAAAGCCAAAACATAGACCCAATTATCATTATAGCGACCCCAGCAGGCTACACAGCAACAAATATATACTATAAAAGGCACGATGCAGAGCAGAAATACAGAGACGCCAAGAGGCAAGTACATACTCCCTCCAAAACCTTCCCCCCACCCCACCCCACCCCACCCCACCCCACCCCAAGAAACTGGGAGAAGATTGGCAGATAGGCTCCCTACACTCCCTGCCCACTCATGCTGAGGAAGGGAGGGCCAACAAGGTATATCATGCTATTTCAATAGAAACCCATGAACAGAAAATATAAACAAATGCTACGTTTTCGATCAGCCTGGGTGTTGGATCAGAAACAACAACAAATTCACTTGCAAGAGCTCCAATAATCACTCATGCAACTGAAAAGGCAAGTGTATAAACTGTCAAAGTATTAAGGACATATATGAGGAATACTTACAGGCAAAGATATTAAACGGCATGGTGCAGTATCAGATTTAATGCATCCATTTTGTACCGATACCTCAGAAGATGTACCATCCACCCCATCCCCAGCTTTCTCTTCATTTTCACAAGTTATAGCTGCGGTAGGGGACATAACATTATTGGAACCTGGAAAAGTTGCAGACTTGCTCAGGAACTTCTCAGAAGTTGACATGGACAATGGATGAGGATCTTCACTGATATCAACCTTCCCAACTCCATTATTACCGCACACTGGGATGGAGCCTGATACTAAATTCTTATCGTCTTGTAGATTCAAAATCTTAGATAGGTCATTGGCAAGGTCATTCACAGGAAGATCTCCAGTGAAACCACAAGTCAATTGTGATGGTGATGGATCGACAGCCAACTCATGAAAGTTCTTTAAATCTTCAGAAGCCAACTTACCAGTATTTGAGCAGATGTCCATTGATGAAAATAGGAGCTGCAAGTAAAATCTGTTAATTCGCATGAGCACACATGTAAAATATTAAACATACAAAAACTGTATCGCTATCAATAAGTATAAAGTTTTTATAAACAATGTAAAGAAAATATAGGACATTGTCCACTAATATTAATCAAATTTTTTATATCTGGAGTTATAAATATGACTCAATGCTGAAAACCTGGCAACTGAAATTTTTTCTGAAGAAAATCTCAAACCATAATTAATTATTCAAAAAAAAACTAGATAAATGCAAAACAAATTTCATGTTTTGAAGAGCTTCAGCACTAGAGTTGCAAAGTAACAGAAGGAGAAATATTTCAGTTCTCCTGTTTTGCCAAGATAGATTTTGAGATAATACTTTTCAGTAAAATATAAGACAATATTTTAGAGATATTTGTCCTACCTATTTTAACTGTTACTAGATAAAACAAAGTTTTGCTAACCAAAATGAAAGAAAACCAATGCCCTTTACTATACATTAGCTTGAACAAGAAATATGATAAAAATTATTAAACCAAAAACCGAAACCAATCAACTCAAAGAGCCGCGTTCAGGCGCAGATCCACCCTTAATTAGTCCCTAATACTCTGACATTACTGACATGTGAAAACTTTCTGTGTACCTGTGTAGAATAACAAACAGATATTGGAGCTAAAGGTTGCAAGACAAATTGTGGTATAAATCCAGAAGCAATGTGCTCTCCTACTGTCTAATGAACATACTCCAAATACTTGAATTACAAAACCCTTTTAAGAAATAACAGGTATCCATAATAAATAGATCATACTTAAATGGATTAAAATTAGTTCTAGACCATAAATAGTAACAGGATGAGTTAAATATTGATGCATTTGCAGGAAATTCAGAACATAGATTGCATGAACAAAACAAAATGCTAAGAGTAACTTTCTAGATTGTATTCTCAATTTCTCACCCCACAAATAATCATGGAAAATAAAAAATCTAAGGCTTAATGTAAAATATATAATTGAAGATATAACGTATTGAAAATCAAGTGATTCTCCAACATATTTAACATGTACTTGAAGTAAGATTTGAACCTTTCTTGCAAATAAGAGTCCCCTTCACCAGAAAATCTTCAAACCAGACGTAACAGAAATAGGTTAGCACCACAAAATCTCTCGATCTCTCTCGTTTATGACGAAATTAGCTAGATTGCGATTTCTCAAAAAAAAGTGGAACCCTAAAATACGATATCTGACTAAAAAAATGTGAAAAAAGAGAGATGGCTATGTGTTAACTAATAATATTACCACGACGATCGCTTTTTTCAAGATGTTTCAGACGATGAGAGCAGGAGCCGCCGTACAAAGAGGTAACATAATGAGAGGAAGGAGTAGTCATAGTTAACAATACATGTAGTGAAGGCACCGAATGCATTGTTCGATGCTCTTCAAACCCCTAATTCGTTCAATGATGAAAATGTTACAAACAAAACCCTAGATCGATTTGCGAGAATTCGACGAATTAGAGGGAGCCGAAGATTGAAGGTTTTTTATGGATCTAAATCAGAGAAAATGAAAAGAGGGTCGGAGAAACACAATAATCGGAATCAGAAACCATGACTCGCTCCGGCAGGAAGACCGAGAGATTCGTGTTAAATGGATGGATAAATAGATAAAAATTAAGACTGATACAAATGAATATATAACAAGAAGTAGGCAATATTCTCGGTCAACGTATTCAGATTTCAGACAAAGAGTACACGTCGTCGTTTAACTTTTACTCTAAAATATCTGATCTGCAAAATACGGATGAAAAAAAATTAAATAAAAATAAAGGCTAAGCCGGCAAGGGTAAGTATTTTGAATAATAATAATAATAAATAAATAAAAAGTATTTTGAATATTTACTTTACATATATAGTAGGATAAGTATTTTGAATATTTTTTTATTTTCTCTCGTTTTGAAGCCAATTTAGACTTCACATAGTTTTGCAAAGAATTCTCTTAGGCAGGGATGCATAAAAACTTAAATGTTCAAAGCTTGGGTTAAGACTTGGACCGGTCAAATCCGGTCTGAGAATTTTAAAGAGGTCGTTATTTAACATTACACCTGGCAAACGGGCGGGCGCGGGACGGGTCTCTGACGGGTCGGGTCAAATTGATTTGGGTTTTTGCGGATTGTAAAATATGAGCTCAAAGTCTGTGGATTTACGGGCGGGTCGGACCGGCTCATGGGTATTTTATGTCTATTTTTGATATTTTTTGAGTCCAAAGTGAACGGGTCAGGCCGAACTTTTTAACCCATTTGAAATTTAAAAAGGTCCAGGATTTTGTGATAAAAAAATCATACCAAAGTTCGTTTTTTTATAGACGGTAGTAGATAAGGCTCATGAGAACTTTGGGCCCGTTTGTCAAGTCTATTTAAAATGAAAAGTTCAGCCTGGTCTGGAGCCTAGGTTTGATCTGGGCTGGTCCCGTGCCTAATTTGGTAACCCTCTTTCTTAACACTTAGTAGCTATCAATTACAATTATATTCAAGAAACAAGCAAGTAGAACAATTCTTTCATGCAAAATCACATAAGATCATGATTATTATTGAAGTATCAACGCATCATCCTACGTAATACTATTATTTAGATTTAAAATCTTCACATGCATTCTATTAATTAATTAATATACACTGAAGTAATGTCTAAATATAAGTTGCTTACTAAAATTTTAATCACTCCACTAATTACGTAAAGTCATGTCTACATAGTTCATTCATTCGTTTAGAATTTTGAAAAAAAAAAGTAATTACACGAAAACCATGGGCATATCATAGAAACTCTTGCACTATAGGCAATTTGTATCTTCAATGAATATAAATAGTTAGTTTATTTAATATTAAAAGTTATTTGATTAAATATTAATAATTAGTTAGAATCTTGTAAATACTCTAGTTTTCATTAAAAAAAAATTATTTTTACAAAAAAATAGTTTTTAGTTTTAATATTTAACATTAAAAAAGAGAGGGGGTTGAATCGATTGAAGCAGACGAACATTGAGTCTTGTCTGTAGGCCTAACCAGATCACGTTTCTGTGGCCCAAGCTTGGCCTGTGTTGGTCAACGCAAAAGCCCTACTAGGCCAATATCGGAGAAACTAGGCGAGTATATTGTGCATGCCTACTCTTAAGGTCTTAATTAAATATATAATCATACTATATACGTTCTCAAAATATGAGTAAAATACAATTTGCACACATTAAAAAAATAAAATTGAGGAAAGAGAGTAAAAAAAATTTTAAATTTATTCATAGTGACCCCACAAGACCAAACCAGGCCAGCCTCTTGTGCAACTCTTAGGATCCTAGTTAAATATATTATCATACTCCCTTCGTCCTCAAAAGACGAACAAAGTATAATTTACACACATTAAAAAAATAAAAATAGAAAAAAGAGAATAAAAAAATTTCAAATTTATCAATAATGGCTCCACAATATTATATAAAAATGATGAGTACTTTTAATTTTTTATACTAATGAACTCAACCAAATGACGTATTTATCATTCACTTTGTGTACTTTATTTCATTCTTATTGGGAACAAAAAAAATTATATTTTTAGCCATATTTTTAAGAAAGGAGAGAGTTATAATAATATTAGTAAGTTTATAGAACAATAAAAACTTAAAATAATTAATCAAACTTCAAATGAATGAAAATTAAAGGTTATAGTGTATTTCAAATTTTAACTTTTTAGTTTTATGCGTAAATGGTCGGAAAAAAATAATCAAGTATATCAAATTTTTTGTACTTATCAAATAAACTATGCTTTTATCCATTTTAGACAATTAAGCTAAAATTCATTTTCTTGATAACAATTAGTTGACGAATGGAATTGTTTATGTCAATTATTAATCATGAAAAATGAATAAATTTATGTGAATAACTCGATAAGTTAACTTTTTATTTCTTGAAAATGAAAACACTTAATTTTTTATAATCAGGACCATCGAATGCTTCTGATCCTAATACTCCAGTTCATAATACTGAAACTGTTTCTGGTTTTGATGTTATTTCTATTGAATCTAATGCACGTCCTCTGTTTCTGCATAATAATGATCATCCTGGACTTGTTCTTATAGCTAAGAATCTTACTACAGGAACTGATAATTTTGGTATATGGAAAAGATCTGTGCAGATCGCTTTGTCCGCAAAGAATAAGTTGGTGATAGTTAATGGGACTTTTCCTATACCTTCTAATGATTCTCCCATCAAAGCTCAGTATGACAGGGTGAATGAGACAAGTGATGGGATGAACTTTGTTTACTTTGCAGCAGCTGTATGGGTAGAGTTACATGAGATATTTTCTGTTGTAAATGGATACAGAATTTATCAGATTTTGAATGGGATGAATACTCTGTATAGTAAACTACATGACAACATTCTTTTTGGGGATTTATTATCTGATCGACTGATCCCACGTTGTACAGGAGCTGGGTTGGGAAGCTTTTGTATCTGACATTATCAAGGCCTGATATAATTAAGCTAGCTACTCAGTTCAATTATTAAGTCAATTTATGCAACAGCCTAGACAGAAGCATCTCCATGCAGTTGCGAAGGCCTGTAACAGGTTTTTGTTTAATGCTTGGCACATCTCTCATTTCTTGGCAATCCAAGAAACAAACAGTCAGCTCAAGAAGTACTGCAGAGGCTGAGTATAGAGCATTGGCAACTACCACTTGTTACATAGAGATTTACAAGTTCCCATTACTCAACCTGTTAACGCCAAGATCTTCTGCCACGTCCCAATCACGTAAGACGCCATGATCCTGCACAGTAAACACGATAAACACCACAAGCTTAACGGCGATTCCGTCGGGATAATTCGAGCGTGAGAGTCGAGAAGCGTGTTCACATGAGGTTAACAAAATGGAGGATGTAATGCCTAGTGTATTGAGAGAGAGATAATAATAATTCTTGAGTTTATATCTCATTATTAATTCATAAAATGTGTGTACATACCTCTTCGTGAAGACTTCCTCGCTTGCTTTATATCTCTCTTTTCACGGATTACGATTGTACACCCACTACTACCCGACACCCCTTGATCGATGGGTTCTACCGATTGCATGTAGTTTATCCACTTGCTTTTGGTCCTTTGTTTTCCACCGCCGAAGTGGGTTATAATCTCATCCACATTAATGCATGGCGAGTTCTCTAGTTAACCGTCATGCTTTTTCATCATTGCAAGTCAAAATAATAGATATAAAATGTCAAAGGATCGACCCTTTGGACCAGGCCGGTCTTATAAGTCAAAATGGAAATAATAGGATAAGCGGGCTCGAGGACTTTCATGGTTCGATAATAAAGGCCCGATAGATTAATTAAAGGAGTAGCCCAATCTATCCCGGCATTGATGAGAGAAAATATCATGACCTGACATTGCCCCCTAGTTTTTTGTTGAGCAGAATGTTTAATAGAAAACTATAAATAATCCATGATATTTTCTTGAAAATCCATAATAATAAAGTAATTGAAATGTGCGGTTATTGTTCACAAAATGAAATGAAAGGAGATTAAAGGCCCAAATCGGAAAGGCCACATCTATTAACTATTTGGACCGAGGCCAGACGCTTCCCATTCAAATTCAAATCATTACTAACATTTAATGTACCGACTTTGAACAAGTGTAAATCAAATCGATATAAAGGATAACTTTATCAAATTTGTGAGTTTTACTGTTCATTTGAAATTGAGCTTCTTACGAATTTTACGATCTTTCTCTGGCAAATCACAAATGGCTTCCCAAAACTACGAACAAAATTCCCAATCTGGTAACATCGATCACGTAGTCCCCCAATCCTAACCCTCGTGAAGGAACCCTGGCGTGAACCCTAAAGCGAAAACTCCAAAAACCCCCCTACGAATACTACGAGAATGCGGATCGCTTCTCGCGTGCCAACACTCCTTCCATCGTGGAAATTTGAACTTAAGAGGGTTCGATCTCGGTTCCATATTCCGAGATACCAGCGCGATCGAGAGTACCCAATCTGGTGAAAAGATGTACCAACGGTAGGAAGGTTGAATAGTCCACTGTGACCCTCTTGGAGAGAAGGGGTTCGTTTTCCCTACACATTTTTATAGTGACCCTCTTTGGGGTTCTGGGTGTGGGGTTCTCCGGTTGGTACCAAACTCCTACATTCACATTCGGCCTTTGTGGCCTTACGCCGTGAGTTGGGCGTCGAGCCCCCTCCTTGACTTCTTCTTCCCTTTGTCTACAAAATAGTACAATCCGGGAGAAGGGTTGAGGCCATAGCAAACATTCTCAAGTCTGGAGAAAAGTTAGAGAGGCGTTCACTTTGGTGAACACTCCTTGAGCGATAGGGGATGCACGAGAAGTGGTTCTACGTCAAAGGTCCGAGATTTCTTCTTCTACTGAAAATGGGCTCTTGACGAAAAGATCTCTCAACGACTTGGAGACATTTTAGAAGAGCGGGAAGTGGAAATGATGGAACTTTTCGACAACTTCCCTAAGGAAGAGTGGAAATATGGACTCCTCTCAAAGCGAGGCATGGTTATATGACCGTAAGTGTAAATCTTGGTTTATTTCATATATATAAATTTTTGAAAATGTTTTATGATGTGTAATTTAACATAGGATTGCTTGATTTATGCAGTATCTCTGATCAAACCGAGCTCCTTAGAAATAAAGGAGTTCGAAGATTTTTTAATGCAGGAAGTCTTGAATTTGTTGAGAATATACCAATGAAGCTACTCCGGCCGAGCAGATCCCGAAAATTCATACGGATGAATTTGAGCGAGAAGAAGCAGAGGTGAAGAGGTTCTTGTACTTAGAAGAAGACCCCTTCATCCTCGCCGAGAAGAGGAGAGCCACCGGAAAACCTGTGTGACCCCTCTTGTCACCCCTTAGAATCCACACGAAATAGAGCCAACCCCATACCTATTCCTCGACAAAGCGGTTTACTTGATCGTCGTCGATCGAAGAAGTGTACCGGACCAAAAATTAAAAACAAAAATAACCCCTCTAGCTGTAGAAGAACTCGGGGTGCCTCGGTCTTGGTCATCCCACCCCCGTGCCCCCTATAGAAATCAGATTAGCGAAAGGCGGTGACCGGGGCGAAAGGATTCCAATTTATCCGAGGAAGAAGAAACGCACTCGATAGCCACCCAAATTCTCGCTTACGCCTCGACACCTCAAGGACCCACCCCAAATAAATCTCCTACAATTGAAAACATACACGCGGACCCTACCCCTCCTGAACAGCCGACTCTCTCTCCCGAAAGGCCAAGACTTTCCCCGAACGACCCGGTCCCTCAGGTCGGGGTTACCGTCACCAGAGGTTGTGGGATCTCAGACCTTGTGCCCAGGTTGATGCCATTTCCCCTTGACCTCTTTGAGCTTTCGTTGGAACAACGGCGACCACCGGTTCGGTGATCACACAGAGACGAAATCGCTTTCGATGAGGGATGAGCTATTTAGCTAAGGTAAATAACAATTTCTTTTCCTCTATATCTCTGTTCTCCTTTGAATATTTGGGCGTTGACTTGAATATTTTGAAAATATGCGAAGCTAATCTTTGTCTTCGGACGATTGCGTCAAGAGACACATAAATGGGGAAAGCGAGGAGGATTTCATGAGACAAGAGATAAACATTTGAAATCGACCTTGGATCGAGAGAAATGGGTCGTGAAGATGCTTTTCATACCATCAGCGGTCTTCAAACGAAATTAGATCGGGCTAGGATGGATTTGAAGACATCGATGACGAGTTAAGAACTACGAGGATGGGTTGGGTTGCGTCAAACCGGCCGCCCAACAAGCTTTGGCCCGATATGAATCTTTGGTTTGGTTGAAGAAAACCCTCTCTCTGAAGGCAAAAATGAGGAGTTTTCTTGACCAACCAAAGCTTAGTTATACAACTTGGTGAGGTGAGGCGAAGGCTCGAAGCGAAGCCACGAAGGCATAAGGCCAAAGCGTCACAAGCTTCGCCACAAAATAAAGGATCTTGAAGGGCGGGGCCTCTCTCGATTGAAGAGAGATCAGGGAGCAGATCGAGGCGGACTTCTGTGAATTGAGACAAACTTAATGCGAAAATCACGAAGGTATATTCGGAGAATGCGAAGATTCTAGGAAGCGAGGAAAAGAGAGAAGCTATCAATCGGCTTTCGGTTGGACCCGAAGCTTTGCTTTCAACTCAGATGATGAAGGTGGAGCACTGAATGTTAAATCTGTTTTTATTTTATGTAAAAATTTAACTACTTTAAAGTCTCTGTAATTATGGGATTGGTTTATTATTAACATGAATGAATGAATCTTTAACTATCTTGATCATGACTTTTGTTTTGATTAATTTCTTGTCAATAATTCAGTATTAATAAACTAATCCCGACTAGTGAATCAGATATGGCACATAACAGTTAATTTATGAAATAAAGTAAAGTGAATTTTTCGGACAGGATTCAACTTAACTGAATTAAATGAACTGAACTCAACATTTAAACAAAATAAAGTAATATATGTTTATCGATCTGAAGTATGAGATCGATCGTATGTGTGAGGTGAACTTAGTCGATCCTCCTTGCATCATCGAAATCTTCTTTACCTCTAAGAGGGTAGAACAAATATATAAGGGCCAAGATCTGAGGATCAAGATATAAGGATCAATAGTGACCATTGACTTACCACCACGATAAGATCAATATAGGATCATAAGGACCTTGGGCTACCATCGAATGGGCGGTGAGTCCTACCATACCTCTTACCATAGTGACCTTAGGACAAATAGGACCGGGATCGATAGTGACCATTGACTTACCACCTGATAAGATCGATATAGGATCATAAGGACCTTGGGCTACCATCGAATGGCCGGTGAGTCCTACCATACCTCCTTACACCATAGTGACCTTAGGACAAATAGGACCGGGATCGATAGTGACCATTGACTTACCACCACGATAAGATCGATATAGGATCATAAGGACCTTGGGCTACCATCGAATGGCCGGTGAGTCCTACCATACCTCCTTACACCATAGTGACCTTTGGGACAAATAGGACCGGGATCGATTTGAAAAAGTGACTTTTTATTGATAACGAACAATCGTGTACAGACTTCCTGTAAACTGACTTAATCTTTATTGAAAATATTTTCGAAGCTTGCCAGCATGCCAAGTATTCTTGATCTCGGAACCATCTAGTGCCTTTAACCGATAAGTACCTGGCTTTGGTACTTCGATCACTTCATATGGCCCTTCCCAGTTCGGCATTAGCTTTCCTGTGTTTTGAGGCGTAGAGGCTTCGGCTTCTACAGGGCGAAGTCTCTACTTGAATCTCTGAAGTTTGACCCCCTTGTTGTAATGTTTGGCCACCCTTCGTTGATAAGCAACCAATTTGAGCAAAGCTTCCTCTCTGACTTCTTCTAGCAGGTCTAAGTTAGCTTTCAGTCCTTTGTCGTTGTAGATTTCTTTGAATTAACTTACGAAGACTTGGAGATCCGATTTAATTTGGGACTAAGGCATCGATTACCATAGGCCAATCGAAGGGTGAATCCTGTGGTAGTCCTCGGTGTAGTTCGGTATGCCTTAAAGACATTTCAATGCAATTCTTGGCCATCTCCCTTTAGCTTCATCTAGTCTGCTGCTTGATTAGTTCAATGGCGTCACATTGGTCACCTCGACTTGCCCATTCGATTGTGGATGAGCCACGAAGTCTTCTTGTGTTGAATCCCGGATCATTTAAAATCCTTCAAATTTTGAACCCATGAACCTGGCGTCCGTTGTCCGATATCAACACCTTAGGGATCCCGAAGCGAAACACCTGAGACTCCTTTATAAACTTTAGGCACTCTGTTAGTTATTGACCGAAGTGGTTTCGCCTCCACCCACTTAGTCATATAATCAATAGCAACTATGACTAAGCTGACCTGACCTTTAGCTTTAGGCAACGATCCCAATATATCCACCCCCCAGACAGCGAAGGGTATAGGAGATAAAATCGAATATAGCTCTTGGGTGGGCGATGTGGGATCGGACTATTAGTGGCATTTTCACATTTCTTGACATATACGTAGCTTCTTTGAAAATTGTAGGCCAATAGTATCCTTGTCGAAGTACTTTATGAGCTAAAGACTTGGCAGCCATATGATCACCGCAAATACCCTCGTGAACCTCCCGAAGAGCATACTCGGCCTCGGACGGAACCAAACATTTCAACAATGGTGAGGAAAATGCCGATCGATAGAGATCCCCATCAATAAGACTAAAATTGGCACTCTTATACTTGATCTTCTTTGCCGACATCTCGATCAGGAAGGAAGGACGCCATCATCCAAATACTCGATGTAGGGGTCATCCAGCGGCTAGATCATTTCGATACACATCACCGCTTCGTCTTGAACACTTGGTCAGCTTTGCAAAACTTCCAAATATCCGATCCGTGGAAAACATGCGCATCTGTAGTGGCCGAACCGACAATCATCGGCAATAGAATTGTCATTCGCTCTATGCTCTCTGAAACTTCATCTGAAGCGAAATATTGAAGTCGGTCTCTTAATTAGCGGATATTTGATCATCAAGGTCCCACGAGCTTCATAATCTCCGACATTTGTTTAACGACCAATTGAGAATCACTATAGATAATCATTTGTTGGACTTGAGACTCTTTGCCTGATCGGACTTTGCTTAATCGCCCGTACTCGCTTCGTTGTTCGTTGCTTTAAACCCGAAACGATGGCTCTTGAACTTTGAAATCCTCCGGACTTATTAAAATGATTCTGCTCCATCGCGGTCATCGTAGAGGATCCATCTGCATCTGACGTCAAGCCTTACGACCTGTTGAAGAAGCAGCAATTTGCCCGTCGAGACGATTGACCTCGCGACTCGATCTGGCGGTGAATGAACATTCTACCATAAAATCGGCCGAGAGCTTGACCTTTGATGGCATTTTGGGGATGGTACTCGATAAAAAATTGGGACGACTCCATAGTCCCGCTGCCGCTAGTTCTGCACGAGACCTCTCTGGCTTGCCCATCACCTTCTTGATGGGCGATCCGTATAGGCGACCAGAGTCGACCTTGAAAATATTGCGAAGCTTTCTACTAGCAATTATTAAAGCAAAGGCAAATTTCTCAATATTCGGATACGGTTTGACATCTCGTGGGGCGTGGGTGACATAATAGGCCGGATCTTTGCTTCCCAATCGATCTCCCGAATCAATTGCGCCCTACGCGATGAACTCATTGCGCAAAGGTATAAATATAAGGTCTCTCTTTGGGGCGGCTTTACTAATAAAGGAAGCGGAAAGGCAGATATGTCTTTATGCCTTGGAAAGCGTCTTCACTCCAGAAGTCCACTGGAGCGTCTTCGCATTCTTGGTCCCTTGATGTGTCAAAGAAAGGAAGGCATCTCTCCATGATTTGGCGGCGAATCTCCTCAAAGCCATGATCCTACCCGATTCGACGTTGGGCGTCCTTGAATGACCGAGGAGTCTTCATATCAAGAATGGCTGGATCTTCTCGGATTGGCCTCGATGCCCCCTCGGTGACGGATAACCCGAAACTTTCTCTGCACCGAGGTCGAAAGTACATTTGGCTGGATTGAGTCTCAATTGTTGATAACGGACAGTCTGAAAGCATTCCTCCAGGTTGTCCAAATGCTTCTGAATTTGCATACTCTTCACGATCATGTCATCTACATAAACCTCCATGTTCCTCCCTAGTTGCCTGTCGAAAATGAAGTTCATCATTCTTTGGTAGGTAGCTCCAGCATTTATAAGGCCAAAAGTCATCTTTTTATAGGCGTACACCGAACGGTGTGTAATGAACACTGTCTTTGGAATGTCCTCTTTGCACATGGATATTTGATGATAACACGAAAAAGCATCCATAAAGCTTAGTGTCATACATACCGAAGTGGCATCGATGAAATTTGATCGATATGGGGCGGAGGATAAAAGTCCTTGGACAAGCTTTATTGAGATCGGTGTAGTCGATGCAAAACCGCCATTTTCCATTACATACGCACTGACACCACATTTCTTTATCCATTACGGGTAATCAATTTCGTAGATGAAGTCGGTGACTAGCAGTTTCATGACCTCTTCATCGATGATCTTTCAGCTCTGGAGCAAATATCGCCTCTTACGTGAATGGGCTTTTTGAAGGATCTATTTCAATTTATGCTCAAGCAACCTTTGGTTAACTCGGCATGTCTTGTGGCTTCCATGTAAAAATATCCACATAGCGGCGTAAAGAGTTCCATAAGGTTCGTCAGAAGAGGTTACGGTAGACGAGAACCGATCCTCATTTGTCTTGTGTCCGGCTTTCCTATAACCAACTCGATCTCCTCCGTCCCCCCTGCAGGGATCACCTGTGATTACGAGCTACTCTCTCGGTGAAGGGTTCGATCTCAATTGCCATCGTTTTTTACATTTCTTGACCCCATTCCGGATGAAATAATGACATTAGATAACATCGTCGGGCGGTCTAAGTCTCCCACCACCTCTCTACTCCGTGCAGTGGGGGAATTTGATTTTGAAATGTGGGATGGAGGTCACGACTTGAAGAAAGTGTCAGCGTGGAGTCTTCGGTATGGCGTTGTAAGCCAGAATCCACATACCTGACATAGAATTTGCACGTTATCTCCACTGCTTTGAGGTTTGTCTTAGAAGATAAGGGAGTTGATAGTGCTGACGACCATTTGGTCGTTCTTAGAAAGCAAGTATAGAGAGCCTCTGCCGAGACCTCCATTTTGTGCCCATCAAGATGCATCCTCACGATAAGCGTGGGCATCTGAGAATGTCCATCGAAGATCCATTGTCTATCATCATGCGTTTCACATCCACCGAGCCCACTTGTCTTTGTGATCACTGATGCCCCCTTCATGCGGTTCGATGGGCTCAGAAGGATAATCCGCATCAAGTAAATGATATGAGCGGTTCTGGAAAAGGTGCATCGATCTTGAGGGTAGCATCATCAGCGACATGATCGAATCAAGATAAGCCCTTCTCTTCTTCCCTACTAACTTCCCTACTGAGACCCACCGGTTATTACATCGGCGACTTGCCTTGGCGGTGAATGCTGGAGCATTTTGGATGGGTGGTGCTTGAACCGTCTCGAAGCAGTGCGGTTGATAATCTTTGATCTGGCGGTCCTTTACCACCACATCTTGAATCGATAAGCCGCCTCTAATCTTCTTCTCCACGAAATCCTTTAAATTGCAACTTTCATTAGTATCGTGGCGTGACTTGATGATAACCACAATATTCTACGAGGATTGCCATGTCCCGTCTATAATTATCACGAGGTGGCTCAAAGAAAAGGTGGTTTACGATCGATCCAAAATTACCGACCTCTCGTGTTCGATTGGGTGTAGACCTTATTAACCTTGAAGTAAAAGCAGTGCCTATTGCTTTGCGCTTGCGCATACGAGTTATTATACTTCTTGAACTACCCGACCCTTGGTTGTACCCCCACTCTTCTACGATCAACTGAGTCTTGGGAACCTCTATCTCCTTTAATTGGCCCGAGAGAAGGATTTTTCGGACTATTATAGCCTCTACTGACAATATAGCCTTACGCGCTTGTCGAAAGGCTTACGCGAGCTTTTCGGATGGTGAAACATCAACTTCTTCACCAATTTCTCCGACTTAACCAGATCTAGCCCATTACGGAACAAACCAAGCGAGTTGGAGATCATTAAGGTCGGACACACGACCAACCGCTTCCTAAACCTCTTTACGTATTGGCCTAAAGATTCATTGGTGAAGCTAATGGGATCTGTCTTTAAAGAACACTGTAGGCTTTCCCCTTCTTGGTTGCTTCCAAAGCGTCATGGAACTTATCACAAAGCTCGGTCCAAGAGGAAATTGAATCCGATGGTAAAGTCCCCATCCACTGTCTTGCGTCTTTTCTCAGCGTCGTGACAAAAGTGTGACACTTGGCAGCATCAGTGAAGTCATAATAATCCATCAGCCGGTCGAACGCCTGACTATGGTCATAAGGATCTCCGGACCCATCATAGCTCTCCATACGAGGCAACTTTTTGGTGATATCTGCCTTCTCCTTGAGAATATCGGAGGAAAAAGGGGACGCCTTCTTTCCAGGAGTGTCTTTCACCTGTTGGACCTCAACCAACTATTTTCGGAGTTCTTTCAACTCCTTCACCAGAAAATCAACACCTTCGGGTTGCGATGAGATCTCCTTCTCCTGAGCGACGTTCGGCCTTTGAGTGGATCGACCTCTTCCTGCCGATCCCACTGCCCTTGTGGGACTTCTTGATCTACTCTGACGTATAATTTCATCCTCATGATGAGAATGGTTGTGCCGGTACTCTCTTCTTCTGGTTTCTGGCACGATCTCTCTCGACCTGCTTCTTCGTCTACCATCGCCGCGATGTGGTGAACCAACGACCATCAGTGCCTTCTTCGAGGCCAAGGGTGTTCTCGCTTCTTGATCTCCTCCTACTGCGAAACGATCCTGAACACATCGTAGAATGCTCCGGTTCCTTACCCTCCGGCAAGGGGTATCTCCTTATGCCTACTCCGTCTTTCGGAATGAACATGGCTAGATGCTTTGTCCTTAACTTTCGACCACACGAAGCATACATTGGCTATATCTTCCCTTTGTTTTAACAGAACCTCCAAAGCCTTATCTCGCTTAAATACGCCATCCTTGATTTGGCGGCTCATCTTCTTGACCACTTGGAGATGAGTCACGGTCGGTGAGCCTTTCCATACGATCGGGATCATGCTCCTTATCGGCGTTGAAAACCAACTTGATGTCTGGCTCCACCGTGGATATTTGGACGAAGTTCTCACGAGTTGTGTTTAGAGGCCGTGCTTTCGTGAGCACTTTTAGAAGGACCCGAGACGGTCCTTTCTTTGAAATCTGGCGATGATGAACTAATGACCATCGCTTTGCGCCTTACAGTGTACCCATCTACTACTCATCATCATCTTAGAAATAAGTTAAACAATTGTGATTGAAAATTTAAATGACCTTTAGAACAAGCCCCTCCTTGGCGCTTGATGTTAACGCCGAAGATCTTACGCCACGTCCCGATCACGTAAGGCATACGATCCCGCACGATAAACACGATAAACACCACAAGCTTGACGGCGATTCCGTCGGGGGATAGCTCAGGCGTGAGAGTCAGTAAACGTGTTCACAAGGTTAACAAAATGGAGGATGTCATGCCTAGTGTATTGAGAGAGAGATAATAATAATTCTTGAGTGTATATCTCATTATTAATTCATAAAATGTGTGTACATACCTCTTCGTGAAGACTTCCTTGCTAAGCTATACTCTCTTTTCCTGGATTACAGTGCCACCCACTACTACCTGACACACCCCCTTGATCTGATGGGTTCTACCGACTGCATGTAGTTTAACCACTACTTTTGGTCACTGTTTCCACCGCCGACCGGTTATAATCCCATCCACATTAATGCATGGCAGGTTCTCTAGTCAACCGTCATGCTTTTTCATCATTGCAAGTCAAAATAATAGATATAAAAATGTCCAAAGGATCGACCCACTGGACCGACCCGGTCTCATAAGTCAAAATGGAAATAATAGGATAACTGGGCTCAAAGACTTTCATGGTTCAATAATAAAGGCCCAATAGATTAATTAAAGGAGTAGGCCCAATCTATCCGGCCCAATGAGAGAAAATATCATGACCCAACACAACCTACTACCATTTTCTTGTGGCAACAAAGCATGCCATTGATATAGCTGACAATCCTGTTTACCATGGCAGGACAAAATATATTGAGATTGATTGACACTTTGTTAGAGAAAAGGACGTCCAAGTTGGCTCATTCGTCCAGTGAAAGTTGCCTCTCACTGGCATTTGGCACTCAAGTTGGGGTTGCACAACCAGCACCAAAAGTCACTACACATTCAGCTGTGCACATTGGGGTGTTAGAAGTTAGTAATAGATTTATATATTGTTCAACTCAAGTTAAGAGTAATATGTAAAGCTGGTAACAGGTATAAATACTTAATGTTGGGTCATGAGCCTTAGAGATTGGGCTCACTTATTTACTTAGTCTATTGGGCCTTCATTATTGAACCTTGAAAATCAGTGGGCCTAGTCATCATATTATTTCTATTAAAACCTTATGAGACCGGGTCGGTTCATTAGACTAACCCATTAGATCTTTTAATATTTAAATCTTTGACTTGTAATAATGAAAAAGGAAGGTTGTTGACCAAAAGTCTGCAGAACATTAATGTGGATGGGATCATGGCCGTGGCGGTGAAATGAAAGATGACGAAGGTAGTGGATAAAAGCTGCGATGTAATCGGCGAACTCATCGAGATCAAGATCGTAGGTTATGTCGAGATAGTAGTGGGTGCAGCGCAAGAATCCAGCAAATAGAATATAACCTAGCAAAGAAGTCTTCACAAAGAGGTACGTTAACATTCACGTTCACATACACACACAACGGAGAATTATTATCTCTCTCAATACACTAGACAATTATTATCCTCCATTGTTAACCTTGTGATCGCTGATACTGACTCTCACGCCTGAGCTATCCTCCGACGGTCAAACCGTCGAGCTTTTGGTGTTGATTTGTTGAACTGTGCAGGATGAACGCGTCTTGGTGATTGAGACGTGGAGAAAGATCTTGACGTTAACACTTAATATAGCTTCTAGTTCTTTCTTAATGAGACATATACATTTTTCATGGTTATCCTCCTTATTCATTACTAGAGGAAATCTAATAAAGCTCCAATTAATTGAACTGGAGATCGTAAGAAATAAGAAACCTCACCCCCAAACGGTCTAAACTCCGCCCCAAAATTACAGCTTCCATCCCATAAATAGTATCCCCACTTTTTTTATTTCATGATCAATATCAAAATCTCTCAATTATAATTTTGAAGTATTCATCACGCTGCGAATACAACTGTCACAATAATCTAGATACAAAACTACATTTAACTCATAAAATGTTAAACTCGAATGTTTTATGACGTCCAAACAATTGTTTTCTTTTACAGTGAATTGTGCTTTTCAGATGTAAGAGTCTTTTTAGGATAATTTTTGGGTAGACTAAGGGGGTGTTTGATAAAAACTGAATAAATTTGAATCTGAATGAGCTGAATCTGAATTTGAATAAGTTGAATCTGAATGAAAAAAATTGTTTGATAATTGACATGTCTGAAACATCTGAATGACAAAATTTTATTATTTTACCCCCTCTAAAAAAAATCAAAATTATTGTAAATTTATTTAATATTACTTCATATAATAGTTAATATTTTTTTAAAATTTTTAAATTTTTTTTACTTCATTCAGCTACTCATTCAGCCATTCAGCTCAAAAAATATTACTTAGCTATTCAGCTCGTCTATCTTACCGATTCAGCCATTCAGACCAAAACAAACGCACTGACCGATTCAGCTATTCAGATTCAGCTCCATTCACCTCTAAACAAACACCCCCTAATACTGCTGTGAGACCCCAGATTTTATCAATAAAGATTTAAATTTTGTCGAAATAATTTTTAATATTATGGTGTGAATTTAAGATAATATTATAGTTGTGGGTAGTATTTATAAATTTTGCAAAGTATGCAGTGGTTATATTATATTCGATTGGTGGGGAATATTAGGTTTAGCGAGGGAATATTAAATGACAACGGCTCAATCATTGGTGGACCTTAAGCAAATTATTGTCGGATTGAGAAAGCGACAAAAAATATTTTATTGAAATAACGGCGGAAGTTTTACAGTAGTTCTTGTTGAACTACTTTCGGTAGTAAAAATACGATGTCGTGTGGTTGCGTAGTAGCATGGCGGTATTGATTATTGATCTTTATGTGAGAAGTCACTCGGTTTGATTCCATTATTGTCGATTAATAATATGAATTATTATAGCGATAATGACGTTTTGTTTTATTCGTATTATTAGCGTAATAAAAGCGAAACATCTTTTATATAAAATAGAATACTTTATTAAAGTTATTACATAAATAGAATATATTATATTTTATTTATAGTGTTGTATAGTGTTTTGCGTAGTATTTTGCATAGTATTGCATAGTGTTTGCATAGTAAAATGTTTTTATAAATAGAATATATTATATTTTATTAAAAGATTTTTCTTTAAATATGGACAGTCGATTAAAGTAAATCAATCTGGACCGTTCATGGATTAGTTCTTATGCATTCCATTTTCCTATAAATAGAAGCTCATTCCTTCATTATTTTCTTACGAATTCATTGAAAAACACAGAGAGAAATTATAGAGAAGCTATAGAGAAAGTTATAGAAAGAAGAAGAGTATTACGCTACTTCACTACTTATATTCGGTTCTTTTACGGTAAGGGGTGTTATTCTTTCTTCTTGAAGAGAACTTACATTATTCCATTCATTATTATTACATTGGAATAACCTATAAAAGTGGCATACCTATACATAACTTTGTATATCTGTGGCATACCCTATACTTGGTGAAATCCTTATGTTATTCCATTGCTTATTATTACATTGGAATAACACTTGTACGCTGTGATTTACCTATACTTGGTGACATTCTTTCTATTATTACATTTGGAACATCACATGCATGTGTTTTACAGGACTGGTTAAAATCTTTATTATTCATTGGAACATCCACATGCATGTGTTTTACAGGACTGGTTAAAATCTTTATCATTACATTGGAATATCCTGTCATGTGTTTTACACCGGATGCAGTTCCATCTTTATTATTACGTTGGAACATCCTGTCGATTGTGAATTTCACACGACTTTGGTTAGTTATTATTATACATTGGAATAACTTTTGTCATCTTGCAATCCGCATGCGTGGTGATTTCTTTTGTTATTCCATTCTTTATTATACCCGGTTGGTTAAAACTTTGACTTTATACTCCATAAAATTAGTGGAATATCCTTGATATTTGCGTTTCATCCAAATATCTTTTCATGGAAATATTCTTACGATCATTCTTGAATTTTACTCTGAAACGATGATCGTGTTGACAATTTGGGACGTTAATAATTCATGGATTAAATAATTCTTGAACTTGTTTTATTGAATTATTATGTCATTGTCATCATCATCCTCATGTTATATTATGTTATCTTTGGCTTACGTCATAGATGAACTTAGTATGATTATGACCGAGGATCATTCGGTATAATAATCATGACTTGATATAAATGATGTGACAAAAGTCCTCAGGTGGCTCAGTAATCACGTTGATGGATAGTTTTTGGTATGATTATGACGTAGGGGTGATGTCGTGGTTTATTTATAAATTCAGTGACGACCATTGATAATTTGATGAAAATCTTAATGGATTGCTTAGTGAGTACGAGGATGATTAGATGTGGTGGTTTATTTATTAGTGAGTCTCGGTGATAAAAATTGATAAAAACCTTTTAAAACCTAAAAGATAGTAGACTTTATTCTCTCTTGAGCTCTTTTAATGGATTGCTTATTACAAAAGCTGCAATCCTTTCTAAAACCTTCATTAAAGCTGTACCATTTTACATTTGTCTATACATTGTATATTTATCGGAAAATGCGATGAAATTAGAAGGTTACGTAGAGAATGAAATTAATCCATATGAAGGCTTGATAATGATAATTTATTCAAATCGCATTATCTTAGTCATCAAATATTTCTTCAAAGATATTCATGGGCGGTCGTATTAGTTGAGCTCACCCTTGCCAAAAAGATTTGAAATCATTCATCTTTGCACTACGGTGCCAAAGATATTCAATAATATCATCATTTGAAGGATGATGAAAAAAGCGAATCGATTGAAACAAAATTTGGGATTTGATTAGTACTTTGTTTTATCCATGTCCAACAATACCTCAAAAATAATCATAGTGGTGTAAAATGGGGAAAGCTAGTATCCAAAATAAGTAATGGTCGATGAATAGTCTTGAGTAGGATAGCATTAGATAGAAATTCCACAAAAAAACATTTTAGTACTCGTGAATAAGAAGCGTGAATCACTATTTTGTGAAATAGTGTGATAATAGTTATAATGAGGACTCCTTTTGAGTTTGTATAATATCTATAAACAATATTTGTATTCAAACTCACCCACCACATTTGAAATAAAATTCAGCACATTTTTTCACCAACCACAAGTGGGGCCCACTCAATTTAGAATTTTCCACCAAAATCAATTATAACCCTATGGTCGTTCATTATTTAACGGTTCAAAATTTGTGAACATATACTCAACTTATATATGTATAACATATCCAAAAATTACAAGTTATTAAATATTATAATCATTATTCAGTAATAACACCGATTTGATCTTTTAATACCTCAAATAATACATAAATAAACCATAATTTATAAAATAAATATTTCATGATCGTATGAATGATACCCAAGATGGGTTACAATTTGTTCCCAGGGAAAGAGAGGCGTCCATAAGGATCTGCCGATGTGAGTTTGGAAAATGTGATGAAAGCCAATAATGTTATCTAATAAAATTCAAATAATATGAATTATTGATGGAGGAAGGTATAAGATTTTTTTATTATTTTTATTTTATATTTCTTATTTGTGACTTTTCATTTTAGTATTCGAATATTCACAAACGATCACGATTGTAAATGCTTATTTTGAAATATTTGCATATTTAACCCCTTAAAGCGAAAATTTGTAGTGTGATAAATCATAATGAGGACTCCTTTTGAGTTAGACAATATTTGTATTCAAACTCATAGTTTAGTATTCAATTCGAAAAAAAATATTATGGAGGAATGTGATGAAAAGGGAAAGTATAGGAGGGAAGGTATAAGATTTTTATTATTCGATATATAAAAAAAATATATATCCATATTCGGTTTAAAAGTATACACAAATAAACGAACACGAATATGTAAATATACTCGGCAGATAGCGGATATCCGAATTCGAAATTTGTATCCAAATAACTTATATTTATATATATATATACATATATATTAATTATTATATAACAAACAAAATAATTTATTTAAAGTGGCATTCCTTATATAATAATTTGTTTTCACTATCATACTGAAAAATATTTTAAAAATATATCATTTTACTTCTAAAAAGTAGGAAATAACACTTTTATTCTAATATTAATAAACCGAAATAAATTGATTTAAGTATAGTTAATAGATTTTTATTATTATAAAGTTAAAATATCTAAAATATATCATTTATCAAGAAAATTATATACTAGAAGAATAAAACTATAGTTATTAGCTTGTTATAAATTTTTACTTTCAAAACTTACTTGCAATGTTAGAAGAGCGGAAACAATGAACAATATAATTTTATTGTTAAAATGTGTTAAGTCCGAATTAATTTAGAATTAATCTAAAAGTAGGTTGAATAATTAATTCACGTTTGTGTTCATAAAGAAAAAAAACAAAATTAAGTTTTATATTTAAGTTATTAATTTACCCTTATAGTAGTTTTATTATGCTTATAAGTTGGAGGATATAATAGAGATTAAAAAAAGATAACATTTATCTTATTTAGTTTTTCAACAAAATCTATTTATTTTGAACGAAAATGAAATTATTTAGTAAGAAAAATGGCCTAATTTTTTGTCCATTTTTTTGTTTTGATTCATTAGAAAATACAATAACAAAAGAATTGAACATAAAACCTATTTTCTGTCATTTTTTAACCCATTTTAAAACTTAGAAACAAAATGTAAGCACAAAGTAGTAATATTGTACATGTGAATAATAGATTACACAAACAAAAATTCTATGTGGATATGAAAATTAAACAGAAGTATATTTGAATTTTATTTATTTGTATTTTAATTTTTAATAATGGGTAAAAATATAAATATATGAAATTCAAATACATTCATGTTTAATTTTTATGTCCGTCTAAAAGATTTCTCTTTGGCAAAAGAAAAAAGAGTTAATAATTCGTTTTTTGGCTACTCCTGATTGGTCAGTTCCAGAGCACACGGATATTAAAAAATTTACACATAGCCGTCGATTAAGCATAATCCAACGATAAAGAATACACGAGACCTGAATCGAAATCGAAGGTGCTGCTAGCTAAGACCACCGAATATAAACGACAGACGCGGCACCTAATCTGCACGGTCGATTGGACAAACTTCCTTTTTAGTTTTAATCTTTGTATCTCTCTCTAGATTCCGGTTGTCTTTATAATTTCTCCTCGACTCATTGAAATAAAATGGAGACTGGTGGAAAAGTGAAGAAAGGTGCCGCCGGAAGGAAAGGAGGTGGTCCCAAGAAGAAGTCGGTGTCTCGCTCCGTCAAGGCCGGACTACAGTTCCCCGTCGGAAGAATCGGCCGGTACCTCAAAATAGGTCGTTATGCTAGGCGCGTCGGCTCCGGAGCTCCGGTCTACCTAGCTGCCGTTCTTGAGTACCTAGCTGCTGAGGTATGTATTTCTCCCCCATCTTGCTTTACAATTGTATCTATATCTACGTGGATTTACGCTTTGTGCTAGTTTCTTTTGTTTCCTGAATAATTTGGTTTGGGGTATAGCTTTGCTACCAGATTGGTTCTTAAAATTGGATTTGAGTACTTTGATTAATTAATCTATATGATGTTTTTGACTAGTCTATTTAGCCAGATCTCACTGTGCTTTCATTTCTTTTAACTTTTCATCCTATACACCTGTTTTTTTGATGAGAAATTAAGAGATTAATAATAATAATTAACGAAATGATTTTAATTTCAACGCTGATTATTGTTTTCTTTTGTGGTTTTTAAAAAGAAGAAATCTTTGATGATGTCAATTGTAAGTTGTAGAGCACACTTTATTTATGAAAGTCAAATGGCAATGTTAGATTCATACATTTTCTCAGCTCCAATCAATTATTAAGTTGTAACTTTCTTCTAATTGTTATGATCTAAATCTTTTTGAGGTTTTGTTTGAAATTAGGTTTTAGAGTTGGCTGGAAATGCAGCGAGGGACAACAAGAAGAAAACGATTATACCAAGGCATGTTCTATTGGCTGTGAGGAATGATGAGGAGCTTGGAAGGCTTCTTGCTGGAGTTACAATTGCTCATGGAGGTGTGCTTCCCAACATTAACCCAGTTCTGTTACCGAAGAAGTCTGAGAAGGCAGCAGCTAAGGAACCTACCAAGTCACCCTCAAAGGCAACTAAATCCCCAAGGAAAGCTTAGTTATGGTTTCTTTCTCTGTGTGTTTAGAAGAAAGAAAAGCCTAGTTGTAGCTTTCTAGTTCCTCTATTGTATGTAATTTGTTTTGCAGTTGTGGGGTTGTAGGAAATTTGTGCCCTTAGTTGTTAGGCCGATTGTAGTTTCTCTTCTGTTTCCTCTGTTAGTACTTAAAAACATCTTTAATTTGAAATGAAATGGAATTGTTACCTTTTGAAAATCAGGAATCAGAATTTAGTGATTGGAATTTTTGTTTTTTTAATGGTGTTGTTTGGGTTACTTTAAAGTGAATTACTTTTAAGCTTTCCTCCATTTGCAATGATGTGTTTAATATATGTTGTTTCATGATTGTATAAGAAATGGTTTGTTTTGTTTTTGGAATCTGTCATTGAAGAATGTTTTATGGTGTTGCTTGGATTGTACAGTAGTTTGGTTGGATTAATCAAGGCTGCAATCAATTACTTAAAATTCTCGTGTTCTCTCAAGAATTTGAACAGGCTTCTGCTTTGTTGGATTATGGAGTATCTAATTTCAAATTTCAAATTTCAAATTTCAAATTACCACCAAGCACGCCTTGGTCGAGTAAGATTAGAAAACTGAAACCATGGGTGTCAAAGCAGCAAGGAAAGTTGAGGCTCTTAGCACAGTAACCCCCCATTTCATAAAAAAAATGACATCCTTTATAGATAGGTATATAGTATGAAGCAGATTTTTTTACCTTCTTTGCCATCATCCCCAAATTGTTTCCCTGTTTCCTCCCGACTGTATTATCACTCTCTTTTCGATTCAATCTTACTTGAAGGAAATCTCTAACTGGCACCAAAGGGAGAGAAGAAGCCGGTGTGGAAGAAGCCGGTGTAGAAGAAACCGGCGGAGAAGAAACCATTGAAAGCCGAGAAAAAAGATCCCGAACGAAAGAGTTGCCGCCTCCATTGGAGATAAGAAGAAGAAGAAAATAAAGAAGAGTAGCGAGACATACAAGATTTACTTGTTCATCGTGCAAGTTCATCCCGATATCGGGATATCGGGCAAGATCATGATCATGGATAGCTTCATCAACTATATATTTGAGAAGCTGGCTCAGGAATAGTCGCGGCTCGCTCGCTACAATAAGAAACCAACGATCACGTCTCGCGAGATCCAGACTACTGTGAGGCATGTGTTGCCCGGATAATCGTCCAAGCATGCCGTCTCCGAAGGTACCAAGCCAGTCACGAAATTCACCAGTTCTTAGATTGATTCAAAATTACGGTTGTTAATTTTTTTTACATTATTATTTAATCAGTTTTAACGATTGCAGTAGCGTTTGCGGCGTTAGCTTTTACAACGTTTGAACCTTCGAATGCATCCATTTTGGTGTGCTACATTTGAGGCTTAAACGTTTGTAAATTAAATAAGTTACGTTTTTACTAGATGAACAAGATTTTCAAGTACATTTGAACTTCCAAACCCTCTAAACACATCAAATGTTACAAACGCCGAGTAACCAAACATACACTAAGTTTAAATTGTAGGTTTCACAATTGAGATTGACAATCAAATAATTTGTAGAAATGTTATTTCTTGAACTTTTAAACCTACCTATTATAAGAGCAACTCCAGGACGCCGGAGGTGAACAAATTCTAGACTATTTGACTCCATCAATAAGACTAAATATAGTCTATGAGAGTTTCTGGTATGTCAAAGAGACCAAATCTAGTTGATTATTATTTTGATTATAATTTTAAATATATTTAAATAGGAGAGACGACTGAAGAAAAAAAAAAGGAGATGAGATGAAGAAGGAAATAAAGGCAGAAGAAGATGAAGGGGGCAGGAAACTTGATGCTATAACGGATATAAAAAGAAGTCGTTAAAACGGTAATAAAGAAACAGATAGAAATTGAAAATGTTGATTGAAAAATCTATAAATATGTACAATGATTCAATACATTTTATCATCTCTCAATCAACTACTTCAACCTTTAGCAATTGTAAGTATTTTGTTAATAATAATTTATATTTTTATTATATGTGATTTTTGTTTTTTTTATTGATAATATCTCTCTAAATTATTTTTTAGATGGAAGATCATGGTCGTCCGATGTATTATTCTTCATTATTATCTCAAGATTTCTCACTTGATGATCCAAATTTGTTGGATGAATTTTCAATTCAAACTGATGTACCAATTCAGACTCCCGAAATTGAGTCCAATAAAAGAACAAGGAGAAAGGGAAATTACACAATTGATGAAGATGTCCTTCTTGTTTTTGGATGGCTTAATGTAAACATGGATCCAATTTAATGAAACGATCATAAACATGAAAGATGTTGAAAAAGAGTTCACGAATACTTTCATGCATACAAAAATTTTAAGTCTGAACGTAATTCTACTGCTTTGCCAAAACGTTGGTCAATAATTCAACTTGTGGTGAACAAATTTTGTGGATATTATGCTTCAATTGAATGAATGCAACAAAACAGTGTAGGTGAACAAGTATTTCGTTTTTTTCATGTAAAATTTCATTAAGCTTATTCTTATAGTTTATACTTAATACTTTGTAAATAATTTTTAAAATAGATATGTCAAGCATTAGAGATGTTCAAAAGTATTCAAAACCAACCATTTGGATTTATGCATTGTTGGAAAATATTAAGGGATGCACCGAAATGAAAAACATATAATAGTGGGAAAAAATAAAAAAGTACTCGAAAATCAAGTCCAAGAACATCTTTTCCATCAACCGTAAAAGAAGTAAGTTTGGGTGAAGACGATGGTATTGAAGATACAATCTCTGCAGGATTAGAGAGGTCAATGGGAAGAAAGGCTTCAAAAGCATTATTTAAAAAGAGCAAAGGAACCAGTGATACTAGTACACCTATGAAATTGAGGTTTGAGAAGTTCGAGCATCAGATGAAATTGAACCTACAAAAGAGACAAGAGAACATGGACATAATATATTTTCAAGAGTAAGAGAAGTTGAATATAATGAAAGCACAAGAGGATCAAATGAACATGATGATTAATACCACTAACATGGAGCCTGAAGTAGCTGAATATTACAAACAACGCAAGAAAGAAATCATGAAAAGAGTTACATCTAGTAGTTGACTTGCTTATTATTAAAGAATCGTGATTTGCTTATTATTGTAGTAGAATGTAAATGGATTATACTCCGCCATGTAGTAACCACAAGTGTTAGAATAATATATTCTTGAAGTTGAGAATGAACTTGTCTATCCCTTATGCGGTGATTGACTTCAATGAATTCAAGTAATTGTGGGGTACGCTCATGAGACACTTCTACAGTTGAAATCTCGTCACGTGTATCAATAGGTTGTTGGTTCTTGATTTTCATCTCATTCCTTTTCAACGATCATATTATGTAGTATTATGCATGCAGTCATAATTTCTTTTAGTGTTGTTTGATCCCAAAATCGTGCAAGACCACGAACGATCGCAAAACATGATTGGAGTACCCCAAATGCTCGCTCAACATTCTTTCTAAGCGCCTCTTGAGTCTTAGCAAATAGTTTTCTTTTATTTCCCCGAGGTGTCGAAATGGTTTTAACAAATGTTGCTCATGGAGGATATGTATCATCAAAAAAGTAATATCTCATCGTGTACTCATTTCCATTAATTGAGTAGTTCACAAGTGGAGCACGACCTTCAGTAAGAGCAGAGAAGATAGATAATTTCTCCAAAACGTTAATATCATTATGAGAGTATGATAATCCAAAAAATGCATGCCATATCCAAAGATCGTATGAAGCCACCGCTTCTAAAATAATTGTTGGCTCATTCACATGTCCAGAATACATACCATGCCACGCAACTGGACAATTCTTCCATTTCCAATGCATGCAGTCGTTCTTCAGCTTTTGATAGCAATCTAACAATATCATTACTATTGGGGGATCTCAGATATTCATCACCAAAATTTGAAATGACTACTTTTACAAACCTTTTAAGACTCAATATAGTCATACTTTCATCGATCCGCACATAATCATCAACAGAATCTACTGAAACACCATAGGCAAGCATCCGCATTGAGACATTTATCTTTTGTAGAAAAGCATCATTCATTTTTTGGACGAAGTATAAATCATACGCTTCAACTGCTCTTTGAATTCGGAAGAAAAGCGGACGTCGCTTTCGAAACCTTCTCCGAAATAGATACCCCCATATAATATATTCAACAAAATAATCACGAAAAAGTCGATTATAACCTTTATTACCATAATCAATGGTAATACAACCTTGCATAGAACACGATGACGTGATGTATGCCTATTGACATTTTGTTGTTTTTCTTCAATAGCCGTTATGCCTAAAAATTGTCCATATATTTTTTCATCCATGTGCAACATAGCTAATTTTAATTGACGAGACATTTAAAATAACATATTTAACTAGAAGACTGAAGTTGAGATGAGTAAATATGAGAGATTGGATGTGCTTTATATTTAGAGGTTGTTTGTTCTTTAAAATATAACTGTTGAAATATGGTCGTTGAAGTTTTTTTGAATTCATTTATTATTTTAATCTTTTTATATTATAATCCACATAATAGTCCATCTGAGAAGATTGAAAACTAAATGACATTTGCTGATGTCATATAAATTAAATATAGTCCACGAGATAATCCATATGCTAGAGATGCTCTGATTGTTGTTGTTTTTAGAGAAAAACTAATATTTTGAGATAACCCCAGGAAATAAATGATAGCACTTGAGCTTTGTTGTCATTGTTCTTCATCACTGTTGCTGTCAAACTCATTCAATGGTATTTAATCATCATCACTGTTGCTCTCATCTCATTGAATGGTGTTAATCATAGAGCTTCTTGATTATGTGCAAGGTATATAACGGCCTTAAAAGGGCCTCAATATTGACCAGCTTAACACGTGAAAAAACAAGCAACAATATAAAGACTAGTTGTTCCCAGTTATGATATACTGTATATCAACATGGAATAGACCATAATAAATCCAAAATCCAAAATCCAAAATCCAAAATGCCAACATGACAGTGTGGTCAAATGAGAAATTGAGCACATCTCCCTCTTCAGCAAGAGCACTCCTTGTGCTAGGTCCAAGCAAAGTACCCAACTAGAACCTATAATTTAAATGTGGGAGGGGAAAAAAACAACGTTAGAATATCAAGTTATGACATAAAGGCCTAAAGACAACTAAATAACATAAACACAAACAAGCTGCCTCATTTTAGAATACTAATAAATCAGTTAGAGGTTGCATAAGTACATCCACTACTTGATGACATAAAACCTTTCAAGGCTCTCAACCACATTTTTATGCACTTACATCGTGTATTTGTTCTAAAGAAACTACAACTATGTGCACAAAATACTCCGTTATAATTTGCATAAATCATATAGCTCATAGAAACATTCCCAGTTGCCTTATAAAACAAGTCATAACCAAGGTTCCAGGCTCTTCTTTAAGCAACTAGTCAAAATACTAGTCTTAGGATGTACCAGGAAAAATTAAACAGGGACGTGAACATTAATGTTATAAACCAACTGATCAAAGTCCAAAGGTGTCACTTTCTCCAATTAAAGATGCGGATGATCAATTATACTAACAGAAAAGAATCAATATTTGGTCATTTAAAATGCGTATTGTTAATTAGCTGTTATTTCGTATTACCCCATCATGTTCAAAAGACCTCAAAATGACTAATAACCAATTTGTTACATAGTGACCACCTTGAGGTGGTCAATAGTCTCCAACCGTGACATCCTATGTTGGCATTTCTATTTCATGGTCTTTGCTAGAACTATTATATTAGAAGTTGATAACTAAACATATTTGTTCTTTCCAAAAAAAATCGCATTCCCAATGTTAACAGGGACTTGAATACCACATGTCTCCCCTCTCAAGGTTGCTAGAGATATATACGACAATTCCTAAACCCATATATGAGACATATTCAAAATAAATGCACAGAAGCACACTAAAATATGCTGAACACTTGATTACATACTCAATAAATGGGTAAATAACTAAAATACTATCACCAACTTCATACAATGGCAGGGAAAATGATGCACTGATACACTTTCATCATCAGCAACTCAAGTTCAAAATAAGCAGTTCATTACTTCCGATTCTAACACAACACATTTATGTTCTCACATGAAATGATAAGTATTTTTTACTAACGGTGACTGAGAAGGAGATGGTAATGGGAATAGTAGAAAACAGTCTTTTGTATAACAATGCCAACAACTCCAACGTTTATTTACCATCCCATGCAAATCCGTACTACCCATGACCCTGGGACCTGGCCTGGGTAACTCAAGTCGATCAAAGCTTTTGTAATTGCTAGGTTGAAATATGATACAAGTTGCAAAAAATCATGCAACGACAAGATCAATCAAATTGGAGTACTGATTAGGCCTTCACATTTCCATTGAGAAATAATCTTGAACTTGCCTACCAATTATTAGTAAGATGGACATAAGAATACAAATATCCAGCACTAGTATGTCTATATATAACGTGACAAATAATTTGCTGTTTTTAACCCGTCAAACAGCTTCGAACAATTAACAGTTCACAGGAACCTTCCTATATTAACATATAATTATATGCACAGTTCACATAAAATCCAAAGTTCCAAACACACGAGAAAAACTTGACGGACCTTACATCTCTATCCCGGTAAACCGTAAAACCAAGCACACCCACTTATTTAACATATAGGAATTCATCAATTGCAAATCCTAAAGAAATATCCGCCTCTAGTCTACCGCAATCACTAAGCTTGATGTAAAAAAATACCTCCTTGCCGTGAAGCCAGTTTTGCATAATTAAGAAGCTTGAAAAGTACATGCTATCCAGTAATCAATCAACCTGGTGTGTAAAATACTAAAATAATAATCATATGTGAATTGGTGCTAAAACTTTTGTAGTCAATTACATGATAATATAAGAGATACAGCTACCACAAGATATCAACACTGGATAATCATTATAATCATGCAAAGTGCAGAAATCATTCTAGAGTGGCAACATGCTGGCGTAGATAGTAAATGTGCTACTTTAATTACAAGACAACGTCATTCTTATGCGTGTAAAGCTCAATATAAACGGCTAACATCACACACGACTAGAAAGATCCTCCACTATACATTTTCCGCTTCGACATTGCCTACTTTTGATACACCACCACTACATGACTACCACCACCAACATCATTGCTGTCTCTACATCCACTAAGTGCTTTATATATCAGCAATAATTGCTTTCACACAGCCAAGGGCGTATCCAGAAAATTTTCCCAACAGGGGCGTATTTTAATTATTTTTTTTGTTGAAATTAAATAAATAAAATTTGAACTAATCATAATATTAAGTAATCATAATAATGTTTATAAATTGCAATAAATATTCATAGTCCAAATTTAAAATAAAAAACATTTAGATATAATTTAGAAACTTAATTCAGTTACTTGTCATGGTTCAATTTGAATGATTCTCCAAATGCCCAAAGCCTCAAACCAAATTTGCTTTCTATATTCAAACAAAATCATGAATTAATTTTAAACCATAAACTAGTTTTGATATCTTTTTATAAGTTTGAAATAAGTTTTACTTTAAATAAAAGAAATAAACCATCAAAAATTTATACTCAAAACACAAAAAATTATACAGGGTCCATTAGTTAGATGCAGAGAAATAAAGTAATTATAACAACTAGAAATGAGAAGCTGCTAAAGGCTCACAGTCATTTTCCATTATAAAATAAGGTAAAATCATTGTAAGTTATCACAATAAAAGACAAAAACTACTCAACCAAAATAATCTCATTTTCAATTGAAGATCAAACAACTCAAAAACAAAAACTCAATCAGACAAAAAAAAAAACAGTAACCACAGTCAACCAAATCAATAACAAAAAAAATAAACTTGAATCAAACAATCCTTTACGGTTCACACTAATGAACATTCAAAACCAAAAGCTATACAAAAAATACTTCTTAAGATTTCACCAAACATTAAAACTAAAAATATTTTTGTACTTGTATTTAGAATTGGTTTGTGATTTTTTTTGCCTTATCCAAATTTAACTATTTCATTAATCCGCCCTCAACATTACAATCAAACATATTTTTCCATTGTGCTACTTAGTAGACAAGCAAGAATATCGATTCTCAAGTATAATCAATATTGTGTTGAAAATTAATTACTGAAACTAAACATATTTATAAAATCAATTGTAGAAATTGATTACTGAAACTAAACATGTTTATAAATATAACCCATGTTGAAACAAAAGAAGAAGGGGTTAAATGCTTTTTCAGTCACCGTACTATATGTCAACTTACAAATGGATAACTGAATTTTTTTTTCTTACAGTCAACTCACTGTACTCGATTTTACTAACAAAAAGTTAAAAAAACCGTTGAGTCAAGGTTGACTAAACGGAACAGTACACGTGGCAGCTAAATTGTCCAAAAAAAAATCCCATTTGGCAGTTAGTATGCGACGTGGCAATGATGATGTGGATTTGGAGGAAATTTTTTATGAAAAAATGGAAAAAAATATTTTAAAATATAATATAAATTAAAAAAATTAGCCAAAAAAACAAGAAATTAAATAAAAAATATATTTAATAAAAATGCAGTTTTTTGCGTTTTTTTATCAATTATTTCTGCAAAAAAATTTTAATAAAAAAAATGCAATTTCTTTCAACATTTTTTTGCTTTTTTAATAAAAAAATGCATTTTCAGTTTATGAGAAAAGCACAGTTTTTTTTAAAAATAAAAAAACACAAATTTTAATAAAACTAATGCAGTTTCTTTTAACAATTTTTGTGTTTTTTTTATTTTTAAAAAAATAGTGCTTTTTTATTTTATTAAAAAAAGTGTTTTATTTATTATTTTAATAAAAATAATAATAATTATTTTATTTAAAAAAAAACAAACAACGCTCTCTCTCCTTCTCCGTCACAACAACGCAGTTTGGTTTTTTTTTAATAAAAATAATTATTTCTTAAATTTAATTAAATTAGATTATAAAATTTAAATAAAATATAATTTTATTTTCTCAATTATTTCTTAAATTTGATTAAATTAAATTATAGAAAATTGAGAAAATAAAGTTATACTTTATTTAAATAAAGTATAAATTTAAAATAATTGAG
Organism: Panax quinquefolius; assembly: GCA_020205615.1. Taxonomy (NCBI): domain Eukaryota; kingdom Viridiplantae; phylum Streptophyta; class Magnoliopsida; order Apiales; family Araliaceae; genus Panax; species Panax quinquefolius. The sequence continues at coordinate 149,415,080 of CM035161.1, forward strand.
AAAATAAATTATACTTTATTTTCTCAATTTTTATAATTTAATTTAATCAAATTTAAGAAATAATTGAGAAAATAAAATTATCTCACTAATTAATAAATTTTAATAAGAAAAAAGCGCAATTTTTTAATAAAAAAAGTGCAGTATGTTTTAATAAAACTTTTTTTTTAAACGCAGTTTTTTTTATTTTTTAAAAACTCAATCGGACCAACAAATATTAGTTATAGGAAGCGTGATAATCATTCCCATGGCATGTACTTTTAGTGCAATACAAATAATTAGTTTTATTTAATAAAAAAAAGTGCAGTTTTTTTAATAATTTTTTATTAAAAAGAAATTAAAACTCAGTTTTTTAACAAAAATAAAAAAGTAGTTTTTTTTTAAATAAAAATTAAAAACGCAGATTTTTTAATAAAATATATTTTTTTTATTATTAAAAAAAATTAAATATATTTTTATTTATTTTCTTGTTTTTTTGGCTAATTTTTAAATTTATATTATACTTTAAAATATTTTTTCCAGTTTTTCATAAAAATTTCCTCAAAATCCAATCCACATCATCATTGCTCATCGACATAGTTTTCTTTTGTGTTAGTAACTAATCGCCAAATAGGATCAATAAAAGATTTAAATTTTGTTGAAATAATTTTTAATATTATTTGAATTTGACAATTTATAAATTTTCAAAGTATAAGTGGTTATATTATATTCGATTGGTGAGGGAATATTAGGTTTATGAGGGAATATTACTCGACTACTCAATCATTGGTGGACCCACAAACGTAATTATTGTCGGATTGAGAAAGCGACAAAATATTTTATTGAAATAACGACGGAAGTTTTCTGATTAATCTTGTTGAACTACTTCATTAGTAAAAAGTCAAAGAATCGTGTGGTTGCATAAGTAACATACTACGGTATTGATTATTGATGCTTATGTGAGAAAGTCGGTTTGATTCCATTAGATTAATAATATGAATTATTATAGCGATAATGACGTTTTTTTATTCAGTATTATTAACGTAATAAAAAAAGCGAAACATCTTTTATATAAAGCGAATACTTTATTAAAGTTATTACATAAATAGAATATATTATATTTTATTATGCATGTAGTGTTGCGTAGTGTTTTTCATAGTGTTTGCATAGTAAAATGTTTTTATATAAATAGAATATATTATATTTTATTTAAAAGATTTTTTGCTTTAAATATGGATAGTCAGTTAAAGTAAATCGATATGGACCGTTCATGGATTAATTACTATTCTATTTTTCTATAAATAAGCTCGTTCCTTCATTATTTTCTTACGAATTCTTTGAAACTCAGAGAGAGAAATTATAGAGAGAAGCTATGAGAGATCGCAGAGAAAGAAGAAAGTACGGTACTTCACTACTTTGATATCTAGTGTCTTTTACGGTAAGAGATATTATTTTGTTGACAAGTAAGGGTGTTATTCTTTCTTATTCATGAAGAGAACTTACATTATTTCATTCATTATTATTGGAATAACTTTTAAAAGTGGCGTACTACTATATACACTTTGTATCTGCAGCGTACCTATGCTTGGTGAAATCCTTATATTATTCCATTCTTATTTATTACATTGGAATAACACAGCATATCTGTGAATCCCTATACTTGGTGATCTTCTTACATTATTCCATTCTTTATTATTACATTGGAATATCACATACGTGTGTTTTACAGGACTGGTTCCATTGTTTATTATTCATTTATTATTACATTGGAATATCACATGCGTGTGTTTTACAGGACACGGTTCCATTGTTTATTATTATTGACATTTATTATTACATTTGGATCATCACATCGATTGTGAATTTCACGACACACTGGTTAAGATTATTATTATTCATTGAATAGCTTTTATACATCACAATAATTTCTTATATTATTTTTTTCTTATATTATTCTTTAATACTTTTAGTTTAAAACTTTGAATACTTGAAATTAGTAGAATATCTTTGATATTTGCGTTTACGTCTAGTATCTTTTCATGGAAATATTCTTGATCATTCTTGAATTTTACTTTCTAAAAATCGTGTTGACAATTTGACGTTAATAATTCCTAGATAAATTAATTCGTGAACTTGTTTTATTGAATTATTATGTCGTTGTCATCATCCTACGTATTATATTATGTTATCTTTGGCTTTACGATGCGTAGATGAACTTAGTATGATTATGACCGGGGATCATTCGGTATAATCGTGGCGATATAAATGATGTGACCAAAAGTCCTCGATTGGCTGTAATGCGATGATGGATAGTTTTTGGTATGATTATGACGGGGTGATTCGGTATATCATAACCATTGATAATTTGATGAAAATCCTTGGCCAGTAATGAGATGATTAGATATTGTGGTTTATTCATTAAACTAAGTCTTAGTGATATAAATTGATGAAAACCTTTTAAAACCTAAAAGATAGTAGACTTTATTTTCTCTTTGACTCTTTTAATGGATTATTATTCAGCTTGAGTTAGGTTATCTATTGTATTTTATCGGTTTAACATTGTTGAAGACTATTAATAATTTATCATAATATTTCTTCTTGGGGCTAGTTGAGCTTACCCTTTCTTTCCTTTATTCTCTTGATGAAATGAGAATATAGGTTTGAGACGAGTTGGGAAGCGAGTGATGGTCTGAAGATAGCATTAGTAGTCCTCACTATTACGTGAAATAGTGTGATAATAATTATAATGAGGACTCCTTGAGTATGGATATTATGCAAATACATGATATTCTATTAGAACTCTCGGTTTATGTATTTTCGTATGTTACACGACGGATGTATAATTAAGTTTGTATTTGAATTTATGTACCGTAGTGGCGACCGAGATGGGTGGCGTATACCACAATTTTGGGGCGTCGCGGTTGGTATCGAGCTTAGGATATGATCCACGGCTAAGATGTAGAGATTAGAACTAGGAGGGAGAGATAGGGAATTCCTTCGCTAGTATGACTACTAAGTTTATTTGGTATTTGATTGGTCGGTGAAAGTATAGTGATAATATGTTGCGTGTCAATTAACCGCTTGTTTGTGACAGGTGGTGTTTGAGAATGACATCACGAAAATCTTTGAGATAATGATGGAAACACGGTGAAGTATTGATCAAACTCGAACAAAAGGTAACGACCAACAACACGATAATAATTATCTTTGGTGGCGGCCAATTTATCGAGCAATGATAACCATCGGGGAAAATTATCATGCGAGAATGGTAACCACTTGATTGGTAATCATGGCGAAGAATATAAGTGGAAATTACAAAAGAGAAGGTCGTTTAAGTGATTTTTGCGTGCACCAAAGTTAAGTCGAGATGGGACGGTGGCACCAAAGGTGGATATGGACAAAACAAAGTCGTTGGTTTTAGGAAGTGCATTTTTCGTGACTTCTCAGCGAAATGGCCGAAAGCGAAGTTAGCGGGTTAGTTAATTATAAATTGCAAGTCTATACCTTATAAGATCTTGGGATTCTACCCATTATTTTATCTCTCTTGCTTGCGTTCGGCGTTTAAATTTGACTCACGGAGAAGTTGAACATTGACTTATTAGTTGAAACCTTCAGTAAGAGCCTTCGTTATCGCTTTCTTTATTTTTTAAATCTTGTTTAATTGAATAAACACTTTCACGCGTTACTCGTCGATCTTATCTTTTTGAAAATACTTGCCTTTGATGTGATTTTAGGAATCGATTGGTTAACTACTCATCGTGCTTTTAAGTAAGGTTGTTGGCTTTTATATTCATAACTTAACTTGTTGTGCGAATTCAGTAACCAAACTCTTAAAAGTCGATTATTGTCATATATCGAACCATAAGTAAAAGTGCAAAACCCGGACTTCTGTAAGCGACATCGTGAATGAAGATGGAAAGTTTTAAGGTATCATTGTGAGGTCTTATCTAGGTTAAGGGATAGAAGTCGCGGTTGGTATCGATGTGACGTCTTTATCAATCTTGAGCGAAATATGATTTTTGAATGATATTTCTATCATTAATAAATTTCTTGGCGTATTCTTGAAGACTTCTACTTTACCCTAGAGCGTGAAATCTCAATTTTGTATTGACAACGATCTGAAAAACCCATTTCTTAAACCCTCAAATATTTCTTGACTAAAAGGATCATTTACGAGGATTATGATGAAAGTCGTAATAAAGCATTGGACTAATGAAAATCATGGATATATAAAGTATTAGTAAGTGTTATGATGAGTTATTTGGTTATTATGTGAAAACATGAAAGTTTCTTAGAAATCACAAAGAGTTGAAAATCGATTTTGGTGAAAAGCGTAACATGAAATTGATTGACCGTATCTCTATTATATTTTGAATTTTTAAGTGTGGTCGAGTCCTAGAGTTAGATCTATGAGTTCTAACTAATCAAGTGGAATTACTAGAAAAGGTGTTGTAGATTTTTTGTGTGGGTGATTTTAGCAAAGGAGTGCAAAAGCTGCGAGAAACCGAAAAAAAGGCTCACGCCATGATTTTAGGCGAAATTTATTTGACCACTTAAATTATGAGAAAAATTAAGCCTTTTGGGGACATGAAGGTATATGGTATAAAGTACCTCTGTCCAAAAATGAGCTCATTCGACTTAAAATGAGTTAACTATATTTTATTTAGGTTTTAAGGCAACGCTTAGTTCGAAAAAGCTCACGTTAACATGTGTGAGTCTGTAAGATTTGAGAATTTTGGAGTTAAACTTGAGGTAGCTAATTTATTAAGGAATTAATTAGAAATTGATTTTTGAAAAATAGTAAATGAATTTTAAAATTCGAGAAAAATATATTTTCATTATGGGACTATATTATGCTAAATCCCGGAAAAGAAATATTTTTGGGACTGATTTGGTATTTTTCATGAAAATAGTTTAATTCTGAACATATGAGTTAAATATGTTATGTGAAGTAACAAAGTTGAAAATAGGATTTTATGTTTGAGAATCCTATATAGAATATATGCATATTTTTGATGAGGATTTGATCCTTGGTGATGATATCTTATGAGTATGGCATTTTGAATGATTAAATGCATTATATGGTAAAGCGTAAACAATTGAAATAAATTGTTTATAAATTTAAGTGATTAAAATATTGTTATAATATTAATGATATTAGATTATGAGATTATTAAGAAATTGATAACATGGGGATATTCTTGAATCACGGAAAAATTATATTATAAATGTTTAATATTTATCCTTTATCTCATTTGATTGATTCTTTATATCATTATCCTCATTGCTTATATTATGTTTGAAAGTCATACGTGGCTGTAGTGCGTAGATGGACTTGGTATGATTATGACGAGGATTGTTAGGGTATAATCATAGCAAGTAATTGAAAACACGATTATCTTTGGTAGTAGTCATGGATAATTTGTGGTCGTGATACTTAATGAATACACGATTATCTTTGGTAGTAGTGTCGTGGTGGTCGTGATACTAATAAATACTGCGATTATCTTTGCACGTATGGATATTTGTGGTCGTGATCTTAATGAATACGATTATCTTTGTACGTAGTGCATGGATAATTTGTGGTCGTGATCTTAATGAATACACGATTATCTTTGGTACGTAGTGCGTGGATAATTTGTGGTCGTGATCTTAATGAATACCACGATTATCTTTGTAGCGTGGTCGTGGATAATTGTGGTAATCTTAATGAATACACGATTATCGTGATGGATAATTGTGGTCGTGATCTTAATGAATACACGATTATCTTTGCGCGTAGTGGCGTAGATAATTGTGGTCGTGATCTTAATGAATACCACGATTATCTTTGTACGTAGTAATGGATGGATAATGGTCGTGATCTTAATGAATACACGATTATCTTTAATGAATTGTGGTGATTATCTTTGAATACACGCACGTAGTCGTGGATAATCGTGGTCGTGATAATAAAGAATATCCTTGGCACGTAGTGCGAGGGGATGATTCGATGATGTAGATTAATTATTGAAAGTGAAAGTGATGAAATATTAATTCATGGATGTGGTAAAAAGTCGTCTTTGGTAGTAATACATTGATGGACTTGGTATGATTATGACCCGAGGATTATTCGGTATAATCATGTAGTAATTAAAAACACGAATATCCCCGGCGAAGGTGCATGGATAATTCGTGGTCGTGATATCTTATTAAGCTAAATCTAAAGATTATTGGTTTTATTGTATATCTTTGGCTGTAGTGCAGAAAGATGAATTGTTAATGAATATCTTTGGTAGGATTACAAAGATGAATTTAATGTTTTCAACGATAAAAGGTATTGAAGTATTCTCACCTCTTATCATATCAGTATCGCACCGTAATTTCGAGGGCGAAATTCCATAAGGAGGAGATTGTGAGACCCCATTTTATCAATAAAGATTTAAATTTTGTCGAAATAATTTTTAATATTATGGTGTGAATTTGAGATAATATTATAGTTGTGGGTAGTATTTATAAATTTTGCAAAGTATGCAAGTGGTTATATTATATTGATTGGTCGGGAATATTCGGTTTAGCGGGGAATATTAAATGCAACGGCTCAATCATTGGTGGACCCTAGCGAAATTATTGTCGGATCGAGAAAAGCGACAAAATATTTTATTGAAATAACGGAAGTTTTTCACTGAATTGATCTTGTTGAACTACTCGGTAGTAAAAATCTGATGTCATGGCGGGTTGCATAGTAGCTTTACGGTATTGATTATTGATGCTTATGTGAGAAGTCACTCGGTTTGATTCCATTATCATCGATTAATAATATGAATTATTATAGCGATAATGACGTTTTGTTTTATTAGTATTATTAACGTAATAAAAGCGAAACATCTTTTATATAAAGCGAATACTTTATTAAAGTTATTCTATAAATAGAATATATTATATTTTATTATGCATAGTGTTGCAGTAGTGTTTTTTGCGTAGTGTTTGCATAGTAAAATGTTTTTATATAAATAGAATATATTATATTTTATTTAAAAGATTTTGCTTTAAATATGGATAGTCCGATTAAAGTAAATCAATCTGGACCGATTCATGGATTAATTACTATGCATTCTATTTTCCTATAAATGAAGCTCATTCCTTCATTATTTTCTTAATAATTCTTTGAAACTAGAGAGAAATTATAGAGAAGTATAGAGAGAAAATCTATAGAGAGAAAGAAAGAAGAGTATTCGGTACTTCACTACTTTGATATCCAAGTGTCTTTTACGGTAAGAGATATTATTTGTTGTATCAAGTAAGTGTTATGTTATTCTTCTTATTAAGCGAAGAGAACTTACATTATTCCATTCATTATTATTACATTGGAATAACTCGTAAAAGTGACATACCCTATACATACAACTTTTATCATGGCAGTACCCTATACTTGGTGAAATCTTATATTATTCCATTCTTATTTATTACATTGGAATAACTTTGTATCTGTGAATCCCCTATACTTGGTGATCTTTACATTATTCCATTCTTTATTATACATTGGAATATCCATGCTCGTGTTTTACAATGGGACACGGTTCCATTGTTTATTATTCCACATTTATTATTACATTTGGAATATATCGCATACATGTTTTACACAGGACTGGTTCCATTGTTTATTATTATTCAACATTTATTATTACATTGGATCATCACATCGATTGTGAATTTCACGACTCGGTTAGATTATTATTATTACATTGGAATAACACATAATACATCAAGCAATCTGCGCGTGCGTGGTGATTTCTATGTTATTCCATTCTTTATTATACCGGTTGGTTAAAACTTTGACTTTATACTCATTTAAATTAGTAGAATATCTTTGATATTTGCGTTTCATCTAGTATCTTTTCATGGAAATATTCTTACGATCATTCTTGAATTTTTACTCTAGAAAGCGATGATCGTATCGACAATTTGGACGTTAATAATTCCTAGATAAATTAATTCGTGAACTTGTTTTATTGAATTATTATGTCATTGTCATCATCCTCATGTTATATTATGTTATCTTTGGCTTACGTGCTGTAGATGAACTTAGTATGATTATGACCGAGGATCATTAGGGTATAATCGTGGCTTGATATAAATGATGTGACAAAAAGTCCTCGATTGGCAATGTAATGCGATGATGGATAGTTTTTGGTATGATTATGACCGGGGTGATTCGGTATAGTCGTAACCATTGATAATTTGATGAAAATCCTTGGTAAGTAATGTACGAGATGATTAGATATTGTGGTTTATTCATTAAACTAAGTCTTAGTGATAAAATTGATGAAAACCTTTTAAAACCTAAAAGATAGTAGACTTTATTTTCTACTTGACTCTTTTAATGGATCAGATATTCACTGTAGTTAGTTAAACCTGGTTGTCTATTGTATTTTATCGGTTTAACATTGTTGAAGACTATTAATAATTTATTCGCATTATCTTAGTCGTAATATTTCTTCTTGGGCTAGTTGAGCTCACCCTTTCTTTCTTCCTTTGTTCTCTTGAAATGAGAATATATTTGGGACGAAAGTTGGGGAAACGCAGTGATGGTCCTGAAGATAAGCATTAGTAGTACTCACTATTACGTGAAATAGTGTGATAATAATTATAATGAGGACTCCTTGAGTATGGATATTGTCTAAATGACAATATTCTATTAGAACTCTCGGTTTATGTATTGTTAAGTATATTCTAAATGGATGTATAATTAAGTTTGTATTTGAATTTATGTACCGTATGTAGTGGCGACCCAAGATGGGTGGCGTATACCTAATTTTGGGGGCGTCACATATAGTCTGATGTTGAAAAAAGCATTTAACCCAAAGAAGAAGAAAGAAAGAACTAATGGAGCGTGCAGTTCCATAATATTGTTTGATCAAGCGGGTTGAGATCTTCCAATTGATGCGATTTTAGAAATGAATTTCTCATTGATGGGGATCTGAGAGAAAATAATGTAGAAAAAAAACGACTTTCAATTGGGGACCATGACCCATTATAAAGAAAAGCTGTCTTGTCTAAAAGCGCTAAATAGCGGTTATTATTTTTAGTATTTTTAAATTGGCCCTCATCAATTTAAAAATACAAGTCCGATCTCTACACATTAATTCCATGACAAACATACCATAAGCCTACTTAAAACTTAATTAGATCACTTAAATTTAGGCTTATACATGATAACACATTAATAATATAAAGATTAATAAAAATTAATCCAACAATCTCCCACTGGACCACATATGTATTCTAAGAAATGTGTTAACTTTAGTGAGCTCTCGAAATTTGTTTTCATGTTCTAAAGGGTATCCAAACAATCTCGTCCATTAACTACATCAATATAGGATCAAAGCGGTCTTTCATTACAATAACCGTAATTGGACTATCGATGGTCTCGTATGCCGACATAGCTAAATAACATAGATCGATCATGGATGCATAGCATGAAAATTACATGTAATGTGATTTACCGTACTATTTCAACTGGTCCTACTTAATTAACTGTAGTGAGATCAATACTTCAACATACTTAATAGAGTGTAGTAAACTGAATATTTTAATTCTGCAGAAAATATATAAATGAAATCTGTAGTTTTAACATAAAGCAATAATCCAAATACAAACTCCCACTAAACTAAAGTATCCTCAAATAGAATAACACCCTTATGAGCAGTGCACTCGGGAAAGACATTTGGTGATAATCCTTTTATGAGCGGATCCGCTATCATTGAGTTTGTCCCAATGTGCTTTATGGAAATCTGTCCACTCTGCACTTTTTCTTTCACAACGAGAATCTTGATTTCAATGTGCTAAACTTGTCTCCTTTAGTGACCGGGGTTTTACCTGATTTGCAATTTTGCATGTTAAACCTATTGAGAACTTTCTCAATATAGTTCCTTTGTGACAATCCCAATATATGTCGAGAACGTTCTCGGTGTATCTCAATTCCTAACACAAAAAAAGCATTACCAAGATCTTTCATTTCAAAGTTCTTTGATAGAAATCTCTTGGTGTCATGCAACATGTCTATACCATTTGTGGCAAGATATAAAATCAGGAAAATATGTTTACTCCCACTGAATTTGTGATAGACACAATTATCAACAATATTTGTTTCAAAACCATATAAAACAATGACTTGATGAAATTTGAAGTACCACTGATAAGATGTCTGCTTGAGTCCATGCCATAGATGGATTTTGTCAATTTGCAAACTATATTCTTTGGTCTCCAGACACAAAATTTTCTGACTGCACCATATAAATTGTTTCTTCAATGTCACTATTGAGAAACCTAGCACAACATTAATATCATGCCTTTGGACAGTGATATTAATTGTAATTGGTACTCTTGTTAAAATAAATAAATATTGATTACAATTATGTCAAATAATAATAAAACATGAATTCATTATTCATATTAGGTTACCTTGATAAGTATCAAATGTTTATCATCACAAATATGTATGAAATTCGATCAAATATGAACCCATCTTTGGATTGGTTAATATTTGCAAGAATTACAGATACACTAACATCTATACTCATCACCGTTGCTTTTTGTATTTAAGCACAACAATTTACCAATTACAACATATTTGATATTTTGTTACCCTGTGCTTATGGAGCAGATGCAATATGGATTTGAGATGGAAAAAGAAAATCCTCCACCAAGAGTCAGAAATAGCACTTAGCCACTCACATATATGATTTAGACTTCAAAAGTAAATAAACAACTATCTCTTCCTAATTTTTCATCAACAGTCAACCCACAAATTCAAATTCAAAATTATTATTATTATTATTATTATTATTATTATGCGTGTTAAATGATACTTCATCTGTATATATTAACCCACAAGATCATATATATATATATATATATATATATATATATATATATATATATATAGCAGAACATTAGTCCTACTATATATATATTATAAATATATTAGACTCCCTTTGAAACATATCCATTTCAGGGGTTAAGTAGAAAAGAACCACATGAAATCTAATCCTACTAATTTTAGATAACACACACATGATCCTATAATACAAATCTTCAACCACCTCAGTATAAAGCTATAATAAATTAGTCGGTGCAGAACCAGAATTCACAACAGGCGTAGAAAGCAGGTTTCGCAATATATATATATATATATATATATATATATATAAATAATCTCCAAAATTCATAAATTCTTTATGAATCAAACATGGGTGGCTTTGATACCAATTGTTGAAAATTAATTACTAAAACTAAACATATTTATAAAATCAATTGTAGAAATTGATTACTGAAACTAAACATGTTTATAAATATAACCCATGTTGAAACAAAAGAAGAAGAAAGAACCTAACGGAAGTGTACCAGATTCCATAATATTGTTTGATCAAACGGGTTGAGATCTTCCAATTGATGTGTATTTTAGAACTGAATTTCTCTGTTGATGGGGATACAGAGAAAATAATGTAGAAAAGAAAGCATACCTCAATTGGGGACCATGACCCCATTATAAAGAAAACTATCTTGTACAAAGAAAGCGCTAAATAATGAGTTATTATCTTTTTAGTATTTTTAAATTGGCC